>JAJOZX010001523.1:2500-360000 GCA_023014485.1 Bathynomus jamesi
TGCTAACTTGAAATTATCTGGTACGCACCCCTCAGAAATAGACGCATTAAAAATCTTTGTTAGCGGCACAACAATGCTATCTTTTAATTCTTTTAGTTGTATGGGATATATGGAATCCGGACCCGGTGATTTACGCGTTTTCATTTTATCAATATAGCGCATTACTTCCCCTTCACTAACGACAATATTATCCAAAATATTACCATTATCAAAAGGTATTATGTCTATGACCGTAGGGATATTCGTTACATCTTCTATAGTAAAAACTGACGTAAAAAATTCGTTTAGCAAGGTAGCCATTTCCTTGTTTTCAGAGACTAGATCTCCATTTACATTTTTAATGGACCTAAGACACTTTTTACTGGATTTCTATTATTGACGTATTGAAAGAATCGCTTGGGGTTTTCTTTACCGTCACGAGCTATGGAGATTTCAAATTCGCGTTTTGACTTTTTTATTACACTTTTAGCTTCACGCCTTAGAGATATGTAGTTGTTTCGTAACAACAGATTATCTTTATCGCACTTATATAGCCTATAAGCCCTATCTCTACTCTTTATAATGTCTCCTACTCTAAGTAAACCACAAGGGCTTGTTGTTTACTTTCGCACGCTTAATTTTGTACGGTACACATTCCTCATTTATAGTCCTAAATACCGTTACGAACGATTCCCACATTAGTTTTGCGTTGGAGTTCCCCATTACGTTTTCCCAATTGACGTGTGAAAATTTATTTCGAAATTTACTAAAGTCTGCGTGCTGGAAGTTAGGAATTTTAGTCGAGTTAGTTGGTTTCGAGTGACTTACTGAGAGGACAAACTCTACCATATTGTGATCGCTATTGCTCAACGGTTCTATTACTTGAAGATCAGTAATTAGCCTATCATCCGTAGTTATTACTAAATCTAAAATACTGTCCAACCTCGTAGGTTCCCCAACCTTTTGAATAAGAAAGCTATCCTCGAGAAAATTAACTAAACGATTACCTTCCGCGTCTCCCTGCATTGTATCGTAATTCACGTTGGCGCAATTAAAGTCACCCATAACTAAAGCCTGCTCACTACCGATTATTCTCTTTAGTTCACGATATAACGCTTCGTCCGTATCAGCTGTTTGATTTGGGGGCCTATATATAACCGCAACAAGAAGTTTGAAATCGTTCAATTTAAGTTCTGCTATAGTCGAATCTATCGGTTCTGGAATTGAGTGCTTTACTTCTATAACGTTCGCAATATTATCTTTGATATACAACATAACACCGCCTCCTCGCCTACCTATTCTGTTTTTAACAAAAAGTCTATAACCTTTAATTTGATACTCCCCTACAAAGTCACGTGTTTCAGTGCTAAGCCACGATTCATTTATCGCAATTAAATCATAGTCTTTACAAGCAATTAAAGAAAAAAATTCGTTTATTTTATTTCGTAGGCTACGAGCATTTAAGGATAGAACCTTCAAATTGTTTGTAATTGCGACACCTTCGCGAGCGCGGGGGAAATTTGTGGAATTTACGCTGGGACCGTTCGAGTTACGGCAGCCTGAAAAGAAGAGACAGTATTATGAAACAGTCTTCCTAAACGCGCAGCTCCAACTTCATTAAGATGAAGTCCATCTTCGAGGAACAAGTCCCTCCTGCCGTAGAAACTGTTCCAAAAATTTGCAAAATGCACTCCTTCCTGTTGGGAAAGAGACTTTAGGATATTGTTAATATAGGTCGCCTTGCTGTAGAAATCGCTTCGTTGGATAATTCGAGGAAGTATACCTGTTATATAATATATAATATATAATATATTATATTATAATATATATATATATATATATATATATATATATGTAAAAAATGAACAAGGAATAATCAATATTCATTTTTACATAAGAACCAAAATCGCTTAACGCGAGTTTGGATAATAATTTTACTTGTAGCTTCCTATTTTTGTTCGTGTCACAACCCTACGATCTACCATATCTATGGTTTAGTCGTATCCATTTTCCATTTGTTATAGAAGTTATTATAATTAATTATGATTGTCTTGCATCTCACCCTCGACCGTAGATTATGCATACACATTGCATATAACAGGATTGGAACCCGTAGTTGTACTTCTTAGTCATTAATACCCACTCTTTGTCTCTAATTCGTTCTTGTAAATCTTCCTAATAATGATTTGTACTATACGTACAAATTCAATAACTATGACGTCACATTTTCCCGTCATTAATTTCCCTTGATCATTATCCTATATAAATTTTATTAAATATTCATTTTTACTCGTGTCAATCTATGAAACGCAAAACTTCATGCATTCGTTCGAAAACGCAGAAATACGTTCTCGTATTATTTTTTTCATTTTTATTTTTAATTATATCACCTCTCAATGAACTCGAAAATGCTGAGGTAGGTGATCAAATTTCGCTAACTGGCAAAATCGAACGCTTCAAAGATTAAAAAAAATCTCCTTTCGCTCTGATTCGAATTTATAACATTATCATGCGTTATGTTATATGATGTGTGTCATGTCTCATGCACTTGTGTTGTACTAATAACCATATATAATAACCATATAGTATAACCATATAGTATAACCATATAGTATAACCATATATAAAAACACTGTAAGAATGGTAAACGACGTAATGTACTTTAATGAAACTACTTTAATTAAACGATCACAATTTAATATATAATGTAGTAATGTACTTTAATGAAACAGTACTTAATGATGTAATGTACTAAATGACGTAGTCAATGTACTTTAATGAAATTGTAGTTAACGATAATAAATGAATTGGTAATTATAATCATAGTTACAGTAGACCAAAATTACAATGTACTCAATGTCCGACCCGACATTATGTCGCCATAAGGAATGTAGAATCGTCAATACTGTTATTTTTTAATTATTATTTTTCACTTGGAATTAATTTTGATGTGCTTTCTACTTTGCCAAATAATTGATGACCTGTTCTTTTTTTAAAATCTCATAATCATTTTTTTAGATTTAGCTTAATAATGAATCCTGAGTAACTTTTGCCATGTCATGTTTTGTATACATTCTTTCTTCGTTATAAAAGATGAAGTCATGTCTTGCCTAAGCATTTAATTGTAAGTCTTAAACCTTTAATTTTTACCCATATGCATATTTTAGTGTAAAGATGCATAGTTCAATTTCCACTTTTAGTTAACTTGGCAGATCATGATAACATCAGATCTGAAAATACGCAATTTAAGATAAAAATACGGCTTCATCTTCAAATATCTTGTTTATTCGTTTAAACCTTACCACAGCTAAAAGATTTACTTTATTTTCAAATATTGTACAAAAATAATGCAGCCTCTTCAACATTTAATAATGATGATGTTAGTAGAATCGGGGTATATAAACCCCACCAATTTCTTCCATGTTTATTCTGATTCCAACTACGAGGCTGAGCATTACCTGTAACAGTTTAGGAGTAAAACACAGTAAGAAAAAGTCTTTATCTTCTCCTTCGAGCCGTGCTCTCTTCAGAAAACTTAGTCATTAGAATCTCCCGATAAGTTACAAGAAAAATCGGGGAGAAACCTCAAAGAATTTAATAAGCCTCTCAGAATCCTCCGAGCCACTAAAGAAGAACTCGGAGAGTAGTATAGAAGAAACTACTGCAAGTAACAGATCCGTTGCTGCCTCCTAACCAGAACCCCCGTCGACTTCGAACCAACCCAGGGCCATAGACGGAGGGGTTAACAGTCTGGCGACCCTGCCAGGATCTTCACGACTCCAGGATTCTTCCAGTCCTCCAGACCCTGGAACCAGAACCAACACCCAGTTGACCGGCGTATCACGACTTCTAGTTCGTCACATCCACCCTTGAACCGGCGTGTCACGAACGACTTCTAGTTCGTCACACCCACCCTTGAACCGGTGCGTCACGACTCCAAGTTCTCCACGCCTAGTTTTCATCCAAGAACAAGTGGCCAGCAAGACACGTCTTCAGGACACGTCTCTAAGGATTTCGCCGTAGGAATCTTGTTAAGTACAAAGCTCTTTTTTAAATAATCTCTAAAACATTTGAAAAGTCAGTATTATTAACAGTTAATATTTAATATTGAGCCAGAATTAACACAAAACACAGTGAACACTTCAGACACCAGTGATACATTTTTTTTATTGAAAACAATATTGTCACAGAATTATTGTCACAGAGTTAAAAGTCACAGAAGTTAAAAGTCATAGAAGTTAAAAGTCACAGAAGTTAAAGTCACAGAAGTTAAAAGTCACAGAAGTTAAAAGTCACAGAAGTTAATTTCAGAGAGTTAATTTCAGTTATTTTCACTATTATATTCAGTATAGAATAATTTTATTTTATGTATCAAACATAATAGTATCGTACCTTCGTGTACATTCGAGTGAAATGTTGTTTAATTTTATATTTTTGTTTGCAAATTTTTTCAAATTATTGAATTGAATTGACTTGCAAATTAAGAAAGAGAGTGTTTATAGAGTTTATAGATTTAGAGATACTTGAAGTAATTTTGAAGTCATTTTTTGGTCATTTTTTGAAGTCATTTTTTGAAGTCATTTTTTTGAAGTCATTTTTTAAGTCAGTTTTTGAAGTCAGAAGGTTGCGCCAAAAGGGACAACCACCGCCCCAGAGATTTATAGAAATACTTGATAAGCGTTCAAGTTAGACAGTTTAAGTTTCAAGATACTTGACGAGCGTTCAAGTTAGACAGTTTAAGTTTCAAGATACTTGACAAGCGTTCAAGTTAGACAGTTTAAGTTTCAAGATACTTGACAAGCGTTCAAGTCAGACAGTTTCAGAATACTTGATAGAGTTCAAGTTAGTTTCAGAATACTTGAGAGAGTTCAAGTTAGTTTCAGAATACTTGATAGAGTTCAAGTTAGTTTCAGAATACTTGATAGAGTTCAAGTTAGTTTCAGAATACTTGATAAGAGTTCAAGTTAGTTTCAAGAATACTTAATAAGAGTTCAAGTTAGTTTCAAGAATACTTGACAGCGTTCAAGTCAGAGAGTTTTAATTGAAGTCAGAGTTTTATTTGAAGTCAGAGTTTTGTTTTAAGTCAGAGTTTTGTTTTAAGTCAGGTTTCAAGTCCCCAGTCATTTCAATGCAGTCAATTGAATTCAATTTTCTTTGTAATTTAAGAGAATTTAATTTAAGAAAATGTAATTTAAGAATTTAATTCAACCTTTTTTTTTGTTGTTTAAGAGAATTTAATTCAACCTTTTTTTTGTTGTAAAAGAGAATTAAATTCAACCTGAATTGACCGGTTTGCGTCCTTAGTTTAACCTTTTTTCATGTTTGAAAGGAAGAAATTGACCGATTTGTCTTTTCTTTTCATGCCATTGTTGCGTATATAAATATATAGTTATGTATTTTATTGTTTGTAACCAAAACAGTTTTTACAATTGTTTGTAATGACTTTGATAATCATTGTAATGTATACGTGATAATAATAGTTGTGTAATAATTAATTAATCGATCTTGTCCCAATGACTCCTTTTAAATTACTATGCTGAGGAACATGCCGTCCCTCCGTTTTGTTTCAACTCTTTTAATTTTTGTTCTAAGTAGTGTGACAAGCAACCTTTTAAAAAAAAAAGAAAAAAAAAAGAGCAAAGTGCTCGCGAAAAGAATATGTAATTGTCAATTTCAGACTTATACCCCCTGCTTAGTCACTCAATTCCCCCGAATGTAGTACTCCAAACTTTGTTTTTTATTTATTTTATTTTAACACCCCAACCCCAGTTGAACCCAGTGTCAACCAGAGCAATGGTTCAACCATGGTTAATTCCTCTTTGGTATTATGGAACATAACCTCAATTTGTGTTAAGTTGTGTTTTTTATTTTTAAGTATATTATATGTTTAGTTCATTAAAATGCATAATTGATTTCTATTTTTAATTTGTATTCTTAATTTTCTTAATTCAATTATCGTACCGATACTCCTGGTTAATGTTAATGGTTATATAGTTCATATATAGCTAGGAATGTTACTAGTCGAATTTAATTCCATCTTCAAAATTTAATTTTTAATACCGCTAGATTTACTTTCATTAATTGTAAGGTCCTCTAAGTTCGTTTTTTTTAATTACCTTATACGTGTAACTGATTAATTATGTAAAATCTATCATCCTAATTGAATTTTATTACTTTTGACACATATTCGAATTCATTTTCTTTCCGTACCTCAAGTCACTTTCACATTAAACTCATATGCATACACCATCATTAAGACTACCTGTAATTTAGAATTTTATAATAATTGACCTTGAGCTTAAAGGATTTTATAATAATAATAATAATAATGATAATAATAATAACAATAACTGACTTAAACTTAAAAGATTTTATAACCCTAAACCCATCTTAAATTATTATACATTATTTTTAAAACTTTGTTAATTCAAAAACCTTCCAAACCCCTACACATACACACGCATGTATGCACACTATATATACTATGTAGACAAGCCTTATGCTAAAATCATTGGATATCACAATAAAATTTATTTAATTACGTGTAAATGCTAACTATGTAATTTAATCTTAATCATTTTTGCTTTCTAATATATCTTGCTCATGCATTTATTCAGTTAATTGAACAATCCTCTCGGCTAATCTGTCCCTCGAAATTGTAAGATACACACTTTGTACCTAGTACACAAAAATACACACTAGACCAAAGGTCTATACATCATCCATTACTTAATTCTATTTTTACCTACAATAGTCAATAAAATTAGTTTATCAATTGTACTATCATGGTAACCTTGAAAAATCCATGAACTTTAAAATTTATATTTTTCCCTTTTACCTATTCATTATGAATGTAATTTTCCCACAGGAAAAAAATTTTGCTAAAAATTTAACAATATCATTCTTTGTCTAACTTAATTGTTTGTCTAAATTAATGTATTAATCCTATTATTCTGTTTGCATAAATTAAAGTATTAATCTTTGAATTTTTTTATATTTTGTAAGCAAGTGTCATTTTAAAGATTTGATAACTCTGCATTGTACACAACCACCCGAACTCACTTGTTCTGTATAAAAATCTGTAATGTGAAGAAAAATTCGTCATCTAACTTGAATTAGTTAGGATGTTATTTTCTCATTTGTATTGTATTAATTGTACCCTATTATATTATTGTATAAAATATCATTTTTAAAGGGGAGAGCAATGTAAAAAATGAACAATGAATAATCAATATTCATTTTTACATAAGAACCAAAATCGCTTAACGCGAGTTTGGATAATAATTTTACTTGTAGCTTCCTATTTTTGTTCGTGTCACAACCCTACGATCTACCATATCTATGGTTTAGTCGTATCCATTTTCCATTTGTTATAGAAGTTATTATAATTAATTATGATTGTCTTGCATCTCACCCTCGACCCTAGATTATGCATACACATTGCATATAACAGGATTGGAACCCGTAGTTGTACTTCTTAGTCATTAATACCCACTCTTTGTCTCTAATTCGTTCTTGTAAATCTTCCTAATAATGATTTGTACTATACGTACAAATTCAATAACTATGACGTCACATTTTCCCGTCATTAATTTCCCTTGATCATTATCCTATATAAATTTTATTAAATATTCATTTTTACTCGTGTCAATCTATGAAACGCAAAACTTCATGCATTCGTTCGAAAACGCAGAAATACGTTCTCGTATTATTTTTTTTCATTTTTATTTTTAATTATATCACCTCTCAATGAACTCGAAAATGCTGAGGTAGGTGATCAAATTTCGCTAACTGGCAAAATCGAACGCTTCAAAGATTAAAAAAATCTCCTTTCGCTCTGATTCGAATTTATAACATTATCATGCGTTATGTTATATGATGTGTGTCATGTCTCATGCACTTGTGTTGTACTAATAACCATATATAATAACCATATATAATAACCATATAGTATAACCATATAGTATAACCATATAGTGTAACCATATATAAAAACACTGTAAGAATGGTAAACGACGTAATGTACTTTAATGAAACTACTTTAATTAAACGATCACAATTTAATATATAATGTAGTAATGTACTTTAATGAAACAGTACTTAATGATGTAATGTACTAAATGACGTAGTCAATGTACTTTAATGAAATTGTAGTTAACGATAATAAATGAATTGGTAATTATAATCATAGTTACAGTAGACCAAAATTACAATGTACTCAATGTCCGACCCGACATTATGTCGCCATAAGGAATGTAGAATCGGCAATACTGTTATTTTTTTATTATTATTTTTCACTTGGAATTAATTTTGATGTGCTTTCTACTTTGCCAAATAATTGATGACCTGTTCTTTTTTTAAAATCTCATAATCATTTTTTTAGATTTAGCTTAATGAATCCTGAGTAACTTTTGCCATGTCATGTTTTGTATACATTCTTTCTTCGTTATAAAAGATGAAGTCATGTCTTGCCTAAGCATTCAATTGTAAGTCTTAAACCTTTAATTTTTACTCATATGCATATTTTAGTGTAAAGATGCATAGTTCAATTTCCACTTTTAGTTAACTTGGCAGATCATGATAACATCAGATCTGAAAATACGCAATTTAAGATAAAAATACGGCTTCATCTTCAAATATCTTGTTTATTCGTTTAAAACTTACCACAGCTAAAAGATTTACTTTATTTTCAAATATTGTACAAAAATAATGCAGCCTCTTCAACATTTAATAATGATGATGTTAGTAGAATCGGGGTATATAAACCCCACCAATTCTTCCATGTTATTCTGATTCCAACTACGAGGCTGAGCATTACCTGTAACAGTTTAGGAGTAAAACACAGTAAGAAAAAGTCTTTATCTTCTCCTTCGAGCCGTGCTCTCTTCAGAAAACTTAGTCATTAGAATCTCCCGATAAGTTACAAGAAAAATCGGGGAGAAACCTCAAAGAATTTAATAAGCCTCTCAGAATCCTCCGAGCCACTAAAGAAGAACTCGGAGAGTAGTATAGAAGAAACTACTGCAAGTAGCAGATCCGTTGCTGCCTCCTAACCAGAACCCCCGTCGACTTCGAACCAACCCAGGGCCATAGACGGAGGGTTTAACATATATATAATATATATATATATAATATATATAATATATATATATAATATATATAATATATATATATAATATATATATATATAATATATATATATATAAATATATATATAATATATATATATAATATATATATATATATAATATATATATATATAAAATATATATATATAATATATATATATTAATATATATATATAATTTATATATATAAATATATATATATATAATATATAATATTTATATATATAATATATATAATATATATGTAATATATAATATATATATAATATGTATGTAATATATAATATATATATAATATATATATAATATATATATATATATATATATATATGAATAGAAACGACATAAGTGTTAAGGAACGTTTCTGCACACGAGGAGGAGAGATAACGAATAAATGAAAAATGAGGCGAACCGCCCGGGAATCGAACCCAGGGCCTTCCAATTGCCGGTTGGACGCGCTACCATTATGCTACAGACCTCGCTTAATCACAAATCGAAATTCTCCCACATAGGGCAGAAACCAATGCCCTGAGAGGGCACCCTCGCAAATCGTGAATATGCGCATATAACTGCAATGACCGCGCAGTATATAAATGAATAGAAACGACATAAGTGTTAAGGAACGTTTCTGCACACGAGGAGGAGAGATAACGAATAAATGAAAAATGAGGCGAACCGCGTCCAACCGGCAATTGGAAGGCCCTGGGTTCGATTCCCGGGCGGTTCGCCTCATTTTTCATTTATTCGTTATCTCTCCTCCTCGTGTGCACAAACGTTCCTTAACACTTATGTCGTTTCTATTCATTTATATACTGCGCGGTCATTGCAGTTATATGCATATATATATATATATATATATATTATATGCGTTATCCATATAGACAAATGAGCGGTTTGAGGGTGGTAGAAAAAGACAGATAAGAGACGGTGTTATATTCCGTTACGTTTCGGCAAAAGCCTTGCTCACACAGAATGACAACACGAGTTAAACACACAATATTTAAATGCAGACGATTTTTCCAAACCTATTGGACGAACATACGGGGCTTCACCTGATTGGCTGGTTACTGTTGATGCTCCTTGGCCCTGCCCCTTTCTGTAAACTTCACCATAATTTTTCCCGTTAATTTGGCTAAAACATAATTCCTTTCTATGATTTACCACGTTTCCTGACGTTATATAAACAACTTCAATTGTTTTCATCATCCCCTTATCTAGTCCTTTATGAATGATCTTAGCTTCTTCCCAGTTTGGCAGGTGTCCGTACCTACCTGTGTGTAAGACGAGTGAGTTAGATGTTTGATGTAGACGCATGTCTGCTCTATGTTCATATAGTCTTTTTGGTAAGCCGCGCCCTGACTTCCCATAATAAACGGCAGAGCAGTCATTACATGGAATCTCGTAAACTACACTACGTTCATTAATACACTCATTTTGTTTCGTCCTCACCATATTGCCTATCTTTATCCCCGAAAAATTGGCTAAATATACTCCCGCTCCTCTAATGAATTTATCGATAATTTGGTCTTCTCTTGAATGCGGAACCGTTATATAATCTTTATCTACATTATTTTCAGTCTCACCTCCACGCCGTTCCGATATACTAATTGCTTTTTCTATAGTTTAACTTTATCCTTTGGGATAACCTACTTTCCAAACGCTTCCCTGATGTATTCAAATTCATTCACCAGATACTCCTCACTATATATTCTAATAGCTCTCGGGTAGAATCCAATCAACACACCTGTCTTAGTCCTTTCACTATGAGCAGACAAATAATGAACAAAGTCATCTTTGTTTGTAGGCTTTCTATGCCTATGTAGGGTATGCGGAAAATGAGGCAAAACGATTGAAACGGGAGGTGAGGAGAGTGTTGAACACGTCAGAAATGGGAAAAAAGCTAGGTTTACTGGAGGAAGCCCCCCGCCCGCCGAGAATGAGAAGCCTGCCGAAAGTATATAAACCTAGCATACCGATGAGACCAATAATATATGGTATCAGTAGCGCGCCTCAAAGGCTGGCCAAAAAACTAACTAAGCCGCTTTCAGCCGCGCTTGGGTCAATAAGTAAGGCTCATTTAAGAAACTCTTCTTACTTATTACAGAGGCTAAAGCACATTAATTTTGACGGAAAGAAACTAGCGAGCTTTGATGTTAAGGCATTATTCACAAATGTTCCGGTGGATGGAGCATTACAGGCGGTCAGAAGAGCAATAGAAAACATCGAAGACAGCGTTCTTCCGGTAACAAGGGAGGATTACATGGAACTGGTTTCTTTGTGTGTGAAGTTTGATACATTTACATTTCAAGGTGAAGAATATAGGCAACACAGAGGAGTGGCCATGGGTTCACCACTCAGGGCTGTCGTGGCTAGTCTCCAAATGGAAACCTGGAAACGGACAGATTTATTAGGATAATGGGAAGAGGTGCAGTTTGGTTTAGATACGTTGACGATGTGTTATTAGTGGTTCCAGAGAACACAGATATAAACAATAAGTTAAGAATGTTGAATGATGTGGATAGTCATATACAGTTTACGGTGGAAGAAGAAGACAATGGAAAGATTGCTTTTTTAGACGCAATAATTTGGAGATCGGGTGAGAGTGCAAAATTTTCAGTCTATAGAAAGCCTACAAAGATGACTTTGTTCATTATTTGTCTGCTCATAGTGAAAGGACTAAGACAGGTGTGTTGATTGGATTCTACCTGAGAGCTATTAGAATATGTAGTGAGGAGTATCTGGTGGATGAATTTGAATACATCAGGGAAGCGTTTGGAAAGTTAGGTTATCCCAAAGGATTAAATTAAATTAAAGAAAAAAGCAATTAGTATATCGGAACGGCGTGGAGGTGAGACTGAAAATAATGTAGATAAAGATTATATAACGGTTCCGCATTCAAGAGGAGACCAAATTATCGATAAATTCCTAAGAGGAGCGGGAGTTTATTTAGCCAATTCTTCGGGAATAAAGATAGGCGATATGGTGGGGACGAAACAAAATGAATGTATTAATGAACGTAGTGTAGTTTACGAGATTCCATGTAATGACTGCTCTGCCGTTTATTATGGGGAGTCAGGGCGCGGCTTACCAAAAAGACTATATGAACATAGAGCAGACATGCATTTACATCGAACATCTAACTCACTCGTCTTGCACGCAGGTAGGTACGGACACCTGCCAAACTGGGAAGAAGTTAAGATCATTCATAAAGGACTAGATAAGGGGATGAGGAAAGCAATTGAAGCTGCAGCTTATATAACATCAGGAAACGTAGTAAATCATGGAGAGGGATTATTTTAATAATTGTTATAATTTTTATGCGTACATTTTAATTGTATTACTTCTTTTATATAGTTTCTATGAACTCGATATCTTAGTAGACTTTAGAGCAAATTATCTATTGGGGAAGTTTCAGATTGTTTTTAGATTGAGTTGCCAATTGGGGGATTTTCCCTTCCCCAATAGGTAACGAAATATTTTGGAAATAACACGTCCGCCGTGTTCCTTTGTTTCATTAGTTTCCATTCGACTACTGTATTATTGCCATTTAATTGCCTGTTTTAATTAAATAAATACTATTTCTAATAATTGGTATCATTTTATGTGTACATGCTAACTGTAAGGGGTGCCAAAAAACCTTAGCCCCCCCCCATTTGCAGCTTACATGTTTACTTATATCGAAATAGTTTTTAGTGATTATAAAAATATATAAAATTCTTTATTTATTGCAGGTATTAAAATTACTCTAGCTGATAAAGTGATAATATAATGGCTTCTCAATTAATTGGTGATTCGGAGAGGCAACGTGTGATAGATCGCATACGAGCAATAACATTTCGGGAAGCTCGTGAAGCTGGAACCACCTTTATAACACGTTCATAGGTTGGCAAAAAGTTGCGAAGAAGTGAGGACTTCGTCAAAAGAAATTGGAATAAAACTTTGGATGAATGTGAAATGGACACAACCAAATCTGGGCGGCCAAATTTGCCACTCTCTCAGGAAACAAAGGACATCATTGAAAGCGGTACGCGTAAGCGGAAAAACAACTGTGCTAAACTTTCTAGAGAGATCGAAGAGTTGAGAGGAAAGATCGTTTGGTGAGATCATTCGACTGTACCGTCATAGGCAAGGTTTAAAGCCTTGGCATGAACTTCCAAAGCCAAGAAAAACTCAACTTAACATCGATGACAGAATGTAGTTTGCCCATTATCTTGAAGATTGGGATGTGGATGATTTCATGCATTTAGCTGTCTCCGATGAATTTATTTTTTGTTTACGTAACATGTCGGCCTAACTACCAAAATGATCGAGTGTGGGCCACAACACCAGATGAAATCGATGACAATGAACATTATCGCGAATTATTAAAAAGTTCATACTGTGTTGGTGCGTTTGTTTCGTTCACTGCAAAGAAGCTCATGTGGGTGCTGAAGCCAAATGGTCAGAGTTGGGATGGACAGTATTTTCGTGATATTATTCTATCCCAGCATGTCATTCCTTTTCTAAGAAATCCAAACAATGTTATGGATGTCGATCAGGTCACACTTCTGCACGATAAGGCCCCCTGCTTTAAGGCATTAGCCACTCAACAGTTGTTGCGGAACCATGAGATCGATTTATTTGGAAGTGAAGAATGGCCAGGAAATTCTCCTGACCTGAACGTCTGTGAACACATTGGATCAGTTATAAAGGACAAGGTTGAATGTCTCTTGTTTCAAGAACCTGCAGCAAATCGATTTTCGAAGGATACAATGACGCAACACATTGAAACTGTTTTAGCAAATTTGCGTAACGATCAAAATCTATTCACGTCACTTTTGGCAAGCTACCCAAAGCGAATTCAGGCTGTCTTGGAAGCCAATGGCGGGGTGCATTTAATTGTTTCTCATTAAATGCAGGATTAAATTCTCCTTTGTAAGGTATGTTTAGTTTTACTGTACCTCTAATGGTTTAGGCCATGGGCGGGGGGACTAAGGTTTATTGGAGTCCTCCGTATAATTTTTTATGTATTCGATAATTTAGTAGATAATTTATCTATTGGGGAAGCTTTAGATTGTTTTTATTGTTTTTAGATTGAGTTGCCTATTGGGGGAATTTTTATGCTTGTGTACTTAACTCAGTTTGTAATATTTTGTATTTCTTTCTTGTCCCTGAAAATGTGAATATACCACGAAAGCGCTCGGACTTAGTGTGTCCTTTTCCTTTTTCCGGTGCTTCTTTGCTTATATATATATATATATATATATATATATATATATATATATATGATAAAGTGCAGAGTATCGATGACATCATAGAGGAACTAATTGAGAAGCATACAGGAAAAGACGACGACGACGCTATAGAAGCGATAAAGGTTAACTCAAAGTACTTTTATAATTTTACAAAAAAAGTTGAAAAACCATGCGATTATCGGACCTTTGGAAAACGAGAACAGTGGTGCTTTATCTGATGATCTAACAAAAGTATCTGAAATATTAAGAGCTCAGTACGAATCATCTTTCAGTATCCTAAAAACTGACAAACTGATATGCGATAGAAACGCGTTTTTTGAAGAACTACAAAGGGAAAGTATAACGGACTTCGACTTTACGACAGATGATATTACACAAGCTATAGGGAAACTAAAAACACACTCAGCGGCAGGAGCGGATAAATGGAATCCCATATGATCAAAAACTGCAAAAATGCAATCGCTGAGCACCTATATTGAGTATGGAGACGATCACTAGATACGGGAGAAATACCAGGCATTCTGAAGAGTGCGAATATAGTCCCAATATATAAAGGAGGAGATCGATCCGAGGCCAAAAACTATAGGCCAGTGTCGCTTACATCTCATCTCACTAAACTATTTGAAAGAATAGTTAGACAGAAAATCTATGGCTTTTTGGAAACTCGGGAAAAATTGAATGATAGCCAACATGGGTTTCGGTCAGGCAGATCATGCCTATCACAACTAATAGAACACTACAACAACATTATTTATGCACTTCAAAGTATTGAAAACTATGATGTAATATACACAGACTTTGCCAAAGCGTTCGACAAATGTGACC
This sequence comes from Bathynomus jamesi, assembly GCA_023014485.1. Taxonomy (NCBI): domain Eukaryota; kingdom Metazoa; phylum Arthropoda; class Malacostraca; order Isopoda; family Cirolanidae; genus Bathynomus; species Bathynomus jamesi. The sequence goes on from JAJOZX010001523.1 coordinate 17,667, forward strand.
ATGGAATCATAATACGTAAACTGAAGTGTATGAGAATAACAGGAAAAGTAGGGAAATGGATATATAATTTCCTTAGTGAGCGGAGGCAAGTCGTTACAGTACAAGGAGCATCTTCATCAGAATCAGAAGTCCTCAGCTCACTACCACAAGGAACAGTATTAGCTCCACTCTTCATAATCACGCTAACTGACATAGATGAGGACGTTACCAGAGGCAACAAAGTAACATCCTTTGCTGATGACACAAAGATCAGTAGAAAAATAAGAAACCCAGAAGATATAGGATCTCTCCAAACCGACATGAACAGAATCTACACGTGGACGGAAGACAACAATATGAAGTTTAACACAGAAATTTCAGCTGTTATGGTACGGAAAAAGAGAAGACCTAAAATCCATGGAATATTATACCCAAAATGGACACGAAATTCAGAGAAATTCTAAAGTAAAAGATTTAGGGGTTGTAATGACTGATGCGAAATTTGAAACACAAACAAGGGGCAGATATTGAGAACCTTTAAACGAAGGGATAGGAACGTAATGATTCCTGATCATACCCAAATTGGAATACTGCTCGGTCCTAACATCCCCATATGAAAAAGAAGACATTAGACAACTAGAAGGGATTCAGAGAAGCTTCACAGTCAAGATGAATGGGTGCAAAGAACTAAATTACTGGGAAAGGTTACGCGAGCTAAACCTACAGAGACATGTAAGAAGTAAATAGACAGCCCAGATTTTGCTGTAACAATTTGGCGTAAAAGATTCAACAATTCTGATCGTGTTGCTGGTTTTTTGGGCTTTTTACGTAAAGTCTTGTCTAGTATTGCCCACACGTGTTCTATGGGGTTCATGTCAGGGGACTGACTCGGCCAAGGAAGTCGTTTGATACCATTTCGCTCCTCCCATTCTTTCGTCTTTTTTGCAGTGTGGCATGGGGCTCCATCTTCCATGAACAGGCAGCTGTCTTTTTCAATTTGACCACTTGAGAATATTGGCATAAGTCCTTCTTCAAGGATAGAAATGTAGGAAATGAATATTAGTCATAATAATGGCAAAAAAATTGGATGCATACATTTTACCATAAAATTAAGGGTGTCCATTTACTCCTTGCATGGCTCTGTACATTCGCTGGAAAGGATGAGAGAGAGAGAGATACACCATTATTTACACTTGGAAAATAATGGAGAAACTAGTCCCTAATCTTACGCTCCTATAACTCCCCAAACAACTGTGGAACGTAGAAAAGGAAGACTGTGTCGTGTTCCCAAATTAAAGGCGAGACAGGGAACATCCTTTACCCTGAAAGAAAATAGTTTTGTTGTGAGAGGACCAAACCTGTTTAATCAGCTGCCCAAAGACCTAAGGAACACGGTTCTAGGTATTTTCGCCGTAAACATTTTCGCCGTAGGAAAATTCGCCGTAGGATTTTTCGCCGAAAACATTTTTGCCGCAAAGAAATTCGCCGTAAGGCATTTTCGCCGTAAGAATAAAAAAAAAACGAACAAATATGAAAAACAAGCATCAATAAATGAAAAATCCAACCACCTTCGTCAGAATTAATTTATTTTAGCTTTTCAGTTTAGTTCGCAGTCTGAGTGTGTCTTTTTGGTGGAAGTTCTCCCGTTACTCTTATTTTTAAATTATACAAATCTAAGCCCTTATAATGGCCTATACAGTAAAGAGTAGTCGTGGTGGTCAGAAATTAGTGGATGATAAGAATTACGTATACCGAATTGATAGAAAATACAGTGATAAAACTTACTGGAAGTGTGAAATGAGAGAGTGTAGAACTAGAGCGCACACTATACTTGAAAATGATGCTATATCAATATGCAAAATATTTGGTGAGCACAGCCATCCCTCAAATCCTGCGAAGCCTAAAGTTTACCAAGCTATTGCAAATATAAAATCAGCGGCTACTAATTCACAACTCTGTACGAGATCTTTAATTGCCGATGCTTCTGCCAATTTAGATTGCACAGCTTGTTCCCTAATGCCCTCTTTGCCAAATTTATCACGCAATATTAGAAGTTGGAGGCAAAAAAATAAACAAGCTCCCCCCATCCCTAAAGCAAGAAGTGATTATGTAATTCCTGATGAGTACAAATTTCATGAAAATGGTGAAAAAAATTTATTATTTGATAGTGGAGAACATGATGCTGACAGAATTTTAGTGTTTGGCACAGAATCTGGTTTAGACGATATGGTGAATCATAAGGATTGGGCATGTGATGGAACATTTAAATGTAGTCCAGATATATACTACCAGTTATATACGTTGCACATAGTAATAAGAAATAGTAGCATTCCTCGTCTATTTGCTTTACTTCCCGGGAAATCTGAAGAGACTTACAGCAGACTTTTTCATATTTTAAAGGGCTTACGTTCATCATTAACTCCCGAAACCTTGATGATCGACTTTGAGGAAGCAAGTATCAGCGCATTCTCCAACGTATTTCCAAATGCAACTATAACCGGATGTTTATTTCACATGGCAAAAAATATTTACCGCAAAGTCATTGATATCGGACAAAAGTTGCGCTATCAAACTGAAACTGAATTTAACACAAAAATTAAATGCTTCACAGAGCTAGCATTTCTTCCAATTAGCGACGTTATTGACGGATTTATCGAGCTAACAGATGACGATGTTTTGCCCCAAGAGTTGGTATCTTATTTTGAAACCCACTATATTGGAGGAGAAAGAGGCCGATGCCCGCGAAGACGCAGAATGGAACCCACATTTCCTATTGAACTGTGGAATGTCTACGAAAGAACGTGTAATGGTACATCCGCGAACGAACAACAGTGTAGGTGGCTTTCACAACGCAATACAAAGCTCTGTTATTAATATGCATCCCAGTATTTGGAAACTCATATTTATTTTAATGAAGGAAGATATGTTAGCGAAAAAGAAGAAGTGCGACGTCGAACGAGGAGATGAACCAACCAGAAAAAAAGCGTATAAAAATATTAGTACGCGACTTCACAATCAAGTACTAAAGTACAATCCAGAGCAAAAACTGCATTTTTTGCGCACCATAGCTATGAACTTGCACACTTTTTAATTTAAAAATATTGTTTTATGTTTTTCCTATTTCTTTACTTTTAACGTATCAATAAACTATTTTTAATTGCCTTTAAATCTTATTTTTTAATCTGCTCTTTTTATTCTTACGGCGAAAATGCCTTACGGCGAATTTCTTTGCGGCGAAAATGTTTTTGGCGAAAAATCCTACGGCGAAAATACCGGACACGAAGGAACACGAATGGGGTTGCAGTAGACATCTTCAAAAGAAGATTAGACGCCTGGCTCAGAACAATCACCGATGAGCCGGGCGTACCTGGCTCTGTGAGGTGGAGAGTACAAGAAACCAACAAACTACTTCACCAGGCCAGCTCGAGAGGAGGGCGACAAGCTTGACCTTCGTGAAATGAGGAATCATCGCGCGGAACCTTTGAAAGGTTGAAAGGAAAGGTATATATATATATATATATATATATATATATATATATATATATAATATATACATATATTTTCCCATTTAATTTCATGTAAATTCTAATTGATATATAAGCGCGTTTACATGCAAATTCTTGAATTAAATTGTGTCCCTCATCAATAGAAAATAGAGTTGTTTACACGCCTCACTCAATAAGCATATATATATATATATATATATATATATTTGTTATATGACGCTTTATTTTAGCCTACTTTCCTTTAAACCACATCATATAGATTTAACCCAAGGTTATATACTGTATATCACTGATTATATAGTTCTTATTTCTCTGTCATTTCGTGTAGGGGGATAATAAAAACCTTTTACAAAAATTGTATATTCGTCACAGTTCTTACTAAACCAATTACAATACAACAATGAAATTTTGGCAATCATGAATAATTGTTTAGGGAAATGACACTTGAGACATTGATTCTTACTTCAAGAATTTGATATTTAGAATTAACACCAGACACTTAAAATAAAATGCACAAGCAAATTAAAATATGACTGTTAGCCAATTTTGGCATGGAATCAATTACAATGAAAAAGAAAGACACTTCATAAGACAATTAAGTAAAATGCACAAACACTTTAAATTTGATTGTTAGAAAACTTTAATCTACAATTGGTAGTTATTTAACTGAATACAGCCGTATTGTAATATGCCAGATCATTTAAAATGAATAAACGCATACATGCTATAATTATACTTGACTCATCTTTTAGAACAACAGATAGGTCTCTACCCGGCCTTTTGACCGTATTGTGTACATAATACAATTTCATAGAATTATTTGAATCCTATCTAGTTATTTGACCATTTCAATTATACTTTGACATCAATTACTTCTTTCAAAGAAAATATATTTGAGACAACTGACCTTTGTTTCAAGAATTCTGAGATTCAAAATTAATAAAAGACAATTAAATGAAATGGTATAATGTATTAGGTAATATAATAAAAGATGAATGTATGAGTATAATTTCAATAATTACAAATTGTCAGCTACTTATCTTACAGCCGCAATCCCCTTTGGATGGGATTAATTTCTTGTAATTATTCGTATCTACCTTCTCATTCTTATACTATATATTTTTACCACGTAGGAACAAAGTTTAAATATTTGATTCTTTCGCGTTTTCTTCCTCTATATTTTTTTAAGGGAAGACCATTTTAGCTTGGCGAGTCATTTACTCAATTTTATACGAACGATTTCACTTCTAGGTGCCACACACGATTTGAATTGATCATTTACGGCACAATAGATATATATATATTTATCTACTTGAGCAAACTTCCACGAAGAACTCGTTTTTTGTTCTTAAAAAGAGAAATAAATCTAATGTTCTTACATTCAATACAGGGTTTGTGAGAGTGATCTTCATTTTTTTTACACCCTGAGATGCACTGTCTCTATGCGTTTTTCAGCCTATGCCCCTGTTGTCATGGCTGTCGGGCTTAAGATTCTTTATATACCCAAATAAGATTCTCTTTTTTGATTAATCTTATTTGTAAGACTTACTAACCTTTTAGAAGGTGTAATTTTACATGCCATTAAACTTGTTAATAATGAAACAATCTAATTTTAGCGGAGTTCTCCCATTTTATACATAAATGAATGTTCAATTTTGAAACGCGGGAACCGCAGGAAGGAATGGCGATCACGTGTTTTTATTTTTATGGAATTTTTACATTTATTTTCTTAGTTTCTGGGTAACCTTTATATGGTATTTTTATCCGAACTTATTCAGAATTGAATAGACAATTGAATTCGTGTCTTTTTCCCTAAATTAAACGAGTATTTAAAATGCATACGTTTCTTATTTCATGTATTTAAGAATTTATAAAACGTCCTTTCAGAAACGAAAAGGCGGAGCCGCTATTTCGGCTCGTTCCCTTTGTTTTCATGAACCATTCATTTATACATACAGTACAATTCCTTCTGTTTGCATGATCAATTTGTTTGTGGGTTAATTTATAACCAGTAATTAATTAACCTTATTACATTATTCCCATACATAATATATATATATATATATATATATGCGCATACAATCTGGGTCCCCTATACACTAGTACAGCAAGCCGCATGCTGCTCAAATGCTATCCTCATGCTGCTCTCGCGTCGCTTTTCCATGCTACTCAAAATTTAAACAAGTCACACTATTTCTAACAAAGAACTGAAAGGCTAACCCTGCAGTACTGAAATAAATGAAAAGAACGAGTGTATAAATATAAAATTGAGGAAAGTAATTAATACAGAAGTTTATCGGAGACAATGGACTCTTAAAACTCAATATTGTTAGCCATTTTCTGGGAATTGCATGCCAAACCCCGAGTCACAAGAATTTAGGGATAAGTTACCCATTTTGCCGGTACCAACATTTGATGGGGACAGGGCACAAATCCCATCTTTCATTGAAAAATTTGAGAGTTCAAAAATTGGGTTTGACACCAAACCCAAATGAACAAGAACTCATTATCACGTCCTTTGTTAAGAATGACTCAAGCAAAAATAGCTATAAGACATTTGTCCTGGAATTACATGTAGGAAATGAACTAGAAAAAATAAAACAGTTATTGTTCCAAAAGTAGGACAGAACAAAATGGTTGTACCCAAACTAGAACAACCTATTAATCATTTGAGGAAACCGTACAATATAGCTGATAGACATATCACAAACAACACAGTAACTAACATTGAAATGTTAATGGGGGCATATTATATTCAGTTTATTCATAGGGGCATAGTGAAGATAGGTAATGGTATAGCTTATCAGACACCATCCAAATACAACCTAGACCTAAACCAGAATAGTTCATGAGTAGCAAATACTATGTGCCTCGACTCAGTCGTACATATCATCTGTAAGAATAGGAACAGTTTGGATAATATTATAACAACTGAGAACATTAATTCATCACTATCAACTGAAGCTCCAGATGAGGCAATTCAAACTTTATGGCTGCTAGAATCTGTGGATATACACGACGCAATTCAAACCTCAGAAGATCAGTTAATGGTAGAAAGAATTGAAGACACCATTCAGTGCAAAGACTATTTTGTTGAATTAAAATTGGACAATTTATTATCCAAGCTAAGAGATAATCTCAAAGTAGCTAAAGACATTTATATAAAGTAATGAAAAATCTCAAACAGGATAATAGAATTCAAATGTACATTGATGTCTTCAAAGGACAGCTACAGAAAGGCTTCAGTGAAGAATAACAACTAACCCTTTTAAAAAAGATGGTTGTCATTATTTAACCCACAGTGGGGTTTATCGACAAGATGCCCCAACAACAAAACTCGAGTAGTTTATAACTGTTGCCTCAAAGACAGTTTGAACGACTGCCTGATTGAGGGTCCTAATTTCATTTCTGACCTTGTGAAGATCTTGCACAGGTTCAGGTTAGATACATATGCCTCACAAGGTAACATTTCAACGGCATTTTTTAAGAATAAATCTTAATGAATATGACAAAGATCAACTTAGGTTATTATGGTTCAGGGATCTATTTGATTTTAATAAAGGGTTCATAACCTGTAGATTCAATGTTGTGATGTTGGGAGCCAATTGCTTACCTAGTCTATTAGCATTGCCAATCAGATATCATTTGAACCAGTTTAATAACTCTAACACTAAACTTCCTCAAAGAACATTTTTACGTAGATAATCTAATAGGTTCAACATCAACAAAATCTGAATTATCTGAGGTCCATGAAAACTCCCAGAAAATTATGCAACAAGGTAACTTTGAACTTAGAGAGTGGATTTCAAATGATGAGGAATTAAACAAAAAGATTTTAAAAGATAATAAAGGTCTTTCTGAACCATCAGACAGAGTTAAAACTTTAGGTATGAACTGGTATTTGGATGCAACTTCTAACAATGATGATTCAATCTGCACTAAAAGTTTTAAACTTGAGGAAGCTAACACTAAAAGGCAGATATTATCAGAGGCTTCCAAAATTTTTGATCCCTTGAGCTTATTCCTACCTTCAGCAATAAGACCAAAGATTCTCCTCCAAGAACTTTGGAAGACAAATGTTGGGTGGGATGAGCAAATAACAACTGAAGATCAAAAATCTTGGAAGTTAGCTACTGATTTAACAAAAGTGCAGAACATTAAAATATCAGGGTGCTGTGGGTTTAGGGTTAAACCCTAGAGACTTCATGCGTTTGCTGATGCAAGCACACAGGCTTATGGGTGCTGTGCGTACCTTGTAAGTCCTACAGAAAGTCATCTAATTTATGCAAAGGGGAAAGTTGCACCTCTCAAACCTGCCCAAACCATACCTCAATTGGAACTATTGATTGCTTCGTTAGCTACTAAGATCATTTCATTTCTTAAGGATGCTTACCATCATGTAAACATAACTGATATCCACATCTGGTTCGACTGTCAGATTTGTTTAATGAAGCTAATGAGAGCCTACATGTCAACTTTCACTATATTCCAACTAAACAAAATCCAGCAGACTTTCCGACCGGAGGTTTATCCAACAAGTTGTTGAGGTCAAACAAAGTTTGGTTCATGGGGCCTAAGTGGCTCTGTAATACAGACCAATGGCCTGTGGAACAAGTTAACCTGACATTAAATTTAAGCTTTTCAAATGAAAAGGTTGAACCAATCACTTATTATGAAGATTATTCTGACTTCAGCAAGCTTGTCAGGGTCACAGCCTACTGATTGAGGTTTGCTCACAACTGTTTAACTACAATTAACAAACAGCTAAATAAGAACAATCGCAATTATTCAGAGGCTGCAACCAAGTACTGGATAGGGCATGCACAACAAAAAGAGTACAATAAAGAGTTGGAATTCATGATTAATGGGGAAACAAACGAAAGAGACTGTACCATCAGTAATTGTGGATCTAGACTTGTTCAGAGATGAGGAAGGTATTCTAAGGTGTAAAGGGAGACTAGATAAATAAAAACTGTCTTACAAAAGCAAACATCCGGTCCTTTTACTTAGATTTAGTTATCTGTCAACATTAATCATCAGACAAACACCCAATGATGTACATCATATAGGGGTACCAAGACACTAACCCCATTAAGAAAAACTTATTGGTTACCCAAGGGAAGGATCACTGCTAAAACAGTTCTCAATGAGCGTGCCACATGTAGGCGTATTCGTGCTAGGTCCTATAAGAAACCAAATCCTCCTGCTTTGCCTGAGGGGAGAGTTACTCTTAACAGAGCCTTTGAGACTGTAGGCATTGACTATACAGGAGCAATGATTGTATGGGTGGGTTGGCACTGAACAAAAAATGTACATTGTATTATCTACACGTGTTGTCTCGAGCTGTTTATCTGGATGATGTGGAGGATCTTACTGCAAAATCCTCTGTTGCTGTCTTTAAGAGATTCTGTGCACAACATTCAGTACCTAAGACAGTTTGGACTGACAACGCTACATATTTCATGGCTGGTGAACAGGTCATTAATGACTTGTTAAGCAATGAAGTCACACATTTGTATGTACAAACTTCAAACATAAAATGGAAGTATATTCCAGTTGCCTCTCCTTCGTATGATAGAACCTTTAATGCATGGACAAATAATTATTTTTGTGGAAACTCGTCAGTTTATAGAAGTGATGAGTAATATGAATTAATGTGAATTAATAAAAATGTTACCCTCCCCGCAAAATCCGTTATACAGTTTTTTTTGTGTACATAAAGAACGGATTTTTTTTTTAGCACAGACGTATATAAATCGCAGATTAATGCATGGTGAAAAGGTGAAAATAAATAAGTTACCACTAAAACTAAAATCTGGATTAACAATTATTATTATTATATTATAAAAAATATTAATTTAAAGATAAATTTGGATATATTAAGACAGAATCGTGTTTTAAATAATTCTTCTTTGATGCAGGGGTAAATGGCGAAAAGTGAACAAGTTATCCTGAAATAGAATCCATTTTTATTATAAAATTAAATGAATATTGTTTATAATAAGATTTAAAGATATGTTTGTACACTGAACGGCAGAAAAATCGGCCCACTTGGAATATAGCGAAAAACAAAACAAAAAAGTGGGCAAGCTTCTGTTTATAAAAGTTTTAAAATTCGAAAATTTAGTCTATGAGAACATTAAAAAAATCTTCAAACACCTGCTTAATACAATTTATTATCAAAAATACTGTACAAAAAATTTTAACTAAAAAAAAAAAAAAAAAAAGATTTCCACAAAAAACAAAAAATTGAAAAAAAAAAAATAAAACAACAAAAACAACAACTTGTGATCCTGGGTTAATAAGAGGTGTTGCCTCCCCTAGCTTAATGACTGCAGCCATTCGTCGATTCATCCCATGAATGAGATCGGCGATCATATCCTGTGGGATTCCCTCCCACTCTTCAGGTAAAGCTTGTTGTAGCTCTTGTAGAGTGTTAGGCCGTTAGGGGCTACTAGACGAGCCCTAAAACGCCGTCCTAGAGATTTTCTTTGGGGGTTCAGGTCCGGACTTCGGTAAAGGCCACTCGATTCGACGAATTCCAGCTTCGCCAAGGAAATCGCTAACGGCTCTTGCCGCATGGGGTTTAGTGTTATCGTGCTGTAGAAGGAAGTCTTCGACAACGAAAGGAGCAAAAGGGACAACATGCTCCAGCAAGCGCTCTTCCACGTATCTTGCAGACGTCACTGACCCACCACCAACAACGACGAGCTCTGTGCGCGAGTTTGAAGTGATACCGCCCCATACCATGACTAAGTCTCCTCCAAAAGCAACCTTCTCCGTAAAAGTGCACGGGGCGAATCTTTCTTCTGTTCTTCTCCATTCTCTTTCCCGTCCATCGGATGTTCGAAGATTAAATCTTGATTCGTCCGTGAACAATAATCGTCCCCATTGGACCATAGTCCAATTGACATGCTCATGAGCGAAAGCAAGACGAGCATTGCAGTGGTGTGGGAGCAATTTCGGGCCCATTGCTGCACGTCTAGCATGTAAGCCACTTTCCATAAGTCTCCTTCTAACGGTTCGCTCCGATACACTGACGTCTTGAGACCTTTCCAGCTCATTGTGGACGTTTGTGGCAGTCAAGCGACGATCTCGCAAAACACCCAAGACGATGAAACGATCGTCACGGGCAGATGTGCAGCGCGATCTTCCAGATCCTGGCCTTCGGGTGTACTCTCCTGTCTCCACATAACGTTGGTAGACACGTCGAACCGTTGTTATTGGAATTCCTAGCGCATCGGTGACGTAACGCTGGCTCCGACCATCTTCAATTAGGGCGACGACTCTTGCGACGTTCACGGAACTCAAATCCATTGTAAATGTCCAATTCTGAAACCCAAAAGAATTAGAAGTCTATCTGTTACTAAACGCAAATGCCTACTCCCACTAGTGGAAGAAAAAAGTGGCACTAGCAGTCTAAGAGCAACTGAATGTCAGACTGTCGAATTCTTAAAAGAAGTCGAAAATTCGTTACAGCTAGTGTGTTCAGAGCTGACGTTGTTTTGTCTCGTTATTTGGTTGCCTCATAAACTATATTTTCAAATTTTAAAACTTTTATAAACAGAAGCTTGCTCACTTTTTTGCTTTTCGCGATATTCCAAGTGGGCCTATTTTCCTGCTGCTCAGTGTATATTAAGACAAAAAATTTGTTTTTGCTTTAAATTTGGTTTATCATATTTGAGTTTTTGTTTAAAAAGAGCGCCTAGCCGACAATACATGGCATCGTGGTGGTTTTCTGCCACGAGAAGTTTTGACTATTGGCTGTGCCGTTTTCTGAGACCTTACTGGTCTATTATGGCCTCATAAACGTATTTTAATACGTTAATAAGATTAATAGCTTTGACTATTGTCCGTGTCGTATTTTCAGACCATATAGGTCTATCAGGTGTTGGTAAGTAAAAGCCGTAGGTGACCTTTACCTTTATTAGAATAGAATAATCTTTATTAATAATAATAAAATAAATACATTTTTTCAATTTACAATGACATGAATAATTTTGAAGCTCGACTATTTATTTTATTTAATTTGGCGCCTTAAGCTTTAGGCTTTACTGGGCTCTTATTAAAAATAAGCAGCTAGTTCTTATTAATTAATAATAATAAATAAATAAGCAAATAGGTATTATTAATAGTTAAACATGTATTACAATATTAAACAATCTTAATGGACAATATTAAACAATATTAGTGGACATTAATCCTAGATTTTTGTTACTATGCCATTATTAATCGGGATTTCAACTTGGTTTTAAACAAATTTACATTCACAATATTTTTTATATCGGCATGCAAGTCATTCCATAGTTTCAATCCAATGAAAATGGGTAGTTTTTAAGATGAAGACAATCTAAATTGAGGTATAACAAGCTTTGATCTATTTCTGGTCTGATACGAGTGGATTTCTTGATGAGTTACAAAATATCTATTTATCCATTGCAAATTAATGATTTTGTTCTTACACTTGTAAATAAAAATAAAATGTGCCAGTTTGGTTACATCGTTGAGCTTTAGTAGGTTTAGCTCTTTAAATAATGCATTAGAGTGATCAAGGAAATCAGCATCAGATAATAACCTTATTGCTCATTTTTGGATGAAAAGATACCATTTAATGCGTTGTTAGCGGAGTTTCCCCAAACAAGGGTGCAGTATGTTATATAAGGAAGCACAAGAGTATGATAAAGAGTCAATAAAACTTGTTTAGGGACTACATTCCTAAGTTTAAACATTATAGCAACGCTCCTTGAAATCTTTTTCGCGACATAATTTACATGATCACTCCATTGCAAATTCTTATCTAGCATTACACCAAGAAAATTTGTTACAGTACACTCCTTTATGGCGATTTCATTAACATTAAGTTCATCAAGATATACATTTCTTTTATTAGTAAAAATCATGAAATTTGTTTTACTGGTATTTAGGAAGAGTTTATTGGTGGTCAACCATTTCATTACACTGATGAATTCTGAATGAAATATATTCCTAGCTGTATTAACATCTTTGCAAGAAAAAGAGACAGTTGTATCATCTGCAAACATTATGAAGTTCAGTATATCAGTCGGCTTTGGTCTATCAGGTGTTGGTAAGTAAGATCTAGACGAACGCCTATTTGGTTTCTCCCTGTACCTTCCAGAATTAGACCTATCATTACAATTCCTATCAGTTGAACCAGGTAATCCACTTGTACAAGTCCTATCTCTTCGTTTAGGACAATCTTTAATCTTATGCTTTTTATCCCCACATGCAATACAACAATCGTTACGTCGCCAACAACAGCGATTGATGTGACCTGTACGATTACAAAAGTCACAAATCTTATTCTGATTCAATCTAACTTCAGAATTCACGTTAACACCTGTCTCTACATGGTTCCGACTTATTTCCAATTCATTTAACTTCAACATATCAGCGCACGATAACTCTCCTGCATTGAACGAGGCAAACCCTTTATTCCAGGGGGGACAGTCTTCTGGAGCCGCTGTCCAGACTAGATACTGACGCCCCCAAAACTCCGTCTGAGCGATCAACTTCGGCTATTTCACTCCTCCCGAGCCCAAAATATAAGTGTATTCCATGAAAACTTAAGAACCTGTTTTATCCTCCCCGATTCTAATTTTAAGCTTCCTCGCTACCGAAGCAGGCAATCCCTCCAAAAACTGATTTCTTAAAACTAAAGGCCGTCTATCCCTTTGTGGAGTTACCGCCTCAAATAGTTTGGAGTCTCTGAACAAATTCTTGGAACTTTTCATTCCCTCCTATTTTAGCTGTCCAAAACTCTGGGCACTATTCTTTGTTGGTGCTCAATTATGGTCCTACACCAGAAGCGCATATAATATCCCAGTGTTAGAAATGCTATAATACATACTTAAGGGTGGGCCTTCCAAAGAGTGTCGAAGTTCGACTGCCCATTTTGACTTGTCTTTCCCAAGGCTACTGCTGCATAACGCTCAAAATCATTAATGAAATCTTCAAAAGACTGAACCCTATCAGTGGCATACTGCCAGGGCTTTGCTACATGTTAATAGTGTTAATAGTTGTCCATTGTTCGTAAGGAGCCTTACTACCCACTTCCCTTTTAATTTCTCACTACCTACTGCTGCTTTAGATCCTGACTTTTCAACTGCCTCATTAACCTGATTCCCATCCAACACATTTTCGACTCGATACTCGAAATCTTTATTAGCTTTGAAATAAAGTCCAATAACTTTATGAGCAGCATTTGGTCCCACGTGCTCCATTTGTCCTTTAATATCGTGAGCCAAGTTTGTAATGGTAGTCAACAAGAGAGATAACTCCTCATACGAATAGGTACGACCTGCCTTAACCGCATCAGACAGGTTCTCAACTGCACATTGCAGAGAGCTTCCCGGATTTAGAGAGAAGATTATCCCCGAAGTTAATTTGAGATTCCACATGGTCTTCTATCTCATCATAATCCCGCTCCTTATCTAACAACCCTCCTTTGGCCATTACTCCAATTTATTAAAGATGTGTAAAAAAATTAAAAAAAAATTAAATCCTAAGCTAGCACACAACCCAGGAGAACGCTAGTATGTAGTAATAAACTTAAATTTTTATCTAAAAATACTCAAGTTCAAATTTACCGTTAATCCAATCAGAATTCACACTAAATTAAATTTTATAGTATAAAATTACATAAATCACTAACCCTCCTTAAAGAATCCCCAAACCAAATGAAAATATTTAACCTTAAAATTAACCTAGCAAAATTAAAGGAAATAATATTACCGAAAAATGAACTCCCCGCCATCCCTCAAAACTAGTCACCCGCCTGTGTTGGGGATGCCAATGTAAAGATACTGTGTGGGTAAGGCTAAATACTTACAAATAATCCACCCGTGCTAACTCGAGCCGTGTGTATACCCGACGGAAGGGGCCGCCAAGCTTCTAGGAAGGCGGAGGAGATGCGCCGTTATACAGGCTTACTAATTAAATGCGCGGGTTCAGAGGGGTGCCGTTAAGGGAGTTGAGGATTATCCTTATCACCAACTAACTAACTTATTAAATTACTATGAAGCTCAATTACGTCGTTCAAGGCAAAAGAGAAACAGTTAAATAATGACAATTTATCTGGTACATCCTATTACCTAACAAATTAAACAAAACAAATCATGCACTATTTCCTAATAAACCAACCTAAACTAAAGAAAAAGTTAAAGTATTCGTATTACTAGGGATGTATGCCTATAATTACTGCACTTGGATAACCTGATAATGCGTTGGGCTCAATGATGGCCAACCAAAGCCCATGTAGCGTCACCAGGTGAAGCCAAGCTCCTGCTCCGCAATTAAAAAGCCTAAAACAAGAAACCTTTCACTGAAATACAAATAACACCAAGATTCCCTTAACCAGGAATCTGTTAACCACAGGATTTTTGGGGTCACCTGAAGATCCGTCACTCCAGCCTTTTTTAGTTAGCTTTATAAGGCTAACTAACGAAAATATCACGACCTAACCTAACCAAACGTCAAGGGCGTACAGTTGACCTAACGATTGGTCAGGTTAAGTCGTGATATTTTCGTTAGTTAGCCTTATAAAGCTAACTGAAAAATGCTGG
Organism: Bathynomus jamesi; assembly: GCA_023014485.1. Classification (NCBI taxonomy): domain Eukaryota; kingdom Metazoa; phylum Arthropoda; class Malacostraca; order Isopoda; family Cirolanidae; genus Bathynomus; species Bathynomus jamesi. The sequence goes on from JAJOZX010001523.1 coordinate 32,734, forward strand.
GGTGACGGATCTACAGGTGATCCGATTTTCACTTACAAAACAGATAATCAAATAAAACCACTTAAGTGTTGTCCGCGCATAACTTACTCCTTTTAGGTTACCTTAGGCGTTCGGGTGGTTGGTTGTTTCGCATTTGTATTAGCGGTACTTTATCCTGTTACAATATATATATATATATATATTTTGTGGGCCTGAGCAACTAGGTTAGGGCACCCTTGGAGTTGATATATATATATATATAATTTTCTTTTGTGGGCCTCAGCAACTAGGTTAGGTTAACCTTGGAGTTGATAGATATATAAATAATTTTTTTTGGGGGGAGGGGTTCAAAACTACTGCCCGCATATGTAATGTTCCTCGCCTCACAGGCGACTCCGTACATGTGGAAGGTGGGGTAGAGGGGGAACAACCGAATCCAACAACATATAACATAGACATATATACCTAAAGGACAGTTGAATGTGCAGTCATTGACATACAGGTAATTATGATGTAATGTCTGTGTTCATAAAGATAAACAGTTAATATGATCGTGAACAGCGTTGAACTCCATGTAGTTTAGTAGTCTTATACAGTAATAAAGTTTCATTATGATTACTGCAAATCTACAGTATATGAACAGCAACCACAACACAACTTTTTATATAAGGGGTTCCAAAAAACCTTAGCCCGCCCCCATTTGCAGCTTACATGTTTACTTATATCGAAATAGTTTTTAGTGATTATAAAAATATATAAAATTCTTTATTTATTGCAGGTATTAAAATTACTCTAGCTGATAAAGTGATAATATAATGGCTTCTCAATTAATTGGTGATTCGGAGAGGCAACGTGTGATAGATCGCATACGAGCAATAACATTTCGGGAAGCTCGTGATGCTGGAGCCACCTTTATAACACGTTCATAGGTTGCCAAAAAATTGCGAAGAAGAGAGAACTTCGTCAAAAGAAATTGGAATAAAACTTTGGATGAATGTGAAATGGATACAACCAAATCTGGGAGCCCAAATTTGCCACTCTCTCAGGAAACAAAGGACATCATTGAAAGCGGTACGCGTAGGCGGAAAAACAACTGTGCTAAACTTTCTACAGAGATCGAAGTGTTGAGAGGAAAGATCGTTAGTGGTGAGATCATTCGACTGTACCGTCATAGGCAAGGTTTAAAGCCTTGGCATGAACTTCCAAAGCCAAGAAAAACTCAACTTAACATCGACGACAGAATGTGGTTTGCCCATTATCTTGAAGATTCGGATGTGGATGATTTCATGCATTTAGCTGTCTCCGATGAATTTTTTGTTTACGTAACACGTCGGCCTAACTACCAAAATGATCGAGTGTGGGCCACAACACCAGATGAAATCGATGGCAATGAACATTATCGCGAATTATTAAAAAGTTCAGACTGTGTTGGTGTGTTTGTTTTGTTCACTGCAAAGAAGCTCATGTGGGTGCTGAAGCCAAATGGTCAGAGTTGGGATGGACAGTATTTTCGTGATATTATTCTATCCCAGCATGTCATTGATTTTCTAAGAAATCCAAACGATGTTATGGATATCGATCAGGTCACACTTCTGCACGATAAGGCCCCCTGCTTTAAGGCATTAGCCACTCAATAGTTGTTGCGGAACCATGAGATCCATTTCTTTGGAAATGAAGAATGGCCGGGAAATTCTCCTGACCTGAACGTCTGTGAACACATTGGATCAGTTATAAAGGACAAGGTTGAATGTCTCTTGTTTCAAGAACCTGCAGCAAATCGATTTTCGAAGGATACAATGACGCAACACATTGAAACTGTTTTAGCAAATTTGCGTAACGATCAAGATCTATTCACGTCACTTTTGGCAAGGTATCCAAAGCGAATTCAGGCTGTCTTGGAAGCCAATGGCGGGAACACCAAGTTTTAATTGTTTCTCATTAAATGCGGGTTTAAATTCTCTTTTGTAAGGTATGTTTAGTTTTACTGTACCTCTAATGGTTTAGGCCATGGGCGGTGGGGCTAAGGTTTATTGGAGCCCCGTACTAGTGAATTTGAACCAAAAATAGACATTACACAACCAATTACAATTACATTACGATAGTTTATAATATTTAGAGATTAACTAGTCCATAAATTTACATTTTGTCGACAACTTAACTTATTATACTTTGACATTTTTGTGAATGTAAAATATTTTTATATAATTACACTTAGAAATGAGTATAAATTATCATAGTGTTTTTTGGTGTTCAATTTTCTTTAAATATAGATTTTGTTTTATAATGAAAATTTTAAAATTTCAAATAATCAGTAAGAGAATCAGCTAAATTTGGCCGATGCCAATGCCCAAAAAATGGCCGATTCTGCCACTATCGATGAATCAGTACACCACTAATTTTTATTGATTTTGCTGATTTTGAGTGCCAGGTTCTTTACTGGTAAATATACTATTCAATTTGATGTAATAACATGTTTTATAGATTTAATGAATCACACATGTTTATACCCTCATGTAATCGCAAGTTTCTCTAAAGATATCGTCTTATTTGTTAAACTTTAATACAAAAAATGTCTAATCTGATTTTTTTTTACAGATAAGATAGTATAATGGCTCCAAATGAAGAGATTTCATACAAGAATAGGTTGAAAATTATTGTTCTCCATAGTCCATAAAGAAGGCAACACTCGAAGCCAAATAGCTGCTAAAGCTGGCGTATCATTGTCTAGTGTTTCCAAAATACTTTCTCACCACTGACAAACTGGGGATGTGAAGAACAAAACAGGTTGAGGATGGAAGCGAAAAACCTAAAAAGGATGATGAGTATATGATAATGATGAGCAACAGGGTTGCCAAAAGCTTTAGTTACCTATCCGCGGCGGATGGTCCTCGCGAGGCGCGGCAAAGACCTTAAAATTAGCCCAAATTATAAGAACACAAGAACTTCATAAATTTTTTTAAAGTGGGCACGCTAAGGGCTATTATAGCCCATCACGGCGCGCTAGAGTTTTTATATTCAGTGGGAAAATTATTTTAATTTATTTGTAAGAATTAGTGACGGGTTTTCCAGAAATAAATAAAATTATAGGAAAATAAGCTGCACAATAATCGCATTTATTTAATAAACTGAATGCATTAATACATAGGCTTATTACATTACATATACATTATGATTTATGAATGCTAATGTTGAATATGATCGCAGAATGAACTGTCTTTGATAGCCTTTATCATACTAGTACTAGGATGAAAGCTAGGACATCTGCATTTCTTTGTTTATAGACTGCTTCACCACAGTCTACTAGATTTACCTGCATGGATTACAGAAAAAATTAAAAAGCGAGGGATTAATATATATATATATATATATATATAGATGGTGGGCAAAAAAAAACTATTACCCAACTTTTGTTGGAAAAAATATTGTGGCTCACCCTCTATATTGATCTTATTGCTGAGGCCGTATTTTGTACCCATACTTTTACTCTTTCAAACTCTGGCTTTGAATCTAGATTCAACGCCACAGGAGTAGAGGTACAGGCTCACAACTGGAGGGAGGTAACAGAATATGGTGCTCAATTGAAAGGCGGCCAAAGTCAGCAACTGACTTGGGTGCAAAACAAATGAAGAAAGAGTTTCCAAATAAACGATGGACGATACCTAGACTTCAATATCTCATAAAGAAAATCGATATCACAGACTCGACCAAACGAAAAAAAGGCAGTGGAAGGCCAAAAACATCCCGTACTGAGGAAAATATTGACATGGTTTCATCCATGATATGCAGTCAAGAAGAACGGCCCAGCACCCACAAGTCCGTTAGAGAAATTTATAAATTACTGGTATTTCTAGCTCTAGTATTCGTCGTATAGTAAAAGATGATCTGAGTCTTAAATGTTTTAAAAGAGTCGAAGTTCATAAGCTCTCTGCATCAATTAAGCAAGCAAGAGTTGAAAAATGTCGTGCTCTGTTAGATCGATTCCCAGTCAAAGAAGTGTCCAAAATATGGTTCAGCGACGAGAAGACCTTTACAGTTGCTTTAACAATGAACACACAAAATGACCGAGTTTATGGAAGACAAGACAAAAATCTATCAGTCTAGATCGACTTTGCAGGGAACGTCCGCATTTTTCTTAAAAAGTCATGGTTTCCATCTTTATTTCAAAGTTAGGGAAGTCAGAGATTGTTTTTGTTGATCAAAATGCCAAAATCACTGCTACTTATTACCAAGAAAAAATCCTTGATGCGGTACTGTCGTCGATAAGGGAGAAGTCAAGAAACAACTTTGTGATCCAGCAAGATGGTGCCACAAGCCATACAGCTCGCCAACTCGGAAGTATCTCGACCGAAATGTTTCGGATTACATTGAACCAGAATTCTGGCCGCCGAATAGCCCAGACCTAAACCCATGCGATTACGCTCTCTGGGGTGCTCTACAAGAATTGGTTTATAAAGGAAAGGAGATCAATTCCGTCGAAGATCTGTACGAAAATATTACTACAGGCTCCAAAAAGATACCACAACGATTCATAAATGCTGCAATAGATCAATGGCGAGCAAGGTTGCAAGCGTGCATTGATAATGGAGGAGGACACATTCCACATAATCTTGGACTCAATTAGGTAACTGTAGAGAAACAGCGAACTACAAAATAATGGTTACAGTTAGCAAACATCCAACTTCACTACGAGATAGACCATGAAATTCTATACAGGACACATATATTGATTGTAGAAATAACATTTCATAAATGTAAAATTATATTGTTCAAAATCAGGGTAACAGTTTTTTTTGCCCACCCGGGCAGGAAACAGAATGGTGCTCAAGCGCTTTCGTCTAATGACATCCTCAGGAACACTGAAGTACATAAAGAGTTACAGCCTATATATAGGTTACAGAAAAAAAAAAAAATATATATATATATATATATACAATAAACGGAGAAATAAAATTAAAAATTAAAGGATTGTGGGAGGGGCATACAAATTTGTAAGGAAAAACTATCGATTTTTAGCACAAGATCAAATGAATTGTTTCCAACCAATGTTATAAAAAAAAAAAAATACAAATTTATACTGGAAATCTGCCCGGGTTTTAGCACTCTGCCCATCTTGTAATAAAAATAAATTGAAAACTAAAAGTTATTAGAGTGGCATACAAGTTTACCAAAGATTTAGCGTTCTACCCTTCTTATCTAAATCTGTTCTGAAGGAATTCAAAACAACAGGATCGAGTTGAAAAAGACCTTTGCTTATGTTGAAGTTATTTGTAAGTTGGATAATGGCAGACTCAAGAATATTTCTGTTAACAATGCTGCTAGAGTGAAATAAAACTGAAGCATTATTCCAATCGATACAGTTGGATAACTCTGACAAATGGACAAAAAGGGCACTGGACGACTGTCCTGTTCTAACGGAATATTGATGCTGTTTTATACTTGTGTGCAAATCCTTTCCCGTCTGACCTATGTGAAAGGAATCACATTGCTTACTCCCAATTTTATAGATAATGCCTGAATTATTGGTAGGGCTATTTTTTACTATGATATTTTTCACAATATTGTTATATGAAAATACTACATTAATATCCAAAAGTTTAAGTACATTAGCAATGCCTAAAAAGCCCGGGAAAAATGGAAGTACTAAAATATTTTTTGACAAAGTACGAGTGTTATTATTGACCCGATAGAAAGTTCGTTTTGCCTTGTTGAGACAAGATTCCATAAACGCAGATGGATAACACAGATCACTTCCAATACCGTTGATTTTTTCTAATTCGGCATCGATGTATTCCGGACTGGCGATCCTAAGGGCGCGGAGAAACATTGAAGAAAAAAATGGCCTTCTTAGTGGGGGTGTCATGTCCCGAGTAAAAGTGTACGTAGGACAAATTGTTTTTTTTTTCCGATAGATACTAAACTTAAAACCTGGGCTTTCCCTATGTACACGCACATCCAAAACGGGATTGAATTGTCTTGTTCCACTTCTAAAGTAAACTTAATGGAGGGGACTTGATCATTTAACTGAAGGAGGAAGTTATCCAGGTCACGATTCATGGGCCAGATACACAAAATATCGTCGACGTACCGCAACCAAGGGATGCCAACCCCGAGGATTCTCGGAATGTAAGTAATTTCGAAAAACTCCATATAAATATTGGAGAGGAGGGGCGACAAGGGGTTGCCCATGGCCATCCCAAAAACTTGTTGATAATACTCGTTATTGAAAGTGAATTTACAGTCTTTGATGCAAAGCTTAATAAGTTCCAAAACAATGTGTGAAGGTAGTGGCAGGTCATACTTATGTAATTCTTGGGAGAGAAAGTCAAGCATATCGTCAATCGGCACTTTTGTAAACAATGAACAAACTTCAAAACTGATCAATCTATCGTTAGTTTCAGTACGTGCATTATTCAATTTTTCAGTAAGATCCATGGAATTTTTTACATGTGAATCAGAGATAGTTCCGAGAATGGGGGACAAGACTTTGACAAGCCATTTGGAGAGTTTATAAGTAATAGAGCCCACCGAGCTAATAATAGGGCGCATAGGGTTGCCAGGTTTGTGGGTTTTAATAAGACCGTAAAGGTAGGGCAGAGAAGGTGAAGTGGACGTGAAAAGCGGAATTAAATCCTTATGATCTTTGAGAATGCGTTTCAAGCCACTATTAAATGATTTGATGACGTCATCCTGCGGGTTCTTCCTAAGTTTGCTGTATGTGGCGGGGTCCTTGAGAACCTCGTTCATCTTTCTGATGTAGTCCACTTTGTCCATAATAACTATGGTGTTAGCCTTGTCTGCTTTAGTAATATGGAGCTCCCCATCTTTTTTTAATTGTGAGAGGCTATTGCGAAAACGTTTAGGAAAGTTATCTTCGTAACTACTATTCGCCGCACTATAAACAAGGCCTTTAACTATGTTAAACAAATACTGAGGGAGATTACACTGTTTTTCAAAACAAGCGAGACTAACAAATTTGTAAAGCCGAAGGTTTTTTAACAATAAAAAAGGACATAACATATCCAAGGGCACTTTTTGCATCGTCACTAATGTTTTTCGAAGAAAGGTTCAAAACACACTTTGAGCTTGCTTTTTTAATCCACTGACTATTTCGAATGAGACTTTTAATTTTTCGATCCAAAATGTTACGAAGTGAAGAAGTTCTCCGACGCAACTCGTTGTAAATTTCATCAAACAAAGGTTGGATCCACGGTTGGGGAATACTAGTTACAAAATTACGTTTGGCAATGTTTAAATTTTTGAAGGCGGACCACTCATTTTTTCTGGTGACTTCAATATGTTTCTTTAAAATTAATCTGCTGAAGTTGTTGAACGGATGGCCGTCAATTTGTCTGAGGCGAATCGGAAGGAGGGATTTGGGAAGAACTTGCTCCTCTAGACAATTAGTAAGAAACTTTCGTCGGATACGAATTGCATGCCCCTTCATTAATGTAGAAGAAAACACGGACACAAACGGAGACAAGAGAGGGAACAGCAAGCCGAAGGAACGCGTGGTGTTCATTATATGAAAATTATTTCACAAAAGGACCCCGCCACATACAGCAAACTTAGGAAGAACCCGCAGGATGACGTCATCAAATCATTTAAAAGTGGCAACGCACTGTCAAAGATCATAAGGACTTAATTCCGCTTTTCATGTCCACTTCACCTTCTCTGTCCTACCTTTATCGTCTTATTAAAACCCACAAACCTGGCAACCCTATGCGCCCTATTATTAACTCGGTGGGCTCTATTACTTATAAACTCTCCAAATGGCTTGTCAAAGTCTTGTCCCCCATTCTCGGAACTATCTCTGATTCACATGTAAAAAATTCCATGGATCTTACTGAAAAATTGAATAATGCACGTACTGAAACTAACGATAGATTGATCAGTTTTGACGTTTGTTCATTGTTTACAAAAGTGCCGATTGACGATATGCTTGACTTTCTCTCCCAAGAATTACATAAGTATGACCTGCCACTACCTTCACACATTGTTTTGGAACTTATTAAGCTTTGCATCAAAGACTGTAAATTCACTTTCAATAACGAGTATTATCAACAAGTTTTTGGGATGGCCATGGGCAACCCCTTGTCGCCCCTCCTCTCCAATATTTATATGGAGTTTTTCGAAATTACTTACATTCCGAGAATCCTGGGGGTTGGCATCCCTTGGTTGCGGTACGTCGACGATATTTTGTGTATCTGGCCCATGAATCGTGACCTGGATAACTTCCTCCTTCAGTTAAATGATCAAGTCCCCTCCATTAAGTTTACTTTAGAAGTGGAACAAGACAATTCAATCCCGTTTTTGGATGTGCGTGTACATAGGGAAAGCCCAGGTTTTAAGTTTAGTATCTATCGGAAAAAACAAACAATTTGTCCTACGTACACTTTTACTCGGGACATGACACCCCCACTAAGAAGGCCATTTTTTCTTCAATGTTTCTCCGCGCCCTTAGGATCGCCAGTCCGGAATACATCGATGCCGAATTAGAAAAAATCAACGGTACTGGAAGTGTTCTGTGTTATCCATTTGCGTTTATGGAATCTTGTCTCAACAAGGCAAAACGAACTTTCTATCGGGTCAATAATAACACTCGTACTTTGTCAAAAAATATTTTAGTACTTCCATTTTTCCCGGGCTTTTTAGGCATTGCTAATGTACTTAAACTTTTGGATATTAATGTAGTATTTTCATATAACAATATTGTGAAAAATATCATAGTAAAAAATAGCCCTACCAATAATTCAGGCATTATCTATAAAATTGGTTGTAAACAATGTGATTCCTTTTACACGGGAAAGGATTTGCACACACGTATAAAACAGCATCAATATTCCGTTAGAACAGGACAGTCGTCCAGTGCCCTTTTTGTCCATTTGTCAGAGTTATCCCACTGTATCGATTGGAATAATGCTTCAGTTTTATTTCACTCTAGCAACATTGTTAACAGAAATATTCTTGAGTCTGCCATTATCCAACTTACAAATAACTTCAACATAAGCAAAGGTCTTTTTCAACTCGATCCTGTTGTTTTGAATTCCTTCAGAACAGATTTAGATAAGAAGGGTAGAACGTTAAATCTTTGGTAAACTTGTATGCCACTCTAATAACTTTTATTTTTCAATTTATTTTTATATACAAGATGGGCAGAGTGCTAAAACCCGGGCAGATTTCCAGTATAAATTTTTTTTTTTTTCTATAACATTGGTTGGAAACAATTCATTTGGTCTTGTGCTAAAAATCGATAGTTCTTCCTTACAAATTTGTATGCCCCTCCCACAATCCTTTAATTTTTAATTTTATTTCTCCGTTTATTGTATATATATATATATATATATTATATATATATATTCTGTAACCTATATATAGGCTGTAACTCTTTATGTACTTCATTGTTCCTGAGGATGTCATTAGACGAAAGCGCTTGAGCACCAATCTGTGTTTCCTTTCCTTCGTGGTTTTATTCATCATAAATATTTTTCACGTGTTACTTTTGTGAAATAATTTCATATATATATATATATATATATATATATATATATATATATATATAATTTAAAACAAAATTTGATAAATAAGTGAATATCTCATTAAATTTAATTAATTTTAATAGATTTGACTCTTGCCGCGGTTTCAGTGCTTCAAAAGAAGCCAAATTTTAGACACATAGCGGTAAGAATATTTTATGCCGCAGCAAGCAGTTCGAAATAGCCTAAATGGGCGGGTAAGCCGCGGGTTTGGCAACACTGATGAGCAGACTTAGGATAATTATGCACTTAAAACTGGCTAAATATGCATGCAAATATGCAGTAAAAACTGAGAAAATATGCACTTAAATATGCATTTAAAAATAACTATATAAATACTAATAATAACAACTTATTATATTTATTTCTTCACCAAATAAAACGATAGAAAAGGACATTAAAAGGACAGTAAACTTCACAAAAAAATATGATACAGGAAACTTTTTACATATTACATTTAATTACAACATATTACCTTAAATGTTCAAATGTCATTCTACGCCTGTTATCAGCCAGAATATTTTTGTATTCAGAGAATATTCGTTCCACTTCGACAGTAACTATAGGAGCATATTCTAAAGCCATTATATCCGAAAGGTTGAGGTGTTCTAAACTTGAGTCAATTTGTGTATTGTTTGACAGTATTTCACTAATTTTTTTCATCATGCCATACCCTTTATTTTTTAACAGCACAACTTCTAGTTTACCATAGAACTCTTTGATTTCAAGACTTTTTAATGAACTGCGAATTCCTTCAACTAATTCAATGCTATGCTTTAATGGCAATTCTTTTTCTTGCAGTTTTAAAATAGCTGCGCAAATACATCTGAAGTTGGTGGAAATGTAAATCAGATTCTCTCGAATACCTTCCTTTGTGAATGCAGTATTTGCATCTGTGATGCTGTGACTGCTCTCAGGATCAAATGTCTCCATCACACTCTTTACAATTTCAAAATAGTCCACATAATAGAATGCAGCTTCTAACCAGGTTCCCTACAATGTTACTATTGGGGAAGGAGGAAACGGTGCACTTCCAGCAAGTTCTCTAAATTTTGCTTTGCGGTATGGTGCTTTTACAAAAACTGACTTAACGCTAGAAATTAATTCATTTGCATCCTTGCACTTTGAACGAATATATTCTGCAACTGTGTGTAGTCCATGGGCTACACATGTCACATGTATCATTTTAGGATAAAGAACTTGAAGTCCTCTCATACCCTTAGTCATATATGGAGCACCATCAGTACACACTAAAATAACTGAATTATACTGAATACCAAAAGGCATTAATAGATTTAATGAATCATTGAAAAATGCAGCAATAGTTGCATGGTTTACCTTGTCCAACTCAGAAATTGTTAATAAATAAGATTGACCTCTGTCATATTCTGTTCCCAAAAAACCAAATACAAAACTTGCAACACACCTCTGCTCTACATCCGTCATTTCGTCAATAGCCACCCAGATCTTATTATTTCCAATTTTACTTCTAAGCTTTTCTAATTTATCCATGTACAGTTCCGAAACATAGTTCTTCCTAATGTGGACTCATCTGGCAGATGCTCTTTTGTGTACTTTTCTAGAAAATTTTTAAACTCCTTATTTTGAAACTTTGCCAAAGGTATATCAACAGATAAAAATGCATTGCACAAATCCATATTGAACTGCGAACGTTTTGGGCCAGTTTTGTTTGGTAAACAGTCGGCTAACATTTGTTCGCTTGGTTTGTGTCTTGTAGTATTCACTCTATCTATATGCTTAGCTGTTTCAAGGTGTTGTTTTACTTGGAACCTTTTACTGGCAGAAACTGCGACCTCACAATATTTGCAAAGCAACACGTTCCCATCAGTCGTAAATGCATCAAACTCTTCAGCAAATATTTTAAGTATTGCACTTTTACTCCTCTTTTCTTTCGGCATCTTTGGAAATTCACCTCGTCCTTTCAGACACCAGCAAACAACTAAGATAGAGAACGATTGATAAGTTATAATATAAGTTATAACTGGTCTGCTTATAACTTAAACGCGAAAACAGTATTGCCAAATTTCTGAAATACATTGTTGTCAAAGCTAAAATTACTTGAAAATGTAACCTTAAAAATAAAAATGAGGAAAATATGACTAATTGTCAGAAAATCAACGATATATGCAAAAACACTTTAAAATGCCAAAAATATGCATTTGCATATGCAAATATGCAAATGCATAATTATCCGAAGCCTGCTGATGAGCAGGCGTAATAGAAAGAAGACTGGTGGGTGGGGAAAGGGAATGAGGGAGTGTGGAGGTTGGTTGTGTAATGTCTATTTTTGGTTCAAATTCACTAGTATATAAAAAGTTGTATTGTGATAGCTGTTCATATAGACTTGCAGTAATCATAATGGAACTTTATTACTTCATAAGACTAGTAAATTACATGGAGTTGAACACTGTTCACGATAATATTAATTGTTTATGTTTATGAACACAGGCATTACATCATAATTACCTGTATGTCAAGACTGCACATTCAATTGTCCTTTAGACATACTGTATATGTCTTGTGTTATATGTTGTTAGACTCGGTTGTGAGTTGAGGAACATTACATATGTAGGCAACTGTACTTAAAAGTATTACAATAACAATCAGCCGACTTATTGGTGATCAATAAACTGTAAAGTATAGACGGTAGGAATAAAAATTTATATTAAACAAATATTCTAAAGGTATTTTCCCGGTCATATAGTTTCTGCCCCCAGACTACAGTCTAAAGTTAATCAGTTAATTATTGTTTCGAATTTAATCATTAATTAATCAAAAAATATTTTTAGAAAATGATGGGAAATGATTAATTTTCCTCATAATTTCAGCATAATTTTACTTTAAATTTTGTAATGTATCATTTGGCACCTTTTTGCATGTATAAACTGTCTAATCCGCCCATGCCTCATTTCTTGAACTAAAGCAAACTAAATGTTTAAGCAAAATGTTTTCTTCGGTCTTATCTCACGCAACAGAAACAATAAAGCTCTTTCTTACTCTTTTCAGAAGTATTTAATTTTTAATAATTTTTAATTAGTTAACCATTGATTAATTAGAAAATTTCATCATTCATCACTTTTTCTTAAAAACGATTAATTAACCATGCTCTAGCATAGTCATTTACGGAGAGGTGGACTGGGACAAAGAATTTTGGCCTCTTTTATGGATTCATGAATTATTGCGCCAAACCGAAGTTTGAGCACGCATCCAGCCACTGATCCTTTTCTGGCTTGGGAAAAATGAGGAATGGAAAATCGTAGGCACCCTCCGATCCGAAAGAAGAGAAACCATAGTCTAATATACAAAACATCACCTCATCTCATTCATGAGGTTTCATCCTAAATGAAAACACTAGAGGGTGGCCCATAAGTCCCAATCGGTTATGATTAAAGCGAAAATACCAAAAATTTTAAAAGTTTATAAGAAGTTTCGAAATATTTATTATTTTAAAACTTCTATAAAAAAAATTTACTTTTGTTTTTTAATTATTTTTAATTTTTTTAAAAACCCGCTAGATGGATTTTCGCTTTAATTATAACTGATTGGACTTATGGGCCACCCTGTACAATATTTTATAACATACGATAATGTTAAGAATCTGCGAAGCAAAGTAAGAACATCGTAAGCGAAAGAGGCCTTTGTACACAATATGGTCTTTATTCATCTGAAAATATGGGTGAATATTGAGAAACTTTTAAAATATAACAGTTTAAATTCAAAGGAAAAATAAAAAATTGAACCTGGTCTACGCTTGGAAATTAAAAAGAATGAGACTCATGACTGAAATTCCCAGTTTCGTAATTTGGAAAATTCACTTTGGGGGCGTTACGAACGAATTTTATTGTTTTTTTTTTAATGAAAACAAGGTTTATGACTCGTATTAAATTAGATCCTGACGAAACCCTCTTTCCAAACTCTGTCTAAGAGATAAAACCGCAATGTATTGATAAACTACAGGGTGTCCCGTAAGTCTGGAACCATAGGGCAAAATGATAGAAACGGCAACAAAAACGCCGAAGACTTTTGGGGACTGTTTGTAAAATGAGCGAGGATGGTAGCGGCTGTGTCATCGTCGGTGGATGTCTTCGGAGGTCCACTGCGTGGTTTATCTCCTATGGATCCCGTTTCCCTGAACTTTGCTACAAGTTTGCCGACACAGCTGTGTTATCGGCGCGCGGTCCGGATGCAATCTGTTAAATTCCTCAGCGACCTCCCTCTGTCTCCGATTTCCTACGAGCAGAATTACCTGGATGCGTTCTTCCTTATTCAAAGGCATCATGGGCACTTGCATAAACGGAAAAACATGAATTACTTATTTTACCCTATGGTTCCAGACTTATGGAACACCCTGTGTAATGGTGAAGTATAAAAGCGAGTATGTGATACTGTTCGAATTTTAGCATGAAATGAGCATCAAATATTCTGTTCTAATTGTTACGTGTTTATTGGCGTGTGAGAAGAAAGACCGTTTTGGGTAAATATGAGAAAAATGTCAGAACATGATTTGGAAAATGGATAAATATTAAAAGTCCTAAAGGATTTTATATACAGGGTGTCCCATAAGTCCGGTCTCGTACGAAAATTTATTTTAAATTAAATCTACAATAGTAAAACATTAGAACTAAAACAAATGTTAAAGTGATTTCAGAGCAAGTGTAGTTTACGTCCCCCTGACGCAAAAGGGAACACAAACTACACTAGGTCAAAGTTGGGGAACGTAAACTACACCAGGATCTGTAGGAGACATTTTTTAAATGAATCCATCAAATAAAACGTTAAAACTAACGAAAATATTACGACTTAACCTAACTAATCGTCAACTTATATATATATATATATATATATATATATATATATATATATATATATATACGGGGCTCCAATAAACCTTAGCCCCCGCCCATGGCCTAAACCATTAGAGGTACAGTAAAACTAAACAGACAGCATGAATTCGCTTTGGGTAGCTTGCCAAAAGTGACGTGAATAGATCTTGATCGTTACGCAAATTTGCTAAAGCAGTTTCAATGTGTTGCGTCATTGTATCCTTCGAAAATCGATTTGCTGCAGGTTCTTGAAACAAGAGACATTCAACCTTGTCCTTCATAACTGATCAAATGTGTTCACAGACGTTCAGGTCAAGAGAATTTCCTGGCCATTCTTCATTTCCAGAGAAATCGATCTCTTGGTTCCGCAACAACTGTTGAATGGCTAATGCCTTAAAGCAGGGGGCCTTATCGTGCAGAAGTGTGACCTGATCGACATCCATAACATTGTTTGGGTTTCTTAGAAAAGAAATGACATGCTGGGATAGAATAATATCACGAAAATACTGTCCATCCCAACTCTGACCATTTGGCTTCAGCACCCACATGAGCTTCTTTGCAGTGAACAAAACAAACACACCAACACAGTCTGGACTTTTTAATAATTCGCGATAATGTTCATTGTCATCGATTTCATCTGGTGTTGTGGCCCACACTCGATCATTTTGGTAGTTAGGCCGACGTGTTACGTAAACAAAAAATTCATCAGAGACAGCTAATGCATGAAATCATCCATATTCCAATCTTCAAGATAATGGGCAAACCACATTCTGTCATCGATGTTAAGTTGAGTTTTTCTTGGCTTTGGAAGTTCATGCCAAGGCTTTAAACCTTGCCTATGACGGTACAGTCGAATGATCTCACCACTAATGATCTTTCCTCTCAACACTTCGATCTCTCTAGAAAGTTTAGCACAGTTGTTTTTCCGCTTACGCGTACCGCTTTCAATGATGTCCTTTTTTTCCTGAGAGAGTGGCAAATTTGGGCTCCCAGATTTGGTAGTATCCATTTCACATTCATCCAAAGTTTTATTCCAATTTCTTTTGACGAAGTTCTCACTTCTTCGCAATTTTTTGGCAACCTATGAACGTGTTATAAAGGTGGCTCCAGCATCACGAGCTTCCCGAAATGTTATTGCTCGTATGCGATCTATCACACGTTGCCTCTCCGAATCACCAATTAATTGAGAAGCCATTATATTATCACTTTATCAGCTAGAGTAATTTTAATACCTGCAATAAATAAAGAATTTTATATATTTTTATAATCACTAAAAACTATTTCGATATAAGTAAACATGTAAGCTGCAAATGGGGGGGTGCTAAGGTTTTTTGGAACCCCTTATATATAAATTGCCGATTGGTTAGGTTAAGTCTTAATATTTTCGTTAGTTTTAACGTTTTATTTGATTAGGTATATGCGGACAAAGTTGGGGAACGTAAACTACACTAGGATAATGTAAGGGAACGTAAACTACACTAGGATAATGTAGCGGAACGTAAACTACACTAGGCACCACAGGGGGACGTAAATTACACTTGCTCCATGATTTCTTGTTTTGGCCTTTTTTTTTGTTGCAGGTAGAATAACACGTGATGGCTAATATGGAAGTGAGTTACACTTTTTTTGGTAAGGGATCTTCACAAGAATTTATTTTGTTTTGAATTATGTCGCTTATATATATACACACAAGTTCATATTATTTTGAGGAGTTTTACTTATATTGTATACTTTCTGCGGTTATTGGACTTTTAATATTTTATATATATATACTGGATGGTCCAAAAGTCCCTATCTATTTTTCCGAAATAATAGTATTTTAGATTAAAAATGTAGCAACATGATTAGATATATATTTACTTATGAAACTTAGGTCTAAGGTTCGACGTGAGCACCATCATTGTTTTTGCAAATCTCAAATCTGTCTACTGCATTGCGGAACACATTCTCAAGTATCTCTGGGGTTATTTTAATGACTGCCGCGACAATGCTGATTCCCAGATCCTGCAAGTCCGTAAATCTTCGATCTTGTCATACCCAACCAGACATTAACTTTAGGAGAATCTTTCTCCCATTCGTAGAACTCGGTTGGTTTTTACTAGCTCAGATACGGCAATTATGTCGATTAAGCTTTCCGCATGTGTGGAATGTCGCCTCATCGCTGAAGAGAATGTGGTTTAGTAAGTTTTCGGTATGAATTTTTGCAATCAATTCTGTGCACACTGCACATGACAGCTCGTCTTGGATAATCATCTTCGTGTAACTCATGTTGCACTTGAATATAGTAACTTCAATAGTAACTTGAATATAGCAACTTTTCTGTTTGTCCTGTGTTGACTTTAAAATCCTTAGAACAGTCGTTTTTGGCATGCTTAGTCTACGTGATGATGTGCGAGTTGACATTCTAGGATTTGTTTCAAAGGCATCTCTTACCAATTCGTCATTTTCTTGAGAGGTACCTGGACGTCCAGATCTTGCCTCATCATGAACAGATCTTGTTCTTTTAAATATATTGATCAACTCGCGAATTGCTTTGCCTGTAGGTCCTGGTTTGTGACATCTTTCGAATTTTTCTCGAATTTCTTTGCACTTCTTCCCTTGGGTACGTAGTGTTACTACCATCACACGTACTTGTACATCCATCATATTTGGGGTGGCTGGATGTAGGTAGCGGTGTCCCTCAGGATTCAGTGTTAGGCCCATTGCTATTCGTAATGTACATTAACGACATAGATGTAGGCTTGACCAGTAACGTGTCAAAATTCGCGGACGATACTAAAATAGGCGGTAAAGTCCTTAGCGTGGATGATAGAAATAGGCTCCAAGACGATGTAAATAGGATTATGGAGTGGGCGGATAAGTGATAGATGCAATTTAACGTAGACAAATGTAAAGTTTTGCATATAGGTTCTCGTAACAATAATTACACGTACACGATGGATGATAGACAGTTAGCGAGCGTTGACGAGGAAGTAGATTTAGGCGTACGCGTATCTAAGGATTTAAAAGTTAGGAACCAGTGCCTGGAGACTTGCGCAAAAGCTAATACTAGGATGTTAGGCTTCATAGCGCGTAATTTCGAATTTAAATCGAAGAATATTATATTGCCCCTTTACAAGTCCCTAGTCAGGCCTCACTTAGAATATGCCGTTCAGTTTTGGTGCCCGTATTTACGTGAGGATATTGATAGGTTGGAAAGGGTTCAGCGACGCGCCACGAAACTAATTCCGTCACTACGCAAAAAGTCTTACGAAGATAGGATTGAAGAGTTAGACTTGCATTCACTCGAGAGTAGGAGATTAAGGGGGGAGCTTATTGAAGTTGTTTTCAAACTTGTTAATAAAATCGATAACGTAAATTTTGACAAATTGTTCATTTTCGATAATAACAACACTCGTAATAACTTATTTAAATTACGTGGTAGACGTTTCATTACAAACATCGCTAAAAAAGTTTTTTACGTTTAAAGTAATTGATAAATGGAATAATCTTTCCGTGTCCGTCGTGAACTCTACCAGCGTTAATATGTTTAAAAACCGTTTGATAGGCATTTTAAAAATATTGACGTCGTTTAAAATAATAAAACAATTAGCAACAGGAGCTCTGGGGGTGATAGTCGAGGTTTGAGTCTGCTGACGCTTGATGCCAGCGTGTGACATGCCAGCTTGTGACATGCCAGCGTGTGATATGCCAGCGATAAATTTATATTATTAAAAAAAAAATTAGACTAACACGAACTTAGATGTAGCTCGTAGCGTAAACTAACCCACGTTTTGTTACTTTTCATACTTTTTTCTTTACTAATGGGCGCAAAAGGAGAGAGTGCAATGCAATTGCAAATGTTGATCAATGTTGCAAGATGTTATGCAACGATGGGGAATGTTGCAAGATGTTCTGCAACAAGGGGTTAGGCAACAAGGGGGAGGAGTTATCCCCTCAAGTTGCAATGAACTCCCCCAGCAAGCTGGGGGAGACCTCTTTGAGGAAGAAGCTGGGACGGCCTCAACCCCCAAAGGGGTATACCTAATCTAAGAGAGAGGAGGAGGAGAGAGAGGATGAGAGGTGTTCGCTTGACAGGAGCCAAGCGCATATTAAGACTTCATCCCAGTGCTTGCTGTCTTATAAGCCCCTAATCAGCCAGTTGGCTTAATCCGCTAGTTGGCTTAATCAGCCAGTTGGCACAGTGTATACAACGTTTGGACAAATGCACGTACACTCCCGCCTATACGCCCATAAAATATCACACACACACAACTACATGCGCGATTATATGCGCTGGGTTCGAGACCCGGTGACGCTGCATCCTTCCACGGTTGGTAAATAAATGGGAACCCTGGTTATCCTAGTGGTTCGTGTTAAGCTGTAGGTCTAAGGTGGAGTGTAAACATCCTTCCACGGTTGGTAGATAAATGGGAACCCTGGTTATCCTAGTGGTTGCTGGTTAAGTTGTAGGTCTAAGGTGGAGTGTAAACATCTTCCCACGTTTGGTAGATAAATGGGAAACCAGGGTATCCTAGTGGGGCTCCCTTTAAACTGTATTGCAACACTCGGCCATGTTGTTTATCTCTTTGTTATTTCCCTCCCCCTCTCTCTCTCTCTCATATATATATACACAGTGCGTTCGAAAAGTCTCAGCAGTCAACCAACACTTTAAAAAAAGTGTTTGACAACAAGTGTAGACGAGTTGCTCTGTGCCTGCAAAATGGTGGAAAACACTTTCAACACATGCTGTAAAATCAAAAGGTTATGTAATAAAATCACTAAATCATGGTTGAATGAAAACATTGTAGTTTTTCAATTTCCTATGCGTTCAACATAGCACTGCGGAGAGACTTTTCGAACGCACTGTATATATATATATATATATATATATATATATATATATATATATATGTATATATATATTTCTCCGTTAAACAGTAGGTCTAAGGTGGATTGTAAACACCATTCCACGGCTGGTAGATAAATGGGAACCCTGTGTATCCTAGTGGTTGCTGGTTAAGCTGTAGGTCTAAGGTGGAGTGTAAAGCTTGACCTTCGTCAGAATGAACAATTCGGGCTGAAGCCATCGAAAGCAAAGGAATGACTATATATGTACAGTTCCGGGAAAAAGTTCATCTAAAAAATTCTGAAAAAATTAGTACAAGAAGCGTACACAAATTTATAATTAGCAATCACGTCAAACTGCATTAATTAACTCTCTCGGGCTAACTTGAATTGGATATTAAGGTCTTTTTACCTGTAACTTCTACAAATTAAAAATAAAACAGGACAAATGATACACATAACATTAAAATGAAGGTGAAAATGTGAGGCACAAATGAATAAATAGAAAGGAAATATGATAAAGGGAGGAAATAAAGAGAAGAAAGGCAAAAGCGATATAAACGAAACCCTACCTAAACAACAAATCCTAATTGGACGATATAAATAGCTGAACAATAGAAGGACATAAATATTTATGGAAAATATATATATATATATATATATATATATGCAGTAAAATCACAAAATAACACGTGATCTTATTAATAAGCAAACAACCACAGGGAAAAAGGAAAAAAGAAACGAATTCCGAGCGCTTTCGTGATATATTCACATTTTCAAGGACAAGAGAGAAACAGTCATGTCATCTTGTCCTTGAAAATGTGAATATATCATGAAAGCGCTCGGAATTCGTGTTTCTTTTTCCTTTTTCCCTGTGGTTGTTTGCTTATATATATATATATATATATATATATATATATATATATATATTAAACATTGTTCTCAAAATTGCGGAGTTTGGCGGAAGCGATAGATAATATCGATTTTAAAATTTCAATAAATAAACTTTTCGCTGGAGTTTATTTCGAGATCATAAATTTTGGGGTTAATGAACCGCATCCACCACCCATCTGTTATTTTTTTAAAATTTATTTTACGGGATTGTATCGTGCGATAGCGCAGGACACCATAAACTTTACAGCTACGAGAATTATTTCGAATTCATGGGTAATTGGTTTTAAAACTATCTTCCAGTTTCTGACTAATTATTTTTCAGAGGAAATAATAAATTTTCCAAACTTATTTTAGATAGGGCAACATAAATCGATTTACAAATTTATCTTCCAACCTCGTTAAGCCCCTCATATAATTGGATATTTATTATATGTTCAAATCTCCCTTCCCCACCCAACTCATCGGAACCCCAGAATACAAAATTTATTTCCAAACAATGCGTTTCTCTCTCCACGGATATGGATCGGGCAAGATATATCTGACGCGCCCCAGATTTCACGAGACAGCCAATCACAGTACAGTAGACGACGCATGAGAACGGCACAGGACCTCTAGTTGGAGGCTAGGCGTGCTTATACGTTAAGCCCCGCCCAAATTTCACCGAGGTTCAATAGGAAACTCGAAAATCGGGTATTGTGGAATGTTCACAATTACGATCCCCGTTTATAAACGGGGGCATTTTCATCACAGGGCTCCAATTCTGTTGTTTTTATCGAACAGTGCTTTTGAAATACCTCGCCATGAGCCAATCGCCGCAGCTCTACCTCTCTCCGGATTTGTTTGAAGACGAAGATGCCCCATCGCTGTCTGCAATTTATCTTTTCGCTGCGACTGACCAGAATGAACTTCTTTCAACGCAGACTGTTGCAGAAATTTATGACGGAGTGCAAGAACCGATAAGTGAAGACGACATTAAACTGTAAGTAATTAATTTAATTTGTGATTATATACGTCGTGTCATTCAGTGTTAAATAATTTACAAAAAGCCGTAATAAAACGAAGTGAAAGGATAGCTGCCCAGAAGTCGAGGCCCGGTCTCTATTCATATATATATATATGCTCCTCTGTGTGTATTTTGGTGAAAATGGTGTGGTTTTAATAATATATTTCTTGATAACAAAAACTTATAGAGTTATGCAATAGGATTTTAGAAATATTAAAAACTTTTAAGAAATGCCTACAAACCCGGGCTCAAGACCTGGTACCAGCAGGTAAATTAGTGTACTGGTTTTTAATTATTGCCCACTCTCTTTTTCCTTGGGGGTATTTCGGTATATATATATATATATATATATATATATATATATATATATATATGGTGTGGTTTTAATAATACATTTCTTGATAACTTAAAAATTTATAGAAAATTCTACAGTTGGATTTTAGAAATATTAAAAACTTTTAAGGATTGCCTGCGGGCCCGGGCTCGACACCCGATACCGGCAGACGATGTCTTAGCACTCTTACTTTGAAAACTGTCAGGATATCTGCTTTGTGATTATAATTTGCCAGGCGTCCTAATCGGCATTTTCTCTTATTGTAACTCTTTAATTAAACTTTAATTTAACTTAACTTTATATGATTTAGTTTGAACTAATCATGTTAATTTCTCCTTAAATGTCCGATGCGGAAATTGATCGTGTTATAGCTACTTTTCGTTTTGATGAAAAGGGAATAAATGATTTGGAGGCTTTACCGCACAGCCAACCCAGTAACCCGAATGCCGAGGTCGAGGTATTGGCTCACATCCGGTCCAACGAACACCAGACCTTCGAGGAACTAATGGAAGTTTTTGTCTACTCCTCACGTTTTATAATAAATGTTTCATTAGCAGGTATCCTCAATTATAGCATAGTTTGCAATATCACTGAGCTATGATTTCTGAACACAATTCATTTTATGAAAAAATGGACTTTAATTAAAAAGAATCAGTATGAACTAATCATGTTAATTTCTCCTTAAAGGACCGATACGGAGCTCGAACATGTTATAGCAACTTTTCGTGACAGCTTTGATGAAAGGAAAATAAATGATTTGGAGGCCTTACCACCCATCCTGCCCATGGGTCTGAATACAGGGGTCGAGGGATTGGCTCACATCCGGTCCAACGAATGCCAGATCATCGAGGAACTAATACAAGTTTTTTGGGGGTTTAAGAACAAGACACATTGTATTTTCATTTAATTTATTAAATGGTAGAAAACATGTACAAAGCGACTTACAGAAGTAGCATCCATTAAATAAGCCTTAATGGAGACATTTTACAAATGTATATACAACTTGACACAATATAGATACAATTATATATACACCTTTACACAACACAATGAGTGCGAACATATGTGAACGTTTTTTTATTTGTATGCATACCGTTTCATCATTCATTTCAGCGTCGCACAAATCGAATAATTTTAAAAAAATTATAAATCCCTTCCCACGTGACATGTGCAGGAGAAATGAAAGGCAATACATGCCACAAGTATTACTAAAATATCCTTGGAGGCGGTAAGGATTCCATACAATTTGAGGGACATGTATCTGTTCGATAAATTTTACAATAACAGGATTACTCCAGGGTTGAGTACCGAGTGAATCAAAATAGTACATTCTTTCTCTATTTTTAAAATAAATTGCAAACCCATGAACCCCATCACCCCCCACAATGTCGGTGTTCACGATAATCCCATACCAATCTCTCGTAGTTGGCAATTTCAATATTTCATTCTTCGCAAACACGCCGATAAATTTAGAGCGTGTGATTAGGTCACTTTTCATTACCCTCTGGAGTGTATTCGCGTCCATTTTAAAAGTCTGTGACCACGTTCCTGAAATGGTCAACTTCTATTAGAGCCTGTGATTCGAGGTACACGAGTACGGTAATATGCGCGTCTATAGGGTTGGCGAATTCCTATCTGACTGAGATGTTCCCACTCTGTTGTGGACTTAAGTGTGTGTTTACGTCAGCAGACAAGTCAGGGGTAATATCAAATGAATAAAGGTTAAATTCTTCGACAAATTCTTTCTGAGTTACGCCAAACCCAAGCTTGTCAAAGGCACCGGCATTATGAGCCAGACTACTATAAGCTCTCGCGCAGAGCGGAAACACTTCTCTTTTAATGTCATTTTACATTTTGCGCCACGTGTTGGTAACCCCTTCCTCCTGACAACCCTCTTCTTTCCGCCACCACGCATGTTTCTCTTTTCATCTTTGATGATTTCGTCCCCTGTACGTTTTAAATGTTTTTTAGAGCTTCTTTAGGGTTAGTTCCACCCATTATATCTTCTACCGCGTTGAAACCTGATTGTAACACCTTCCTCCCAAGGTATCTAGCCCCCCTCTTCAAACGTGGGACAGCGGTGCGTAGTATGGTTGAAAAAATGAATCCAAGCCCACTCCCACGCTGATATCTCACCCCTCGATAGACTGTGAAAAGGCCTTCGGGTCATTATAACTGAATGCGACGAAAGTGTAGCTTCACTGTTAAGCTCCCATCACCGAATGGGAATTTTTTCCCTCAATCGTTCTTATATATACACCGAGATATTGGTTAATAGATTAGTCGCAACCTTCACATAATGGGGCTTGTCATATGTAATGCTCAAACTTTTCCCTCGATGGTTGGGGATGTGTGCAATGCGCAGCAGGCGAGGCGCGCCTGCGTGTCCCCAACAAATTGATGCTCTACGATATTGCTGTAAATATAGCACATATCTAGAGATGGGCAGCTTTCACCCAATTTCCCCATCTTCAACTGAAACATTAATTTGGACAAGTCATGTTGTGCCTCGTGAAAGGTATCTCTTTGGAGAGCTGCACAATATCGGCCCTGAGCCACAACCAACTGTGAGCAGCTCTTTATCTTAATATTTCTACTAAGCGTTGATTTTAACTTCAATGTGCGTGCAGGCGTGTCTATGTTTACGACTTCAATAAGTAAATCGTTCGTCAGGTACGACTTTTCAAGACTCTTATTTAACCCCGTCACAATGTCCAGGACTGTCATAATGACCGATTCCGAGCGTTATATTTGTACTATAGCACTGCACTTCACCGCACAGGACTGATCGCATAGTGTTGTCTAAGGTTATGCCTAATTTTTCACACTCATCGGATCTTCTAAGGGTCAGAAATATGATCTGATCATTTTCAAGATTTAAAAATTTGGTGGCTAACTGGAGTTCACATAAACCCACCTCATACGAATCACGCTCCAATTCAATGGGTCTGTGGAGTTTTGTCACAAAGTTAGCCAGGGTGTTGTTAGGATGTACAGACAGAGAAGAAGAAGAAGGGAGTGTGACAGAGAAGTGGTTAGGTGCCATGTTGCATACTATTTAAGCTTCAGTATTACAGCAGCTTTTATATAGGTGTTGAAGATTTCTGGGTAACCTAGCCATTTCACCAGGTACGATTTCTCTTTCCTGAACTCTGATGCCTAAAGTTTTTTCAATTTTAAACACACTTTTTCCTAAATTAAATGTCACTTTCTGCAACTTCTCGCGGTAAAAGCCTCCTGCGATTTCTTCCCCATTCAAATCTTCAACGTAATACATCATTATCTCGCCTTTAGGTCTCATAGCACAAACTTTAAAAATCTCACGTGTCCATCCTTGCTCAAATCCCTTCGCGAATTTATTTCCCGAACGTGATAGCCTTACATAATCATTGATTTTGAAATGTACAGAGTGTGGTGGCGGTGAGCCATCTCTTCTCACCTATGGACACGTACCTCTTTCTAAAACTACGTTAGGTGTTGTGCCAATCGTTCGGTGGTATGAACGGTTGTATGATGACGGCAATGACCCCAGAATGTTTATATATCTGTATGTGTTTTTATGTGTAAAATAGCGATGCATGCGTTCCTTTATGGCACGTTGAACTCTTTCAGCTAAAGAGGCCTTATGTATAGAACTGCTAGTGTAGTAACTGATATTAAACTCTGTCATCATGTTCTGGAAAGCGCTGCCTATAAATTCTTTCCCCATATCCGTACAAAAATACCCAGGAACCCTATCTTCTTCCAACATCAACGTTTTGGTAGCTTTAGCAACTGTTTCAGGCGATTTATTTTTCAGGGGAATTAGCCACACATATCTAGAGAATACATCTATTATGAATAGGATGTAGCGGTATCCATCATTATACACTGAATATCTTTGCATGTCTGTTAAATCTGCTTTCCAAATAGAGTCAATCGAAGCCGCTGTTGTCTTGGCCGTTTTAAACCTTTTTATCACCGGTTTCTGAAGTGTATAAGCATCCTGCTCCGGCAGAAACCTCTCAACATCTTTTTTCCCTACTCCGTAAATACCTCTGTACAGTCTATTAACACCTCCATAGGAGGCGGGGTTACAAATGTCATAATAGCGTTTACTTAATATGTTAGCCATTTGCGCATTTTAGAGAAACGTGGATAAGGTTGGCCGTTTGTTCTCTTCTTTCTCTCTTCAGAGATGCTACTGCTGGAGGCGATGGCGTACTCAGTTGTGACACATGTGAGACTTGATCCAAGTCTTTTAACCTATTCAGATTAACTCTCAATATTTTGGGGACATTTATTTGTTGTACTCTTGCTTTAATATGCATTAATATACTTTAATATGCTTTAATGTGGGCCTGTCCCACTTTCTCACCAGATCATGGACAATGTCGACGATATTGGATCCCTGTACTCTTGTCCCTTCAACAATGACCTCGCCTTTATCGGTCCACTGTATGATGGGGTCCTCACTCAATAGATTATAAAGACTTAAGCCTTTATTCCTCAATGTATGTGGGAGACTACTTTTTAATACATGTTCGATGTGTTGCGCTCCGTTATTCTTTGGTTGGTCATCTCTAACGTCGGACCTGGGTCCTATGTCGTCAGGCTCAGCATTGCTCGCGCTGTACCTAATAACCACAGGGAGCTCTGTCGGATACTTATAATCTTCGTACTCATGAAGAAATTTCTGCAGAGCGCACGTATTATATTCTTGTAACGACTTAAGCGAACCTTCTGAGGGGGTTTCATTGGCACATTACATTTTACAACATTAAGACAGATTTCACAGATGCATTTTAAAAAGTCCGAGTCGATATTTTTAACAAACATCTGTTGCAGTGCCCGGGGCAATCGTTGATAGATTTTCATTAATTCACGATAATTCTCAAGCCTATTTGTCATTCTGGAATATATACTGTTTAAGGATCGTTTGGGAATATATTCGTTCTTAGAAGCACCCTAAACGTGTTTCGCGGGTGTAGGTCACAAAGCAAATATCGGTAACGCTGACTTGTGGCTTCTTTATAAACCTCCAAAAACTCCTTACGCTGATTCGGGAACATTTGATTGGCTAATACCACAGTTTGTGACACATCTCTACGTTATGCGAATAAGACTAGATATCGTGCATTTAACGACACATCGCGCATGTATCTATTTTCGAAAAATAGAGTCTGATTGATGAAGAATACGCTTATGTTAAGATGGTGGGAGAACACTGTAAATGTCTCGGCAAACGTTTTATCCATTTCCAACATGAGATCGTCAATTACAATGACTATATTCTCATTATCCTTTAACGAATTAACGTCATGTACACCTTTGTGGAACAAAATTTCATCTTGGTACTTCTTAAACACTGATTGATACGTCGAATAGCACCATATTACTTTATGCACAAATTTTGAGAACATCTCCCCCTTATCTTTAATGATTTTAAGCATAAATACAGTTTTACCAGATCCTGTAGGGCCAGATAAAATAGAGGTGGGGGTGCTTGTGAACCTGAATTTTTCTACAGATTCCATCTCTAACATGTCATACCCAAAAGTGGGTCATTTACAAATTATAACAAAATTTTTAAGTGTTTGCTCCTTATATTCTTGTTTTTCTTCTTCCACAGAACTGTGAGTGACGGCAATGTACAGCCCTCCATCATTGATATCACAGATGACCCCGATGACCGTGTAGCAAGAGAATCCTTCCCCGCTAACGAACCCTCACCAGCGATACCTGTAGGATGCGACAATTCAAAGCGGAAGCATGATGAAGAACCCTCCACGTCAGTTATAAAGCGTGCCAGGATTGCGCCGGTTGTTAGACCCCCAGTAGTAGAGCCCCATCCCTCTACGTCTTACGACACAACCCCCACAATAGTACCTTCCTCAAATAGGACCCCTTATTCCCGTTTAGTTCCGGGTACTTCCTCCAAACTAGCAGCAGCAGCTCTCATACTGTGGAGGAAATTATAACATTCGAGTTGGTGCGCACCGCTACCCCCACCCCTGCCCTGACTAGAAATAGGTACGTGGTCAGGGTTAACCCTGGATCCATGTATAGCAATGGTGTTGGACTGCGACGCGTAATTGAACGGAGTGTGGACTTTGCCATTCAGAACCGCGACGAACGTGAAGACCGGACGAAGTTGTCCTTCATGTTCGGTTCAGATGACGTGGACATAGATGATTTTTGGGTAGTAATACCGTTCAGACGTTTGGCGGCTGTAGACCTAGAATATATCTTGGGCCGTATAATGCAGGTGTCTCAAAGTAGTACTAACTTCAATATGAACAACTTCATTGTAGATATTGACAGAGTATTCCGGGTTGCGGGTTATAGTGCCACACCTTATACTCTTAATTTCAATTCTCCGGTTATTTACAGAAAGCATTTAAAAGGCGATCGTGGTTGCGGCTTTATAGCAATAGTCTTAGCTCATATGTTCACTGTGCTAAATACATGGACGCAAAAAATTTGGCTGCCTACGGTTCTGCAGCGTGCCCGTAAACTTACTTCAGATTGTAATTGTAAGCTTGAGTTTGAGCGTAATATGGGTCCTGAAGAGCTGAGAAGGGTCGAAGAGGAAATGAATGCACGTATAGTCGTATTTGGAGTGGATGATCGTCGTAGGACTGTGTATGTTTTTAAAAGCTGTGTGGGAGATCGTACAAGACCTTTACTTATTTTAGGGTTGTTAGAACATCATATCTCCCAATCCGTAATATAAAGGACTCTTTACGCTGGTTATTATAAAAGTTGAAAATATGGAAAGCATCATGATTTGTGTAAGGGATACCTCAAGTTTGCTGATGATATGCTGAAACATTGTAAGGATTGCTACATGGTATGTGAGCAGTGTAAAAGCCCCAAATGTGAAAGTCGTGTAGTTGAATTTGAGAAGAGGGAATGTAATGTGTGTAGACGTACATTTTTCAATAATAAATGCTTTAAACTCCATAAATCAATTGGCACTTGCAGGGAAATGTGGATTTGTAAGTGCGGTATGTTTCACATAATGGATAATTGGGGGAATTTCAAACATAAATGCGATGAAATTCACTGTTCCACATGTGATGAAAAATATAAAGCGGATGGAGTGAAGCATGTACTGTATGTTATATGAAAGATGCTAAGCCTAAAAATAGCCCTTCTATAACCCTGTACTACGATATAGAAACTTACACGAACGCTGAAACGAAAGAGGTTATTCCACATTTACTCGTAAGTCAGACTATCTGTGATGAGTGCATGGAGATCGAGTGTGATGAGTTTCACAAATGTGGAAAACGGACAAACATTTTTAGAAAGGCTGCACACGACAGCCCTGTGAAACTCTTTGTATCCTATATTATCAAATTAGCGGAGAAGTTAAAAAAAATGACTATATTTTTGCCCATAACGGGGCGAAATTTGACACAGTTCGTTTATAAGGATTTGCTTGAAAACGTGTCGTCTGCGATATTTACAGGTGATCCCTTGAAAAGAGGCAACAAACTAATACAGATGCAGTTAAGAGGTAATATACAGTTTAAATACACCCTGCTGTTCACATCTTGTAAATTAGCAAAGGTAACCAAGGTTATGGGCGTAGCCGCTGAAGTTTCAAAAGGGTATTTTACTTACACATTCCTCAATAACGAAACTTTGAATTACGTAGGGCTACCTCCACCCAAACATTACTTTAACTAAACCAACATGAGTGATAATGAGCGTGAAGATTTTGACCGCTACTACAACAGTTTTAATGAGGCTAGTCCATACAATATAGCTGATGAATGTGAAAGTTATTGCGTGAATGATGTGTTTTACGGTGTTCAAGAATAACTTCCTGCCTAAAGACACCTTAGCAGTCATTCACAGAAACGTACCCCGCAATTATGGCCAAAAGGCTATTTACTGGCTCATACACCTACACCAACAGACCGGGGTATACATGAAACATGCCCACAACATGGGTGAAGTACCTATTAAGGTCAGTGGTCGTGTTTTTTGGGTTGATGGTTTAAGTGAGGATCTAACCACTGGTGAGAAGACTGTGTATTCCTTTAACCGCGATCAACTTATAGGCTCCCAGTTCACTCACAAGATCGTGTGGGGGGAGCATGAGTATGATGCACGGATGGAAACAGATGACCAGTACCGTGAAGAAATAAGGCCCCTCAAACTTTCAATGCTGTTGGACCCCCTCAAATGCGGTGACAGCTTGTTCGGAGGGCGTACAAACCCATTCAAGCTATACTTTCCGCCTACGGAGAGCGTGAAACTCCATTACTACGACTTCTGTTCTTTATACCCCTACGTGATGAAGAACAATCCGTACCCCGTAGGTGCGCCTGAAAAACAGGTGGGTCTCACCATACCAACCCTCGAGGAGTTTTCAGCTAACTTGAATGAGCGCTACTTTGGACTCTCTTTCGTAGACGTGCTCCCCCTTCGCGATTTATGGATGCCGATCTTACCCGTCGTTATAGATCACAAGCTCATGTTTTCCCTGTGCGTGAAGTGCGGAGAGGAGAACAACGGTGATTGTAACCATACAACCAACCAATGTAACCAACCAACTAACCAACGTATATGCAAGCCCTGAGCTGGACCTAGCCGTTCGCCATGGGTTCAGAATATTGAAGATACATGGGTTGTGGAGGTTTCAGAAGCTACCCAACCTTTTCACGCCATATATGAACGAATTTTTGAAGGATAAGGTAGAAGTATCGGATATCCGCGAGGGGTTGATACCGAAGATAAAAAAACGGCTTATATTCAGCGTTACCGGTCCCATGAAAGTTTACAGCTTGACCGTTCCAAAATTGTTAAGAATCTTGGCA
Source organism: Bathynomus jamesi (assembly GCA_023014485.1). Lineage (NCBI taxonomy): Eukaryota > Metazoa > Arthropoda > Malacostraca > Isopoda > Cirolanidae > Bathynomus > Bathynomus jamesi. Next base: position 62,961 of record JAJOZX010001523.1, read on the forward strand.
AGCGCTTTAGTGCAAAGTTGTGTATAAATAGTCTTTGGGGGAAATTTGCACAGAATACTGGCAAAGGGAACGTTCATTTGGCACAAAGTTATAGTGAAGTCTGAGATTATGACAACGCTCCCTTGATAAAGAGGTTATGGAGATCGTGAATGTAGGTAATACTTACATAATAAAGTACAAAATCACCGAACTGGCCACAGATACCTCACAGGTTACAAACATACCTGTAACCAGCTTCACAACGGCCTACGCCCGCATCAAACTTTGGGGTCTACTGCACTCTCTTGGACGGAGGGTGCTGTGCGCTGACACAGATAGTGTGATATTCACAGCGAGGGAGGGTGAATACATGCCTGCTATTGGAGAATTCCTCGGAGAGTTAACTGGCGAGATGAAGGATGAGTATGGCGATGGTGCATACGCAGACTCATTTGTATCAACAGGGCCAAAAACCTATGGGGTACGGGTGAGTGTGGGGGATGATATGAAATAGTGTGCTTGGAAGATGAGGGTGACCAGCCACCCCAACTGACTATGGGGACCCACAATTTTCGGGTGCAGAATCTGTGGTGTGTGAAGGAACTGATGGGCACGAAAGTATACCGTAACACCTATAGGAAACGTTACCAGGTGACTGGTACCTATGATACCGTACCCTTTGGATACCTTAATCCTTCATTGTATTTATATATATGTGTATTGTTAACGATATGTTTATTTATTACGTATATTTGCTTCAATTAAGGTTTCATTTTCTCCTTGGCGTGCCTGCGTGTGTACATTCCTAAGCTCCGCCCACTGTAAGATCGGTCACGTGACTCCTGCCACTACCTGAGCATATCTCTAGCCAGGCGTGGTCAGTTGACCTCTGCAAACCCTTGAGCTCAGATGTGTATTTTCTCGCGTAGACGAAAAATAGTAACGGCTACCTTTAATATGGAGTGTTCAACGTTTATGAAGTGGTATTCGGCAAAGTGTGAAGATGTGGTGGATACTGAAAGACTCCCTCTTCCACCCTCCTTTGACACTTTTACGGCTACATTGAACCGTGCGAAGAAACAAGATGTTTAAATACTCTACGGCTATTCTGGCGAGGGTAGTGTAGGATTTCGTGGTACAAGCGATGTATTGAAGTATGTTGTAGACCTAGCCTTTATAAAAGCTCACATATACCGTGAAGTAGAATAAACAACATGTGCAGAAGATAAGCAACGGTTATGGATAATGAGTCGTGTTGATGAGTGGTGTGACAAGCGATATTATGTCATGTTACATCATACCGAGTACTCGTACCTACGGTTGAGAATGTAAATCTTGTCGTCATGGAAAATCTTAAGTATTTTTACCACTCTATTAATATATATCATGACGAGGTTTGTAGTGAGGTTATGGCTAAAGGCCTGTGCGGGTTTTTAACAGACTTTAGAGACGAGTATCGATTGTTAAACAAAAAGGAAAAATATGTTCAAATGTTTCTCTCAAATAGTGCACCGGATTGTGACTAAGATGTGTTTAGTTCGTGAAAATGAACGAAAATGTCTGGTGCGCATTCCGATAAAACATTAAAACCGATATTGCTTCATGTAGCGGAAAAAATTCTGATTTCCCAGTATAATGGGCACAAGTATTCACATGACTCTCATGTTGGAACAAACCCGTACACGATTCAACAGTTTATGATGTGGCTCGATCCCCCCCGTGGAGCCGAGCCGACCACCCGTATACCTCACCCCTCCGAAACACACGAGTTCGATCAAGCCCGTACACGTCTCACCCATGTGACTCACTCCTCCACATCTGTTCCCCGAGCTAAACAGCGCACCGTATGCTCATAGTCATCTCAGAGGTTCAACCGACTGGACGTGCGAATACGATGGAACGTCCTTTGAGAAGCATTCTCAATGCCGCGTACGATGTGTCCGTGACGAAGTAATTGCGCGTGTTCAGGCGTGAAACCGGCACCATTAACTATGTACTTAAAACGATTTGCAGGCAAGCAAGCAAACGTAATGTTATTTATTTAAGTGTTGAGGAGATGAATAGAATCATCGTGATAGTTGAGAAGAGGGGTCAGGACCGTTATAAAATACCTGCAGGTGTAGGTATAAGAAGAGAACAGATTAGTGATGCCCCCTTATATGCCGTTGTTTGTACGTTGTGTATAAATAACGATCAGTCATGCATTGATATACGACTGATGTGGAAGAGTGCATATGATAATAACGTTCTTGTCCCTACGCGAAACCGATTCATCCACGACAGAATGTTTGAAATCGTCGGTTTCCGCAAGCTGAAGCCTATATTACGCGTGTTACGGATATGATTTATTTTGACACGGTTCTTGAATACGCATACACCGCTCTGCTCGACGGATTTATCAAATGTAGGAATGAACAAGGCGACAATGGTCTAGAGCTGGATGATATTTAAAAGGTTTAGATTCTTCGAAATATCCCGAACTTTGGTACAAAGGACTTGAACGGTACGGGGCAGAACTCGCCAACACTGTTCATCCTGAAGAGTTGTACCTCTATATAACGAATAGCTGCCGTTACGATTTGGAAGATTATTTCAATTGCCGCTATGCAGAGTGAAGAAGAGCTCACGATTGAAAAGCTCAGAACGGTAAGAAAAAACCCTCGATTGGAAAGGAGTGTTTATAAACTTGTATTTAATATCACGTGGTAGCTAACGATGACCTCTTTGTGCGTGCTTTTGAATGTATTCTAGCTGTGTTTAAAGATAACTTGCCAACCGAATGTAAAGTGGGCACAAAAATAGTATTGAACTATATGAAGGCCATTTATATTGAGTATAGGGACCCGCACACCTTGATCAGTGAAATATGGTTAAGGCGTATTTACCGCGTAGTGCAAAGTAATAATGATGTGACTCTAGACTGGATTACGTGTGAGTTTAGTGTTTTGCGCCGTAGAACATAAAGTATTTTGATGTATATTTATTTTCAATATATTTAATTATTTAATATAATTGTGTATGTATATATATTTTTCCTGTACTAATATGTTGCTGATTATACTCCTTCGTTTTGTATACAGTAAACCCTCATTATTCGCGGTAGATGCGTCCCACTTGCGCCGCGAATAAGGGAAATCCGCGAATACGCCATACTCCATTGATTTTGTGCCTAATGTAGAGGAAGGTGTTCATATCCTTGCCTTTTAATGCTCGAGGTCGGGCTGCCTTATGAATTAAGCCAGGCTTCACCATGTGACCTGCAGTATTGGCACAAAAGAAAAGAGTTACACGATCTTTTACGGCTTTGAATCCCGATGCATGACGCTCTTCCTGACTAATGTAAGTGTGTGATGTCAATTTCTTCCAAAAAAGGGCAGTCTCATCGGCGTTAAAGACCTGTTCAGGCTTATACCCCTGAAATCTTCACATTGTGCAGGGAAAAACGTTTTTTGAATCTTTCAAACCAGCCTTTTCTAGCTACAAAGCTTAAGTCGGGAGTGGTGCTCGTTCTTCTCCTCCGTCGGCGGCCTTGAAGCAGTGACCGCGAATAATTGAAGTCGCGAATGGTGATGCCGCGAATAGCGAGGGTTTAATGTATTATTATTTTTTTATTTTCAATATTATTTTCAATATATTTAATTATTTAATATAACTGTATATATATTTTTTTTCCTGTACTAATATATTAATGGTTATACTTCATCGTTTTGTATATTTTTTATTATATATATAAGCACACCGGACAAAAAATTAGTCACCCCTCTCAGAATGTACCTAATAACGTGTGACGGCGCCTCTGGCCTTGATAACCGCACGAATCCGGCGAGTTTAGTATGCGGAGGTACGCCTGCTGGTTCAAATTCATCGTCACTGGAACGAGAGGGCCCATTTCGTGGTACGAAAAACATCCCCAGAACATCACGGAACCACCTCCAGCCTGGACAACACCTTCGACGCATTCAGGATTAAAGGCTTCATTTGACCTGCGATGTACTCGTCGCCTCCCACCATTGGAGAACAAACAAAAACGGGACTCATCGGACCAAATTACACGTTTCCAATCTGCCGCAGTCCAGTTTTTGTGCCTCTGAGCCCATTTATAACGTGCCAATTTGTGACTTGCTGTTAACAGCGGCCTCTTTCGTGGTACCCTGCTCCAGATGTCCATCGCATGCAGTTCTCGTCGCAATGTCCGTTCGGAAATTGGTCGCTGGAGAACCTCATTGGTTTCTTGGAGAAATTGTTCTCTGGTTTGAAAACGATTTGCAGTTACTAGACGAGAAACATGGCGGAGGTCCCTATTGTCGAGAATTGTTTTCCGGCCACAGTTACGCCGTCGATTTTCAGTTGATTGCGAACTACACCACTCTTTGTAAACTCGCTGGACAGTACGCGTTGACACACCAACAAATTGGGCTACTTCAGACATTTTGTGTCCGTGGGCTCTGCCAAACACGATGGCTCCTTTTTGCCACTGAGTAACGTCTGCCTCACGACCCATTTTGCAGACTATATCCAACACACACTTTGTTCTTCACCACCTCACGAAACAGATCTGATCCTGTGTGCTACGTCACCGCTACTTGTCACATACAAATGCTACATCAGCGCCCTCTGTGTGACCTTGAACTTCCTACTATCGGTGCTATTAGGGGTGACTAATTTTTTGTCCGGTGTGCTTATATATATTCCTCGTTCGTATTTCTTATGCTATTATTATTTTTTATTTTATTTTTTGATCATATATATTCCATCGTTTGATTGTATATTTATTTTCTATATATTTCGTGAAATTGATTCCAATAATTTGTTTATTTAATTCTTTTGGTTGTAAACGACATTATTTTTTAATTATATCAAATGGCTGCCTTCTAAAACGGCTGACGGATTTTTAAGCTAATTGTCAAAAATATCTGAATAGCGCAATCTGGCAATTGAAAAGGTATATAATATATATATATATATATATACACATCTGCCTTCTAGGTATTCTACGTCAACTGGCTGGTTAAGCCAACTGGCAGATTAAGCCAACTGGCAGACAATGCCAACTGTCGAGAATTATGCTTTAATTAAATAAATAGCGCAATCTGGCAACGCAACCGCAATAATGTGCCTGCCTTCTAAGTCTTCTAAATCAGTTGGCTGGTTCAGCCAACTCTCAAGAATACATGCTTTAATTGAATAAATAATGTAATCTGGGAACTCAACCCTAATAATGTGCCTGCCTTCTGGGTCTTCTAATTCAATTGGCTGGTTAAGCCAACTGGCGGATTAAGCCAACTGTCAAGAATATATGCTTTAATTAAACAAATTAGCGCAATCTGGTAACTCAGCCAGTCAACCCAACTGGCTGATTAGGAACTTATAACACAGTGGACGCTCGGCTGAAGACACAATATGCGCTTGGCTCCTGCCAAGCGAACACTCCACTCTCCTTCTACTCTCTCTATCTCTCTCTCTTAGGTTAGGTATACCTCTTTGGGGGGTGAGGCCGTCCCACCTCCTCCCACAAAGAGGTCTCCCCCAGCTTGCTCGAGCAGTTCATTGCAACTTGGGGGATAACTCCTCCCCCTGTCGCATAACATTTTGCAACATTCCCCCTTGTTGCATAACCTTTTGCAAAATTTCCTTTGCAACATTGATCAACATTTGCAATTTCATAGCACTCTCTCTTTTGCGCCCATGCTACTGATGGTGATGATGAGTCTTTCTCGCTCTTTTTCTGGATGAATGTTAACCCACGAATGATATTGTTTTGCTATTACTTAACCCTTTATTCTCCTCTTTTAACTACCTTTTCTCTTCTTTTAACCCCCCTACTCTCTTCTTTCTCTCGGGCTAACCTTAGAGTGGATCTTAGGGTCTTTGTTAGCCTTAGCTTCTGTAGATCTGTAGATCATCATCTATATCCTGGAGAAAATAAAATAGAAATATCATTATTTCAGCAAAACAGATATGGACTTTTGGACTACCCTGTATATCATTATACTTTGCGCGCGTGCGAGTAATAAAGTGAATTTCGGTTTCTACGGATCGTAGGGGTAAACAGTTTTACTTGTGTCTATTTAATTTTTTGAGGCCCTGTATCTTACAACTATCACACTAAGATTATTCCTGGATGGAATGATTTTATTGCCCCCCTGAAGAGGGAATTGAAAGACGCAGACGATTTGTGGTGCTTTCATGGTAGACCAAGATTAGGACCAATATACATGAATATGTGTAGAAGTAGGGGGTCAGTATAAGGCTGCCATAAGGCGATGTAAACAGGAAGAAGAGTATTCGAGCATCAAAAGCCTGTGAAGCTCTCATAAATAACGATAATAACACATTTTGGAAATTTGTTAAGAATCAAACGTGTGTCAAAAAGTGTCCTCCCTCCGACAATGGATGGGGTGTCGGTGGAGGATGAAATTGCAAAGCTGTGGAAAAACCACTACTCTAACATTCTTAACAGTGTGAATAGGTATAATCTTAAGATAAATTGCAGCGAAACGACTGTGGGAGGGAGAAGGGAAAATACTTTGATATCAGTTCCTGAAGTAAAGAGGTTAATTAAAGAGTTAAAGACTGGTTCTGTGTCAGGGGAAGATGACCTATCGAATGAGCACTTAAAATATGCCAATGACGTAGTATGTCTGCATATATCATTGCTCCTATCAGCCATGCTTGCTCATAGCCACATATATCCCTGCAGAGTTCATGAGGGTATATATCTTGCCCCTGGTCAAAAATAAGTACGGAGACATTCTGTCCAGCAATAATTACAGGCCTATTGCTGTAGCTTCCTGCTTCTCGAAACGACTAGAAAAACTCTTGTTACCCCGATTAAATGATTTCCTATGGACATCTAATCAGTTTGACTTTAAAAGGTCCCACTCAACTGACCTGTGTATCTATGTACTTAAAGAAACAATATCTAAATACATTGACAGTAATTCAACTATTTATAGCTGTTTCCTAGATATAAGTGAGGCATATGATAGAGTGAACTATAATATTTTATTTAAAAAACAAGAAGACAGGAAGGTTCCCATGTACATATTAAATTTATTGAAATTTTGGTATTCCCACCAATCTTTTACCGTTAGGTGGGGCAATGTACTATCCGAATGTTTTGACTCCTCTTGCGAGGTGAGACAAGGCTCCTTTCTCTCCCTTATATTGTTTAATGCGTATATTGACGGATTAATTGCTTCACTTAATGAGGCAACAGTGGGGTGTTGTATAGATAACACAAGGATAAATAATTTAGGTTATGCTGATGATATGGTGTTAATAAGTCCCTCTGTTAAAGGTCTGGATCGGCTACTAAAAGTCTGCGAAGTTTATTTGCAGAAACATGAGATTCTTTTTAATATTACAAAAACTAAGGTTTATAGATAACACAAGGATAAATAATTTAGGTTATGCTGATGATATGGTGTTAATAAGTCCCTCTGTTAAAGGTCTGGATCGGCTACTAAAAGTCTGTGAAGTTTATTTGCAGAAACATGAGATTCTTTTTAATGTTACAAAAACTAAGATTATGCAATTTCATCCTAAAAGCTGTAATCATCCAGCTGATATTAGATTTAAAATGAAAGGTGAAGTCATTGAGGAAGTACAAGAGTTTAAGTATTTGGGTCAAACTATTACAAGCTCCTTGAGTGATGACTTGGATATATGAAAACAATCTCGAAGCCTTTTTGCTAAAGCGAATATGACTATAAGGAACTTTCGGTTCTGTACAAGTGCAGCTAAAGACACTCTCTTTCGTACTTTCTGCAGTAGTATATACAGATAGCAACTCTGAGTGAATTATAAAAAAGGTTCTGGCAGAACCCTAAATTTGCTGTACAACAGGTCTTTTAGACTCTTACATAAGTTACCCCCGAGATGCTCAGCTTCGCAAATGTTTGCTACCCACAATGTTCCGAGCTTCCCGGAAGTAACAAGACGTGCTCAATACAGTCTGATGCAAAGAATTAAAAAATTAACCAACCCGATTATCCAAGCTATCCATGAGTCCTGCCATTTATCCTCTAAGTCTAAACCATAGAATTCTTGGTACGAAAACGTCTGTCTGTAGCTACACTTAACTCCGACATTACTGTATTATTTCTAATCAAGTGTATATAGTTATATCCTTAGTATATGAACTGTCATTGTATTAATAATATTTGTCATATGGACTATAGTTTGCTAATAAACCTTTTCATTTTCATTTTCATTTTAATACATATTTGTTTTTATATAGGAGGGAGGGATCAAGGGCGAATGCCAGCAAAAGTGCCCACCCCACCCCCACAAATGAAGAAAACAGCCAAAATCAAGGTCCAGGTTTTTCGAGATGCCAAGACACTCTGCATTTGAAAGATTGCAGGTCATAGATAGGGGGAAAGATGGATTGAGGAAGATTGTTCCAGAGTGTACCGGTTGAGTAGATGAAAGACTGAAAATTCCGATTAACCCTTTTATTAGAGAGTTGAACAGAAAAGAAATGAGAAAGTGTAGAAAGTCTGGTGCTGCGTGCTCTCTTTAAAGAGAGAGAGAGAGAGAGAGAGAGAGAGAGAGAGAGAGAGAGAGAGAGAGGGGAGAGGGGATTAACAAAAGTAGATACCACGACGACTGTTCTTAAAAACAAATGGCAAAGCTCATTAATGGAATGCCAGAACGTGTCATTTTTACATAAGGGAAAGGGGAAATCAACACGATTCTAAATATATTGATTCAATATATCTATTACTATTTATGGACTTTATTGTCAAATCAAAAACTATGGAAAAAACCGAAGATGTCTTTTTACTCTTTGTGACCCCTCTGGAGGAAAGAGGGGACAAGGGTGAATGCCCACAAAACCGATCCCTCCGCCTCACTATAGAGGAAGAAAACTCAAGGTCCAAGGTTTTCGAGATGCCTGAACGCTCTGCGTTTGAAAGATTGGAGGTCATAAACTATGGGAAAGATCGATTGAGGAAGAATGTTCCAGAGTTCACAGGTTGAGTAGATGAAAGATTAAAAATATCGATTAACCCTTTTATTAGGGAGTTGGACATAAAAGGAATGAGAATGTGTCGAAATTCTGGTACTGCGTGCTCTCCTGAAAGGCGCAGGAGGCACGCAGTTAGAGGGTTCAGAAGAGCAATGCCCGTTATAATAGTGATAGTGAAGAGAGAATGAGGCATCATTGCGGCGAAGAGAGGGAGATTGAAGACAGTCAATAAGAGGTGGGAAATTGATGAGACGAAAAACCTTTGAGTACGAACGGTCAAGTAGAGCTGTGTGGGTTGAGCCACCCAACACATGAGAAGCGTACTCCAAACAGGGACGGACAAGATCCCTGTACAGAGACAGCAACTGAGTGGGGGTGAAGAAACTGCGGCGACGGTACAGCACACTTAACCTCTTGGAAGCTATTTTGGAAAGAGAGTATATGTGATCTTTCCAGGAAAGTTTACGAAAAAAGGAAACACTAAGAATGTTAAAAGAAGAGGAAAGATTGAGTTGTGTATTGTTGAAGGTAAGGGGATAATCGTGTAGAAGATTGTGACGAGTACAGAGATGAAGGAACTGAGTTTTGGAGCCATTGAAAGCCAGGTGGTTTTCCCTAACCCAGTGTGAGATAGTAAAAAAATTAGAGATCAGGTCCACCATAGCTAGGCTGACCATACGTACCGTTTTGAACGGGACAGTACCGTTTTGTATGGGTTTTTGTATGGGTTCTGTCACTGAAGAATAATTGTAAGCTCAATATGTTTATGTACTTACTTTTTCATGAATACAGAATATTACATAACCCCCGTCCCTTTTTTGCCATCCCAATGTCCCGTTTTAGTCTCAAGGAAATATGGTCAGCCTAACCATAGCCATCCTACGCGAAGCATGGAATGACTGTTGAGAGGGACGCTTTGTGAAGTGGGCGGAGAAGTGAATAGGAACCCATACTGACTATCTGAAAGAAGATTGTGAGAAGAGCGGTGTTTAAGAATCTTCATTTTAAGGATAGATTCAAAAACTGAGGGTTGAGAGCGGTCACCCTTCTTTGTGATAGGCTGAATGAAAGCGAACTTCCAGCAAGAAGGGAAAGTAACAGATGAAAGACAAAGACGAAATATTTGGCCTCGGCTGAGTGTCAGCACAAGAAGCACAGTTCTTGAGAACAGCAGAAGGGACACCATCAGGACTGTACTCCTAGATTTGAACCCATATTATATAGGACAGAAAAAGCATCCTTGGAAGAGATTCCAATTCCAAACATAATTAGGTCAGAGGGAGGAGATGGAAGAACAGCATCAGAATCGTCCAGGGTTAGTTGGAACTCCTCGCAGGATCTTGCCCGTCTTCGGTGGATCTTGTCCGTCCCTGTTTGGAGTGCGCTTCTCACGTGTCGGGTGGCTCAACCCACACGGCTCTACTTGACCGTGCGTACTGAAAGGTTTTTCGTCTCATCAATTTCCCACCTCTTACTGACTGTCTTCAATCTCCCTCTCTTCGCCGCAATGATGCCTCACTCTCTCTTCACTCACTATCACTATTATAACGGACATTGCTCTTCTGAACTCTCTAACTGCGTGCCTCCTGCGCCTCCTTACGGGTTGCGGGTTTGGGTGAGAATATATATATATTAGGGTGGTCCTCAAGCATAGGGGGGTATTTTCAAACGTATATTTCTCTTGCTCCCAGGGTCTCAATCTGTGAGGTTATGCATAAAAACACTGTGGTTAAAATGTCATTGAGAAATAATAATATTTACCCTGTGCTCAAGAAGGTTGAAGTTATGCCCCTATGTGGGCCGTTGACACGCCTTGCTGAGAGGGTCGGATTGTGTGTGGTGTTGCTCTCACCATTGACAGATTAGTGTTTTTTTTTGGCTTGCCTTTAGAATTGGTATTAAACGTTTCCAATGTATCTTCCCCAGGTGTTATTTTGGTGAAATGGCGAGTACACGTTCAAAAGACTTCCTTGTGACGCCAGTCTCTGCACTCATGGGGAGCAAGCTGCCATCCATCGGCGATGTCCTCCGCCTGACTCTGCACAAGCTGAGCACGAAGGCGGCAACGACGACGAGGGAGGCTGTCACGGCCGTTGCTGATGAAGTGCTTATCTTGTGGACGAAAGCGCAGATTCCAACGACGAGACGAGACCACATCACTGAGAAGCTAGAGAAGTATGGCGAATACAAGCTTCTCAAGAAGAACAAGAATCGACGCTCAGATGCCCAGATTGCACGGGAAGCCTCCTTCCAGCAGATGTTCTGCAACCTCTTCGATGTCGCCCACGCTGACGCACTGAACATGATGAACATCGAGGAGGACAAGGCCTTCCTGATCGCCCAACGAGAACCCGGCCGCAGGGGGACCATGGGAGGAGCTGATGTGGTCCTGGCTCGCACAGAGCGCAATGTTGCGCAGCGGAGGGAGGCTGAACAACGCCGTCGGCGCCGTGCGACTGAAGAAATGGCCACTACTTCTCAAACAGCAGAATTGGCCTCTTCCAGCTCGAGCTCTTCACCCCCAGCGACTCTCCCACCCGTGGCGCTGTCGGAGGTTGCAGCCCACCCAAGCGGAGTCAGCCGGCGAATATCATTTCACCGTCACTGGCGGCTAGCTTGGACCGCACGAAGCTGACCGACCACGACGCCGTTTACGTGCTCGGTGAGACGGCTCGGTCCCTTGGCCACAACATTGATGAGTTGAACATCAACCGGTCGTCCATACGGCGCCAGAGGATGGCGCAACGCCAACAAGTTGCCGCTCAGCTCAAGGAGCCCTTCCATCGAGAAGCTGCGCTCGTTGTTCACTGGGATGGGAAGCTGATGGCGGATCTGACGTCCAAGGAACAGGTTGATTGACTCCCGATCCTGGTCTCTTGTGGCGGCGAGGTGCAGCTCCTCCAGGTCGCCAAGCTCGGTTCCGGTACTGGTGCAAACTGTGCCAAAGCTGTGGTGGAAGCTCTGCGAGACTGGGGATTGGATGACAAAGTTGGTGCCCTCTCGTTCGACACTACGGCTTCAAACACGGGAAAGAACACAGGTGCATGCGTGCTGATCGAGCAGGAACTTGGGAGAAGCCTCCTCTATCTGGCATGTCGTCACCATGTTCTGGAGCTTCTTGTCAGTGCGGTTTTCACGGAAGTCCTTGGACCATCGTTGGCACCCGAGGTTCAGCGCTTCAAGCGATTCAAGGCGCAATGGGAGTTTGTGAACCAAGAAGATTACGACCACGTCATGAGTGATGCCAACGCTCGTCAAATCGTCGATGAGGATGCAGACTCCATCATCGAGTTTTGCAAGAAGGCCTTGCAGAAAGGTCACCGCCGGGATGATTATTTGGAGCTCTTGGAACTCACCATCATCTTCCTCGGCGGAGTGCCCCCCCCGTGGGATTCGGTTCCGAGCGCCCGGTGCGATGCACCAGGCCCGCTGGATGTCAAAGGTGTTGTACGCCCTGAAGGTATGGATGTTCCGGCGGCAGTTACGGCTCACAGCCAAGGAAGAGGCCGGAGTTCGGCGACTGAGCGTGTTCGCCGTGAAGTTCTACACAAAGGCGTGGACGGAGGCCCCGAACACGGCGAAGGCCCCCCTGAGAGATCTCTGGCTCCTCCAGGCTCTGGAAAAATACAAAGACAAGGAGGTGGCGAAAGCAGCCAAGTCAAAATTCGCCAACCACCTGTGGTACTTGTCCGAGGAGTTGGTGGCCCTGGCTCTCTTCGACGACGATGTTCCTCCGGAAACGAAGAAGGCGATGACTGCTGCGATGTTGGAGGAGCCAATGGAGGACGACGACCCGCCCAAGAGAGTGTCGGTCCTGGCGTGCTCTTCCCTGTCATTAGAGACATTCGTGACAGGGAGGACTCGCCAGTTCTTCAACCGACTCCAATTGCGACGTGGATTCCTGGAACAGGATGTGTCGAAATGGCCGGACAGCGAGCAATTCCAAGCAGCTGCCGAGGTGGTCCGGAACCTGTCCGTGACCAACGACCATGCCGAGCGGGCCGTGGCGTTGGCACAAGAATACAACAGGCGCCACACGAAGAAGGAGGACCAGCTGCAGTACATGCTCCTGGGTGTTGCAGAGCACCGGAAGAAATTCCCGGACGCTCGGAAGGCCACGCTGCGAACCGGGCGACAATGAGTGGCGTCAGCACCCATGAGACCCCCGCCCCTGAGTGGCTAATACCCTTAAATGGGGGGGACCCGGAGGCTGGTATACCCTATAAACTTCAACCTTCATGAGCACATGGTAATTATTATTATTTCTCAATGAAATTTTAACCACAGTGTTTTTATGGGTAACCTCACAGATTGAGGCCCTGGGAGCTGAATAATTCCAACTTTCGATTTTGAGGACCACCCTAATATATATATATATATATATATTATATATATATATGCACTAAAATCACAAAATAACACGTGATCTTATTAATAAGCAAACAACCACAGGGAAAAGGAAACACAAAGTCCGAGCGCTTTCGTGATATATTCACATTATCAAGGAGGAACAGAAAATAGACAGAGATTACAAAGTAAATGAGTTAAATAGACAAGCAAAAAATTCACAATCGGCACCTCAAATTAAAGGCCTTAAAGCCCTCTAAAGATTTTTTCAATTCATAACATAATCTGTAGGCTGCTAAATTACTAAATATAAAAGAAGTATATAGGTGAAATTAGACAAAAAAAACAATACAGAGAACAAAATTATTATAATGGTTATTAACACTAATATTTAATTAAAGCAGACAATTAATTGGCAAGAATTTAATGAAAAACAAATAGATAACGTAGATAACAAATAGATAACATAATCTGTAGGCTGCTAAATTACTAAATATAAAAGGACTATATAGATGAAATAAGACAAAACACCAGTACAGAAAACAAAAATTATTATAATGGTTATTAACACTAATATTTAATTGAAGCAGGAAATTAAGTGGCCAGAAATTAATGAAAACAAAGAGAATGGTGCCATCGTCTTACAGAATATTACAAAATTTTTTCTACAAACAGTCTGGAAAAATTGTTTTCCCAAAAGCAACCCAGTTGAAAAGTCCAATAAACCCCCCAGCAACCAAAGATTATACACGAAAGAAATATTACAATTAAAATAGACACATAAGAATGTTAACAGTTCTTACAATAATATTTATTTATTTAACCAGGGCAAACCATTAAGGGGCAAGAATGCAGTCAAGAAAACAGTAGGCCCTTCGCCAGCTTTCTGACAATGCACGAATCTAATTTATACAACCCAGGACTAATATTAAGGACCAAATCCGCATTATTCTTGATCACACTTGATTCCAGTATATTTCTGCTAGCAATAGATTTACTAAACCTTAATTTGGAAGCATTTTTCCAATCAATGGGATGATTAGTATCTCTTACGTGAATGAAAATGGCGTTAGATTCCTGGCCACTTCTTATACTGTATTGATGCTGTTTAATACGTAACTCAAGGGTCTTACCAGTTTGGCCAATGTAAAATTTATTACATATTGTGCAAGGGATTTTATATGCACAACCATGTTCACTTAACGGAGAGTTCTTAATCAATGAATTCTTAATTACATCTAAATTTTTGAACGCAATATTTACGTTAAAAGTCCTCAGCAGATTCGGCAGATCAAGAAAATTTTCTCTGAATGGTAACACTAAAACATTTTTTGTGTTATAAGGAATCTTATCCTTTACTTCGTAGAAGGTTTTCTTTGCCATTTTTAAGGACTTATATATGCAGTTCTTTTGGTATTTTAAATCAAAAGCAATTTTGTATATTTTACTAATTTCGTCGTCAATGAACTCTGGGCTACAAATTCGTAGACCTCTTAGGAACAAAATAGAAAGAACGGATCGTTTTACATTAATGTGGTGATCAGAATAATAATGTATATAGGAACAATTATTAGTGGGTTTTCTGTAAATATTGTACTTAAACTTTTTTCCAGACCTATATATTAAAACATCTAAAAAAGGGATCGAAGAATCTTTTTCTATTTCAACTGTAAAATTGATAGAGGGAGTTAAATTATTAAGTTTGGGTAAGAATTCATTGAGATTTAAAGTCACTGGCCAAAGACAAAGAACATCATCTACATATCTAAACCATGGAACATAATTTTGCAGAATCTTCCTTAATAACTTACTTTCAAAAAACTCCATATATAAGTTACTCAAAATGGGGGAGAGAGGGTTTCCCATCGCCATACCAAATTTCTGCCTAAAATATTCATTATTGAACACAAATTTTGAGTCTACTATGCACAGCTTAATTAATTCTATAATTGTAGCCACAGGTAATGGCAAATTATGCTTAACCAATTCTTCCGAAAGAAACACTAATAGATCCTCCACCGGGACTCTTGTAAATAAAGCGGTAACATCAAAGCTTACCAATCTAACATTGTAATTGACACTGATACTATTTAATTTTTCCACCAGGTCTACATTATTATTTATGTGATTGTGAAATTGTGCCAAGGAGAGGATTAAGAATGGAGACAAGCCATTTGGATAGCTTATATGAGATAGATCCTATAGAACTAACAATAGGCCTTGCGAGATTATTTGGCTTATGAGTTTTAATCAGGCCATACATATAGGGTAATGACGGTGAAGTACTCAAAAACTGTTTAAGTAACCTTTTTGAGTACTTCACCGTCATTACCCTATATGTATGGCCTGATTAAAACTCATAAGCCAAATAATCCCGCAAGGCCTATTGTTAGTTCTATAGGATCTATCTCATATAAGCTATCCAAATGGCTTGTCTCCTTTCTTAATCCTCTCCTTGGCACAATTTCACAATCACACATAAATAATAATGTAGACCTGGTGGAAAAATTAAATAGTATCAGTGTCAATTACAATTTTAGATTGGTAAGCTTTGATGTTACCGCTTTATTTACAAGAGTCCCGGTGGAGGATCTATTAGTGTTTCTTTCGGAAGAATTGGTTAAGCATAATTTGCCATTACCTGTGGCTACAATTATAGAATTAATTAAGCTGTGCATAGTAGAGTAGACTCAAAATTTGTGTTCAATAATGAATATTTTAGGCAGAAATTTGGTATGGCGATGGGAAACCCTCTCTCCCCCATTTTGAGTAACTTATATATGGAGTTTTTTGAAAGTAAGTTATTAAGGAAGATTCTGCCAAATTATGTTCCATGGTTTAGATATGTAGATGATGTTCTTTGTCTTTGGCCAGTGACTTTAAATCTCAATGAATTCTTACCCAAACTTAATAATTTAACTCCCTCTATCAATTTTACAGTTGAAATAGAAAAAGATTCTTCGATCCCTTTTTTAGATGTTTTAATATATAGGTCTGGAAAAAAGTTTAAGTACAATATTTACAGAAAACCCACTAATAATTGTTCCTATATACATTTTTATTCTGATCACCACATTAATGTAAAACGATCCGTTCTTTCTTTTGTTCCTAAGAGGTCTACGAATTTGTAGCCCAGAGTTCATTGACGACGAAATTAGTA
Organism: Bathynomus jamesi; assembly: GCA_023014485.1. Lineage (NCBI taxonomy): Eukaryota > Metazoa > Arthropoda > Malacostraca > Isopoda > Cirolanidae > Bathynomus > Bathynomus jamesi. Next base: position 79,424 of record JAJOZX010001523.1, read on the forward strand.
AAATATACAAAATTGCTTTTGATTTAAAATACCCAAAGAACTGCATAGATAAGTCCTTAAAAATGGCAAAGAAAACCTTCTACGAAGTAAAGGATAAGATTCCTTATAACACAAAAAATGTTTTAGTGTTACCATTCAGAGAAAATTTCCTTGATCTGCCGAATCTGCTGAGGACTTTTAACGTAAATATTGCGTTCAAAAATTTAGATGTAATTAAGAATTCATTGATTAAGAACTCTCCGTTAAGTGAACATGGTTGTGCATATAAAATCCCTTGCACAATATGTAATAAATTTTACATTGGCCAAACTGGTAAGACCCTTGAGTTACGTATTAAACAGCATCAATACAGTATAAGAAGTGGCCAGGAATCTAACGCCATTTTCATTCACGTAAGAGATACTAATCATCCCATTGATTGGAAAAATGCTTCCAAATTAAGGTTTAGTAAATCTATTGTTAGCAGAAATATACTGGAATCAAGTGTGATCAAGAATAATGCGGATTTGGTCCTTAATATTAGTCCTGGGTTGTATAAATTAGATTCGTGCATTGTCAGAAAGCTGGCGAAGGGCCTACTGTTTTCTTGACTGCATTCTTGCCCTTAATGGTTTGCCCTGGTTAAATAAATAAATATTATTGTAAGAACTGTTAACATTCTTATGTGTCTATTTTAATTGTAATATTTCTTTCGTGTATAATCTTTGGTTGCTGGGGGTTTATTGGACTTTTCAACTGGGTTGCTTTTGGGAAAACAATTTTTCCAGACTGTTTGTAGAAAAATTTTTGTAATATCTGTAAGACGATGGCACCATTCCCTTTGTTTTCATTAATTTCTGGCCACTTAATTTCCTGCTTCAATTAAATATTAGTGTTAATAACCATTATAATAATTTTTGTTTTCTGTACTGGTTTTGTCTATTTCAACTATATAGTCCTTTTATATTTAGTAATTTAGCAGCCTACAGATTATGTTATCTATTTGTTATCTACGTTATCTATTTGTTTTTCATTAAATTCTTGCCAATTAATTGCCTGCTTTAATTAAATATTAGTGTTAATAACCATTATAATAATTTTGTTCTCTGTATTTTTTTTTTGTCTAATTTTCTAACTAGTATACTTCTTTATATTTAGTAATTTAGCAGCCTACAGATTATGTTATCAATTGAAAAATCTTTAGAGGGCTTTAAGGCCTTTAATTTGAGGTGCCGATTGTGAATTTTTTGCTTGTCTATTTAACTCATTTACTTTGTAATCTGTCTATTTTCTGTTCCTCCTTCATAATGTGAATATATCACGAAAGCGCTCGGACTTTGTGTTTCCTTTTCCCTGTGGTTGTTTGCTTATATATATATATATATATATATATATATATCTTATGAGTCTTGGTAATCTTGTTGTTTAACGTCGTAGATAGACGTAAATGTACTTTTAAGTTGTGTTTAAACGTCGTAAATTGAATTTGGTTTCATTTATATTGTAGAAGTCGTTTTTTATTTCAATACTGTGCGACGTTAAACTAGAAGATTACCTAAGTGTTCATTAACAAGTCTTGAATAAAGTAAAATTTTATTTCAGGTAATTACCTCTTTTTCGTTTTATTTTTTCTTTCTTTTTAAGGGAGCTGATAATGACCTCATAAATTCGTCTCTTCATTTACTGAACCGATGTTTTGCAATTACTTAGAAAGAAATGTTTCTTCCTCCAGTAAGAGAAACATTCAAACAATCGTTCTACGGACATTTAGGGAAGCAATCAACGTGAAATATGATATTAAATAAGTTGTTTAACTATCTTATAAAGTTAAGAACATTGGCGGAACATTGGATGTAATGCCATCAGAGGATAATTTTAAACTTTATAACTACTCGTTGCCCATTTCAAAAAAAGTTTTTTAGCATCATTTATATTGAGAACAAGATGTCAAAATAGTGGTTTTAAGAGGCAGTGGAATGCACAGACGGCGATTCAAATTGGGCTAATAATAGTCTAATTCATAGCGGCACCTTCGTTTCATTGATCCTTAACCACGGAATATTATGGCGTTCTGAAAACGTGAAAAACTTTTTACAAAATCATGAACTGTACATAATTTGGGGTAATATTGATTATTATTAAGGTCCGAGCAATAAAAAATGAAAGCAGTAAAATCGATTTTATTTAAAAAAAAATTTTTTTTATTTAAACTAACAGTGTATTTCACAGGTAGCGCTGGTACTCTTAATGTATGCTCATATACATAGGATCCTATTTACAGTATGAAAGTCATCGTCTGTCGCTGTGGGTAACAACGTTTCTCTATAAGCGAAGTGAAGAAACTGAGGTTGGAGTTCGACTCCCGGTGATAATGGTAATTTGTACTGTAAAAAGGGAGTCCTGTCCGTCCGTCCGTCCCTCTGTATTCCGGATTGGCTGAAAGATACTGACATCATAGACACGTCATAAAATGGGCGGAGCTCTAGCCCATGCTTTTCACCCGATATAGTTACAATTCAGCAAAGAAAATTATAATTTTTTTTTAATTAGGCAAAAATTTGAATTTTTAAAAATCTATATACATGCTGTCTGTCTGTATGTGTATCTGTCCCACCCTCAAACACGGAAACAGCTCCTCGACAGAAAAAATTATAAGGTAAAAGTTGTTTAAAAATACTCGACACCTACAAGAAAAATATTGAATGCCCGGTTAGGTCAACTGTACGCCTTTAACGATTGGTTAGGTTAAGTCATGATATTTTCGTTAAAACTAACAAAAATATCACGACTTAACCTAATCAATCGTCTAGGGCGTACATTTTTTTTTTATGCAGAAAGGAGGGGAAAAAAGAGCCAAAATTAAGTTGCAGGGTTTTCGAGATGCCTGGACACTGCATTTGAAAGAGTGGAGGTTATAGACAGAGGGAAAGTGGGATTGAGGAAGATTGTTCCAGAGTTGACCGGTTGAGTAGATGAAAGATTGAAAATACCGATTATCTCCTGCGTTAGAGAGTTGGACAGAAAAGGAATGAGAAAGTGTAGAAAGTCTGGTACTGCGTGCTCTCCTTAAAGGAGGAGGAATACAGCTTGAGAGTTCAGAAGAGCAGTGTCCGTTATAATAGCGACAGTAAAGAGAGAGTGACGCATTATTGCTGCGAACAGAAAGAGATTGAAGACAGTCAGTAGGAGGTTGCGAATTGATGAGACGAAAAACCTTTGATTCCACCCAGTCAAGTACGGCTGTGTAGGTTGAGCCACCCCATACATGAGAAGTATACTCCATACAGGGACGGACAAGATTCCTGTACAGAGACAGCAACTGAGTGGGGCTGAAGAAACTGCGGAGGTGCTACAGCACACCTAGCCTCTTAGAAGATGTTTTGGAAAGAGAGTATATGTGATCTTTCCAGGAAAGATCACGAGAAAAGGAAATACCAAGAATGTTAAGAGAAGAGGAAGGATTGAGTTGTGTGTTGTTGAAGGTAAGGGGATAGTTGTGTGGAAGATAGTTGGAGGGTTGGGAGCGGTCACCCTTCTTTGGGACAGGCTGAATAAAAGCGAACTTCGAGCAGGAAGGAAAAGTACCAGATGAGAGACAAAAACAAGAGTTTGCCAGGAGGGTGTCAGCACAGAAGTCCAGTTCTTAAGAACAACAGGAGAACACTATCAGGACCGTACGCCTTCCTAGAGCTGAGCCCAGATAGAGCAGAAAAAAACATCTTTGGAAAAGATTCTAATTTCAGACATAATAAAGTCAGAGGGAGAAGGAGATAAAGGAACAGCACCGGAGTTATCCATAGTTGAGTTGGAAGCTGAAGTTTGAGCGAGGAGTTAGCCTTTGTCAGGAGAAGAGACAGCAACTGAGCCGCCGGGATGGAAAAGAGGAGGGAAAGAAGAGGAAGTAAAGTTGTTGAAGAGGTTATTAGCAAGATGCCAGAAAGAGTGAGAAGAATTAGAATTGGATAGATTTTCACATTTTTGTCGGATGAAGGAATTTTTGGTGAGTCGAAGAACAGGATTTTGCACGATTCCGAGCACAAATATAAACTGAGTGAGAGTCAGGAGTTGGATAGAGAAGGTACCTTCTGAAAGCATCCTCTCTGTTGCGGATAGCATTAGGGCAAGTAAAGTTAAACCAATGGTTGTTTTTTAGCATTAGTAGTAGGAATAGAATATGGAATGTATGCCTCCATGCCAGAGAGAATCACCTCTGTGATGCGCAGACTCGGAAGGGGCCCTCCCACGGAAGCAGTAATCCTTTTATGGGAAATCACAGAAGTACTGCCTAAGGGCCTCCCCAGTCAGCAGCACTAATGTGACAAAGGATCCAAAGGCTGAATTGGAAGGGTGGGCAGGAAACAGATATAAGATTGTGGTCGGAGGAGCCCAATGGAGAAAAAATGTTCACAGAGTAAGAAGAAGGATGAGAGGTAAGAAATAAATCCAGAATGTTGGGCCTATCTCCAAGGCGATCGGGGATACAAGTAGGATGCTATACAATCTGCTCTAGGTCATTTACGATAAAAGAGTTGTTAGCTAGTTCAACAAGGATGTCAGTGAAATGGGAGAAAAGCCAAAGGTGTTGGTGAACATTGAAATCTCCTGAAATGGAGATTTCAGCAAAGGGAGAGCGGGAAAGAATGTATTCCACTTTGGGAGTGAGGTAGTCAAAGCATTTTGGATAGTCAATGCAATTAGGGGAAGGTGTATTTAGTTTGAGATTGGCATGTAAGCCGTAGCCAGAAGGTATAGAATTCAGAAGGTTCGAGTTCGGGAATACGAGAAAAAAGTTTGGTCATTGCGTACATAAACGCAAGATCCACCTTTGGAGTTAAATTGAGTATAGAGAAAATAAGAGGGTACAGAAAAGAGGTTGCTGTCAGTCGTCCCAGACCCCCGAGTTTCAGTGAGGAAAAGAAGATGAGGTTTAGAGGAGGAGTGGTGGTGTTCAACAGATTGAAAATTTGAGAAAAGGCCACGAATGTTGCAGAAGTTTATGGAAAGTGAATCAGACAGAGGCCCAGAACATCTCAAATGGGCAGTAGCAGATTCACGCCTACTGTCGGGGTCTGCCTTCCCGGTATCGGCAGCAGGGGAGCCAGAAGTGCAGACATTTATGATCCTCTCCCCAGGGGACTCCGAGGCTCTTGAAGTCGATGCCTTTTTTTTTTCTAATTTTGAAAAGATTATGTAGTGTGTAAGATGCATGTATATGTAGTGAGGAATAGGGAGAGAAGTGTGTGTTTGAGATCATGCTGGATTGCTCACAGCGGAGATGAGACACGGAAAAAGATCAGCTAAGAAGGACAGTAACAGGAAAAACAGGAGTTCCAGCACTCCCGATCTTCTGTCTAACATCCCCCCGGAGTACTTCAAATATGTTTTTTTTTAGTTGAATGGTTTACAACTACATATTTGTAATGTAAATATTTACTGACTTTTAAAATAAGATTCTTCATACACTCTTAAAAACTTCACGAAGATAGACTTGATATAGAGTACGTTTTTATATTCGTCAAATATTGCATTTCATGATGAAATCTTGATTTTCATGCTCATGTTAGATGTGTAAAGTTTATCTGTGCAATATTCGTCAAATATTTATTTTCTGAAAGACATTTAGAATCCGCAATATTTCCTGATTATCTTTTAGTAATCTTTCAGGTATTCCTTTATATTTCTGCCAATAAAACCCGATTAATGTATATTCATAAAGAATGTGAAAGATTATGTAAAATTTTGTTAGTGTGGACGAGTGGATGATAGTAACGGTCAGTCAGGAGGGCCAGAAAGTGGTACAGCGTTCAAGTCTACTAATGCCACCAATTGCTCCAACTCCTGTGTTGTTATTACCAGCATTATCGGGATTCGAACCTCCAACCTCAGTGTCTTCACTCCGCCTATTGGGAAACGGTGTTACTCACTGAACTACGAACGCTGGCAGCTCATTGGGTAACACCGTTTCCGTAACATCGAAGTTGAAATATTTTACTTTCATGTCAGTGCAACTGTGACTGCTGGTGTAGCTGTGGAAACGTTTTCGCAATATTTTGATCATATCGACATAAAAACATCTTAAATGGACAAAATTATGGCTCTCCAGAGTAAGTGTCCTGCTGTTCAAGATTCAAAGATATTGCTTTATCCATCGACGACTTTATAGGCAATGTCGACATTGACCTGCTGCCGTATTTGTACTTGCACGTTATTACTTAATCAAAAGTTGATGAGTTATCGTGATATGTTGCCAAAACGTGTTAAATTATACTTATGTTATACTCATGAACATGGTAAGGCTCGATAATGTTCACTTGAATTCACTATACATAATATATATTGAATAAATTATTTATCAATGGTTTGCAACACATTTAAATTTGTAAAGTTTTAACACATTATTTTTGTTAATTTGATGATGTTCAGAGGTTTTTTAACCTCCTGCGTAAAGGCAAAGGTCATGTGACGGAGAAAATCTACAACTTTACGTGGATTCTGAACCACGGGTGGCTACAGTAGAATGGCCGCAAACAAGACGAGTGCAGAGCAATTGCAATGTTCATCAAATGAGTGTCAGTGCCAATCCCCTTCCTCCCTAAGAGAGAGAGAAGAGGAGAGAACGGAAGACAGAGCATCCTACGCCTGGAAGATCCAGGTGCAAAATGGGAGCTCAGGGTAGCATCACTTGGCTTAGAACTCGAAATCCGCCAGTTGGCTAAGAAGACTTAGAAGGCAGATGTATGTGTATATATATATATATATATATATATATAATTATATATATATATATATAATATATATATAACTTTTCAACTGCCAGATTGCGCTATTCAGATATTCTTGACAGTTGGCTGAGAAATCCACCAGTCGGCTTAGAAGGCGTAAATGGCATACACACACACACACACACACACACACACACATATATATATATATATATATATATATATATATATCGTTTGAGCTGCCAGATTGCGCTATACAGAAATTCTTGTCATTTGGCTTAGAAATCCATCAGTCGGCTTAGAAGGCGTAACCAGCCATTTGGCATATATATATATTCCCATCTCCCCAGTTATTCCTTAATATCGTTTATATATACAACCAAAACAATTAAATAAAACACCATTACATCATTCTCTTTATTTAGATGAGTTAAGGGAAATAATTCATGAAATATATAGGAAATAAATATACATTCAAAAATAATATACAGAAAAATACACATTAAACGAAGGATATATATACACATTCTTAAATAATAATATTAGTACAGGATAAAACTACATAACCATTTAATATATGTACGAGCAAATATGCCCTTATATATATAAACACCAAAACTTATATAAAAATAGTAATAGTACAGGATAAAACTATATACCCATTAATATATATACATATATAAACAGCAAACCTTATATCAAATCAAAATACATACACTTTATGTTCTACCCCGGTTAACTAAAATACTAAACTCGCACGTGATCGAGTCTACACTTACATCATTGTTGCTTTGTACTATACAATAAATACGATTTAGCATTATTTCAACACTCAAGGTGTGCGGGTCCCTATACTCGATGTAAAGGGCCTTCATTTCGTTCAATACTATTTTTGTACCCACCTGGCAAATTATCTTTAAACATGGATAGAATACAATCAAAAGCACGCACAAAGAGGGCGTCGTGAGCCACAACATCATTATTAAAATCAAGTCTATAAACATTCCTTTCTAATCGAGGGTTTTTTCTTACCGATCCGAGCTTTTCAATCGTGAATTCTTCTTCACAACGCATAGCGGCAGTTGAAATAATTTTCTAAATCGTAACGACAGCACCTCATTATATAAAGTTACAAGTCTTCAGGGTGAACAGTGTAGGCGAGCTCTGCCCTGCTCAAGTCCTTTGTACCATAGTTCGTGATATTTCGAAGAGTCTAAACCAATTAAATAAGCATCCAGCTCTAGACCATTCTCGCCATGTTCATTCCTACATTCGATAAACCCATCGACACATTCTTCCTTTCATACTTTCCACTGTTGTTTGAGTGATTATAGGGTTCAAAGTAAGATTAGGGACTAGTTTCTCCAGTATTTTCCGAATGTAAATAATGGTGTACCTCTCTTCTTCTTTCCAGCGAATATAAATTTAATTCACGAGCCTTTCCTAGTAATTTAATTCTTTGCATCCATTGATCTTGGCTGTGAAGCTTCTCTCAATCCGCTATAGTTGACTAATGTCTTCTTTTTTATATGGGGATGTTAAGACTGAGCAACACTCCAACTTGTATATGATCATTGTTTTCAACAGAGGAATCATTATATCCCTAGAGCATGCTGGACTGCTCAGAGGGTAGATGAGACCCGGAAAAAGATCATCTGAGTAGGACAGTGACAGGAGAAATGGGAGTTCCAGCACTTCCTGACTCCTGCCTAACATCCCCCTCTAGAGTACTTCCCTGGTCGAATGGTGTCTACAATCTCCTCTTTTGAATCAGCGACACTGCTCTAAATCAGTTAGCATGAATATGAATAGTAATGAAACTAGTATTGTTCGTTGTGGTACTAAGACAAGAACGTTAATATCAGATGCATTCTTCTACTTCAGTCGTGTATCAATGCATGGTTGATCGTTATTTATACACAACGTACAAACAATGGCATATGAGGGAGTATCACTAATCTGTTCTCTTCTTGTATCTGCAGTACACCGGCAGGTATTTTATAACGATCCTCACCCCACTTCTCAACTATCACGAAGACTCTATTCATCTCCTCAACACTTAAATAAACAACATTACGTTTACCAGAGTTTGCTTATCTACAATTCGTTTCAAATACAAAGTTAATGGCACCGGTTTTATATCTGAACACACGCAATGACTTCGTCATGGACACGTCGTATACGGCATTGAGAATGCTACTCAAAAGAAGCTCCATCGTATTCTATTGTGAAAGTGCACAACCAGTCGGGTCAAGCTCTGAGGTGACTATGAGCAACCGGTGCGCGGTTTGACTCGGAAACAGTTGTGGAGTGAGTCATACCATGCGTTAATGTTTCGTGTACGGTTTTGTTCGGGCATGAAAGAATCACGCGAGTACTTGTACCCATTATACCGGGCAATTTTTCCAATACATGGGGCACATATCGGTTTTAATGTTTCATCGGAATGCGCAATAGACGTTTATTTCCACAAACTAAACACATAAACAATCCGGAGCACTATTTGAGAGAAACATGTGCCCGTATTTATCCTTTTTGTTTAACAGTCGATACTCGTCCCTAAATTCTATTAAAATCTCACACACGCCTTTAGCCACAACCTCACTGCGAACCACGTCATGATATATACAGTATGAATGTAGTGGTAAAAGTACTTTAGCGTGTCCTTGATGACAAGGTTTACATTCTCAGCCGCAGGGTACGCGTACTCGGTATGATGCAGCATGACATAATACCGCCTGTCACACAACTTATCAACAAGACTCACTACCCATACCCTTTGCCTCTCTTCTGCTCGCGTTGTTTCTTTCACTTCACGGTATCTGTATGCCTTTATACAGCTCAGCCCTACAACGTAGTCCATTACATCGTTTGTGCCGCGAAATTCGGCAATGCTCTCGCCAGAATATCCATACAGTATTTGAACATCTTGTTCCTCAAGTTTCGCACGGGTCAATGTAACGTTAAAAGTTTCAAAGGAGGGGGAGGGAGGCTAGGCCGTCTTTCAGTATTCACTACATCTTCCGACTTTACGAATACCACTTCATAAATGTCGAACACGCAATATCAAAAGTCGCCATCACTATTTTTCGTCTACGTAAGAATTCTTCAAATATACGTCTGAGTTCCAGGGCTTGCAGAGGCCAACTAAGCACGCAGGGGTACGCCCAGGTAGAAGCAGGAGTCACGTGACCCTTTGATTGAGCTTACATTGGGCGGAGCTTATGAATTTTTTCCTGTACATACACACACACACACACACACATACACACAAAGGAGAACATGAAACCCTAATTGAAACATTTACATATTCAAATATACGTATAAAATAACATCGTTAACAATAGACATATATGATATTAAGGTACTATGGTACCCAAAGGGTACTGTATCATAGGTGGCAGGCACCTGGTAACGTTTCCTATAGGTGTTAACACACATTTGTGCCCGTAAGTTCCTTCACACACCCCAGTTTCCGTGTCCAAAAATTGTGGGTTCCTACAGTCAGTTGGGGAAGTTGGTTGCCCTCATCTTCTAAGCACACTAGATCCTTCAACCAGTCAAAGTTAACGACCCGTTGGTTCGCCAGGTTAAGCGTAATGCCCTTCGCCTTAACGATATATTTCAGCTCTTTCCCCACCCTCACGCGCACCCCATACGTTTTTGGGTCTGTTGATACAAAGGAGTCAGCGTATGCACCATCGCCATACTCATCCCTGATCTCATCAGTCAATTCCCCGAGGAATTCCCCAATAGGCGGCATATATTCACCCTCCCTCTCTGTGAATATTAGGCTATCTGTGTTAGCGTACAGCACCTTCGGCCCAAGAGAGTGCAGTAGTCCCCAAAGCTTGATGCGGGCGTATGCCGTTGGGAAGCTGGCTACAGGTATGTTTGTAACACATGAGGTATCTGTGGCCAGTTCGGTGATGTTGTATTTTATTATGTACGTGTTACCAACATTCACGATCTCCATAACCTCTTTATCGGGGGCATTTGCATAATCACACACCTCGTTATAACTTTGTGCCAAATGATCGTTCTCCTTACCTGTATTCTGTGGAAACTTGCCCCAAAGACTATTTAGGCATAACTTTGCACTAAAGCGCTTGCCAGGGTTCTTAACAATTTGGGACCGGAAGGGTTGTATCCCTTCCTGGTCACGGTAACGCTGAATATAAGCCTATTTTTCACCCTTGCTCTCAACCCCTCCTTCAAAAAAGTATTTATATACGGTGTGAAAAGGTTGGGGAGTTTCTGAAACCTCCACACCTCATATATCTTCAGCATTCTGTAACCATAGCGAACGGCTAGGGTCAGCTCAGGACTTCTATATACACTTCTGATCTTCCGCTGGTTGGTTGTATGATTACAGGACCCATTATTCTCCTCTGCGCATTTCACGCAAAGGGGAAACATGAGTTTGTGATCTATAACGACGGGTAAGATCGGCATCCATAAATCGCGAGTGGGGAGCACGTCTACGAAAGAAAGACCGAAATAATACTTGTTCAAATTTGTTGAGAACACCTTGATGGTCGGCAGATCAGGTCCCACCAGTTTTTCAGGGACACCTACAGTACATGATACGGATTGTTCTTCATCACGTAGGGATATAAAGAACAGAAGTCGAGGTAATGGAGTTTCACGCCCTCCGTAGGTGGAAAGTATAGCTTGAATGGGTTTGTACGCCCTCCGAACAAGCTATCACCGCATTTGAGAGGATCCAACACCATTGAACGCTTGATGGTGTTTATTTCTTCACGGTACTGTCCATCTGTTTCCATCCGTGCATCATACTCATGCTCCCACAAGATCTTGTGAGTGAACTGGGAGCTTATAAGCTGATCGCGGGTGTGGGTCCATGCAAGACTATCGGTAGGAGATCTAACGTGGATATCTCCTACGATTCCACACTCAGGACGTGGGGACCCATGCTACTAGCAACTGTTAAACGAGTACACAGTCTTCTCACCAGAGGCACGGTCTTCGCTTTGAACATCAACCAAAAAAACACGACCAGTAACCTTAATGAGTACTTCTCCGGTGTTGCTGGCGTGTTTTATATACACTCCGCTCTGCCGCTGTATGTGTATGACCCAGTAAATAGCTTTGTGCCCATAACTGCGAGGTTTGTTTCTGTGAATGAGGCGAAGGTGTCTTTAGGCATGAAATTGTTCTTGAACACAGTAAAGCACAATGAGGCGATTGTGGTTCGACTTGCAGCGGATTGCAGTTGAAAAGGTTTATGTACATTAGGGTGGCCCACTTTTCAATTTTTGTTGAAAAGTATAGGTGATCGTGGTTTTTCCCATTATTTGGCACTATACTAGCACATTGGTACCATTTTTACAAAAATTGATCAATATTTAGGGGTCTCGCATGGACCTTGAAATTAGTTTTTTTTTAAAATGCGTACTTTTTAACTTTTTACTGAATCAAGATAAATCATTAAGTAGGGATGTTTTCTGAATCCTCTTAATGAGAGAAGTTGTTTGGTGTGCCCGCCAATGTCATACGACTAACGGTTTAAAGGTTGTGCCTGTATACAGGTAATACCAATGTGCTAGTATAGTGCCAAATAATGGGAAAAAACCACGATCACCTATACTTTTCAAAAAAATGAGTCACCATACCCGGCGGAATGTATAATGTATATAGGTAATTAGAAAATGCACTATGCCTGTGCCAGGTACCTAACCTATTTCTTTTTTTGCAGATCATAACATTTTGAAATTCTGTCTGAGTTCCTCATCCTTTGTCATGGACAAATCGATGGCAACCATAACTGGAAGAACTCTTGAAGCTACAAATAGAGAGTCATCAAAAGGAGAGGCGAAAATAACATCGCTACCTTCTCTAAGATCGGCCTCGGAAATTTTTTTAGTTGGCCAACCGTCGTCCTCCATCAGTGGTAGTAAATTGCCAACAACACGGCAGGTTTTGCAATACTTCTTCAGTGTTATCCAGTACACTGCTAACAGGAAAGACGCATTCAAAGAAACCGTAAACAACGTCTTAAAGTTTTGGAACATGGCCCGCATTAAAACAATCACAAAGCTCAACTGCGAACGGAAGCTAGAGGCATTGTGGAAAGAGTGGCACTTACTCCAAAAGAGCAGAAAACGAACGAGAAACTGACGCCGGAGGAAAACGGCAGAAGTTTTCGGACAGTGTGGACAAGCTGTGGGATATTGGAGCATCTGACGCTGTCGAAGATATAAAGAAGAATCGACTGCTGTCCGACAAGGACAAGAAAGAAGACATTGACTTCTACCTCGATCAACGTGGTCCTCGGGTGGCAACGATGAGCGGGAACGATAAAGTTTTCGCTGTAAAAAGAAAGCTACAGGAAGGAAGAAAACGTCCTCGCCAGGAGCCGCAAACCTCAAAGTGTGCATACGAAACCGGAGATGAGGCCATGGAGAATGATGATACTGGCATGTCAGGAGAGTCGGAGACAGAACTAGCGTTTCCCCTGCCGAAAGAGCCAAGTGTGTCTGTCAATCTTCCTCGCCGCATCCTTAATGCACCTGCTGTCATGGAAGTGGCTGATCGTTTCCGCATGTCCAATAATCAGGTGCGTATTGTGTATAGTATTCATCGATAGCGTCAGTTTTAAAGTGTCCCGTAACCCACATATATTCTTGACAGTTTCCTTTCCACTTTCCATTCTCTACATAGGTAGTAAGCATTGTGGCTGCTATCACACGTTCGGCGGATCCACCAGCAGACCTCAATCAGTTCAGCATCTCGAAAGAAACGGCTCGCCAGGGAAGTGTCACATCGCCGTGAAGTGGCGACGGCTGTGAAGGACTACTTCACGCCACCGAGGCACACTGTTGTCTACTGGGATGGCAAAATGGTCAAGGTCAGTTGATTAAGTTTTCATAGCTATCAATTTAGTAATGAGATTCATGAAGCATAATGTCAATTAAAAAGAGAACTGAATGTGAACAAAAATAGGTTACTTTACAACCATGAAATTGAAATATATGGCATGTGTTTCAGAACTTCCTTGGAACGGCGGAGCACCGCCAAGCAATTCTCATCTCCGGGGCTCCTCATTGCACAGAAGGAAAGTTGCTGTCAGTCCCAGCTGTTGCTGACGGCACCGGACTGTCGCAGGCGCGGGCAACCATACATGCTCTCGAAGATTGGGGATGTGAGGAGAGCGTCATCGGACTCTGCTTCGACACCACTTCCACCAACACGGGGAGGGTGCAGGGTGCAGTTGTCCGGCTGGAAAACATGCTCGGGCGACCGCTACTCCAGCTGGGATGCCGTCATCACGTCCTAGAGCTTATCGTGGGGGCAGTAGCCGTCACCCTGCTCGGAAGGACTACGGCACCAACTGATCGTTTGTTTCAGCAGTTGAAGAGAAGGTTAGTTCATTTTTTGTGCAAGGTAAAGTTAGGACACACATGATATTCCACTAGTTTATAAAACAGCAAGCCAAACCTGAACTTCAGAGTTTTCTCACACAATTTTCTTGTTTATTATATTTGAAGATGGGACGAGCTCGATCTCTCGACCTACTGCAAGCTGCAGGTCGAGAATCTGGCGGAGAGTACGTGGCTAATAGAACTCCGGGACGCGGCGGTCAGCTTCCTGAGCACAGCTTCTGGTTTCGTCAGAGACGATTACCGGGAGGTGGCAGAGATCACGCTCCTGGTACTCGGGACACAACCACGCCGTGGCATTCACCTCATGCGCCCAGGAGCCTACCACCACGCAAGATGGGTGGCTAAAGTTAGTATTTTCAAACAAAAATAATCTAGAGATAAGTTTAAATGTTATTCAAAGATAAACATTTCATTTTAACGCAAACAAAGTAATTGGTAACAATAAACCTGTCTTACTTACAATGGTGCCTATTCTGTTTCAGGTCATCTACTACACAAAACTGCTGATGTTCAGTAGGCAGCTGGAGCTCGACGCCGAGCTGGTCGACAAACTGCACAGGATCGTGGTGTTCATCGCTCTTCTGTACGTACCAGCTTGGTTGGCGGCCCCTGTAGCAGCTGATGCGCCGTTGAATGACCTGGTACTATACCAGCGTTTTCTGAGGTATAGGGCAGTGGAGCGCGAGGTGGCAGAAGCGTCACTGGCAGTGATGAGGCGGCACTTCTGGTATCTGAGGCCTCAGACCGTCATCTTCGCGCCATGCAGCAACAAGGTGGATGGCACTGTGAAGCAACAGATGGCAGAGAAGCTGTCCCACCTCCCTGTATCCAAAGACTTCACATACGAGAACGTCTCAGTCGACGAGATGACGCTACTCCCCGACCTGATCGACGAGTCCTCCTGGTTCTTATTTGCAGGTCTGAAGATGTATGGGTCTTCTTGGCTCACCCTGCCAACTGATAAGTGGGACGAGAACGAGGACTTTTGTCGTCTGAAGGATGTGATGTCTAATCTCCAGGTCACCAATGACGTCGCTGAAAGAGGAGTCCAACTGATACAAGACTATGCGAACACGGTCACAAAGGACGAGGCACAGCTGCAGGATCTTCTGCAAGTGGTGGAAAAGAACCGGAAAGAGCTCGGCGACTTCAAGAAGTCATCACTCGCCACGATGACATAGCACAGAGGGACAGCGTTGCAGCAGGTGACGTGTGATAGTGGTCAATACAATGCAAAAGTGATTGTTTAAGTTATTGTTTCTTTCTTCTTTATTTGTCTGCTATTTGCTGATTTTTTGAAAAGTATAGGTGATCGTGGTTTTTCCCATTATTTGGCACTATACTAGCACATTGGTATTACCTGTATACAGGCACAACTTTTAAACCGTTAGTCGTATGACATTGGAAGGCACACCAAACGACTTTTCTCATGAAGAGGATTCAGAAAACATCCCTACTTAATGATTTATCTTGATTCAATAAAAAGTTAAAAAGTACGCATTTAAAAAAAAAAACTCGTAATTTCAAGGTCGATGCGAGACCCCTAAATATTGATCAATTTTTGTAAAAATGGTACCAATGTGCTAGTATAGTGCCAAATAATGGGAAAAACTACGATAACCTATACTTTAAAAAAAATTGAAAAGTGGGCCACCCTAATGTACATCCTTCTAAAGGACTGGAAGCATACTCTAAGCACGCTCACATCATTCACGCAATAACGCTCACATTCATCAACTATTTTGTATGGATTAGCTTCATTAAAACTGTTGTAGTAGCGGTTAAAATCTTCAGGGCTCACGATCACTCATGTTGGTGGAGTTAAAGTATTGCTTGGGGGAGGTAGTTCTACGTAATTTAAAGTGTCGTTAGTGAGGAAAGTGTAAGGAAATACCCTTTTGAAACTTCGGCGACTACACCCATCACCTTGCGTAGCTTGGCTAGTTTACATGGTGTGAATAATAAAGTATCTTCAAACTGAACATTACCTCTTATCTGTATTTGTATAAGCTTGTTTCCTCTTTTCAGAGGAACTGTGTGTCAAATTTAGCCCCATTATTGGCAAGAATATACACTCATTTTTTTTAACTTGTCCGCTAACTTGCCAATATAGGACACAAACAGTTTCACAGGGCTGTCGTATGCGATCGTTTTAAAAACGTTTGTCCGTTAACCACATTTGTGACACTCATCACACTCAACCTCCATCCACTCATCGCAATAAGTCTGGCTTAGAAGTAGATGTGGGATAACCTCTATGGTTTTAGTGTTTGTGTAAGTTTCTATATCGTAGTACACAGTTATACAAAGTCTATTTTTAGTTTATCGTCTTTCATATAACATACATGCTTCACTCCATCCGCCTTATATTTCTCATGGCATGTAGGACAGTGAATTTCATCACATTTATGCTTGAATTTCCCCAATTATCCGGCATATGAAACATACCACATTCACAGATTCTCGTTTTCCGGCAAGTGTCAATTGACTTATGGAAAAATGTACTTATTGAAAAATGTACGTCTGCAGACATTACATTCCCTCTTCTCAGCTTCAACTACACGACTTTCACATTTGAAGGTTTTACACTGCTCACATACCATGTGGCATTCCTTACAATGTATCACTATATCATCCGCAAACTCGAGACATCCCTTACACAAATCATAATGCCGTCCATATTTTTTACTTTTATCATAACTAGCGTAAAGATCCCTTATATTGCGGATAGGGAGATACGTTGTTCTTGACAATCCTAAAATAAGTAGAGGTCGTGTACGATCTCTCACACAGCTTTTAAAAACATACCCAGTCCTACGATGATCATCCATTCCAAATACAACTATACGAACATTCATTTCCTGTTCTAACCTTCTCAGCTTTTCAGGACCCATATTACACTCAAACTCAAGCTTACAATCTGAAGCCAGTTAACGAGCGCGCTGCACAACCGTAGGCAACCAAATATTTTTGACCTAGGCATTTAGTATTACTGCTGTAAAGCTGCAACCACGCTCTGTATTTATATGTTTTCTGTATATATCTCATGATTTGAAGTTAAGAGTATAAGGTGTTGCGCTATGACCAGAAACACGGAATACTCTCTCAATATCTACCGTGAAGTTGTCCATATTGAAGGTTGTACTACTTTGAGACACCTGCATTATACGGCCCAAGATATATTCTATGTCTACATCTGTCAAGCGTCTGAACGGTATTACTACCCAAAAATCATCTACATCCCCCTTCATCTGACCCGAACCCGAAGGACAACCTCGTCCGGACTTCACGTTCGTCGGTGTTCTGAAGGGCAAACTCCACAATAAATTCAACTACGCACCGCAGTCCGTGTTCAACATCATTGCTATACCGGGCTCCAGGGGCAACCCTCTCTACGTACCGATTTCTAGTCAGGGACGGGGTGGGGTTAGCGGTGCGTACCAGTTCGAATGTTATACCTTCCTCCACAGTACGAGAAGCTGCCGGTGTGGAGGATGTACCCGGAATTGAACAGGAACAAGGGAGTACAAATTTAATTGAGGAGGGAGCTAGTGTGGAGGATGTGTCGTAAGACGTAGAGAGTTGGGGTTCTATTACTGGGGGTCTAGCAACCGGTGCACTCCTGGCACGTTTTATACCTGACGTGGAAGGTTCTTCATCATCGTGCCTCCGCTTTGGTGGAGGTGTCGCTGGTGAGGGTTCGTCATCGTGGGGTGGAGTCTGTAACCACAACTACACTGTCATTGGGGGTCATGTGTAATATCGACGTTGGGGGGCTGTACCTAATCTTCATTCACGGTTCTTTGGAAGAAGAAAAACAAGATTTTAGAATATAATGAGCAACACTTAAATTTTTTTATATTTTGCAAATGTTCCACTTAGGGATGTGACGTGTTAGAGATGGAGTCTGTAGAAAAATTCTGGTTCACAAGCCCATCCATATGTATTATATCTGGCCCCACAGGATGTGGTAAAACTCTGTTTATACTTTAAATCATTAAAGATAAGGGGGAGATGTTCTCAAAATTTGTGCATAAAGTGATATGGTGCTATTCGACGTACCAATCAGTGTTCAACGAGTACCAAGATGATATTTTGTTCCACAAAGGTGTATATGACGTTAATTCGTTAAAGGGAAATAACCATACACTCATGGTAATTCACGATCTCATGTTGGAAATGGATAAAACGTTTGCCGAGACATTTACAGTGTTCTCTCACTATCTTAACATAAGCGTATTCTTCATGAATCAGAATCTATTTTTCAAAAAAAGATACATGCACGATGTGACGTTAAATACACAATATCTAGTCTTATTCGCGCAAAGTAGAGATGTGTCACAAATTGGGGTATGAGCTAAGCTAGTCAAATGTTCCCGAATCAGCGTAAGGAGTTTTTGGAAGTTTATAAAGAAGCTACAAGTCAGCGTTATCGATATTTGCTTTGTGACCTTCACCCGCGAAACACGTTTAGGGTGCTTCTAAGAACGAATATATTCCCAAACGATTCTGAAACGGTTTATATTCCAGAATGACAAAGAGGCTAAAGAAATACCTTGAATTAATAAAAATCTATCATCGATTGCCCCGGGCATTGCAACAGATGTTTGTTAAAATATCGACTCCGACTTTTTAAAATGCACCTGTGAAATCTGTCTTAATGTTATGAAATGTAATTTACCAATGAAATCCCTTCAGAAGGCTCGCCTACGTCGTTACAAGAACATACTACGTGCACTCGCTCGTAAAAGTAAAAATGTGGGGAAGAAAAAGCGAATTATTGTACAAAGACGGGGATCATTCCTCCCCATCTTATTTTCAGTTTTTGGACCTTCACTGACTAGATTAATATAATGAAGAAAATGGCTGTGATTCCGCAGGAGGTGTATGCTTCACTGCAAAGTTCAAAGAGTCCAGACACGGTTCTAGAACCCCGTAAAAACAGGCTTAAAGGAATGGAAAGCAAATTGATAAACCTAATAAACAGTGAAAAGTCACTTGATGAGAAAAGGATCTTGTACCAAGAGGCTCTGCAGAAATTTCTTTATGAGTAGGAAGATTATAAGAATCCGACAGAGATCCCCGTGGTTATTAGGCACAGCGCGAGCAACGATAAAAATGGCGGTATCGGAGCTGGGCCGACGTTAGAGATGACCAACCAAAGAATAACGGAACGCAACACATCGAGCATGTCTTAAAAAGCAGTGTCCCACATACATTGAGGAATAAATGCTTAAGTCTTTATAATCTATTGAGTGAGGACCCCATCATACAGTGGACCGATAGAGGCGAGGTCATTGTTGAAGGAACAAGGGTACAGGGATCCAATATCGTCGACATTGTCCATGATCTGGTGAGAAAGTGGGACAGGCCCTCACCATCAGGAAGGAAGCATATTAAAGTAAGACTACAACAAATAAATGTCCCAAAATATTGATAGGAAATCTGAATAGGTTAAAAGACTTGGAGCGAGTCTCGCATTTGCCACAACTGAGTACGCCATCACTCCCAACCGTAGCATCTCTGAAGAGGAGAAAGAAGAGGCCAAACAACAACTGCCAGCTCTTTCTGTAAAATACGCAAATGGCTAACATATTAAGAAAACGCTATTATGACATTTCTAACCCATCCTCCTATGGCGGTGTTGTTAGACTGTACAGACGTGTTTACAATGATGGAGTAGGGAAAAAAGATGATGAGAGGTTTTTGCGGGAGCAGGATGCTTATACACTTCATAAGCCGGTGAAGAAAAGGTTTAAAACAGCCAGGACAACAGCGGCTTCGATTGATTCTATTTGGCAAGCGGATTTAACAGACATGCAAAGTTATTCAGTATATAATGATGGCTATCGGTACATCCTATTCATAATAGATGTATTCTCTAGATATGTGTGACTAATTCCTCTGAAAAACAAATCGCCTGAAACAGTTGCTTAAGCTACCAAAAAGCTGATGTTGAAAGAAAAGAGGGTTCCAGGCTATTTTTGTTCGGATATGGGGAAACAATTTATAGGCCGAGATTTTCAGAACATGTTGGCAGAGTTTAATATCAGGAAAGGAGCGCATGCATCGCTATTTTACTCATAAAAACACATACAGATATATAAACATTATGAGGTCATTGGCCTCGTCATACAACCGTTCACATCATCGCGCGATTGGGGGAACACCTAACGAGGTTTTAAAAAGAGGTAGCCCACACAGAGTGTGAGGTGAGAAGATATGTTTGTGGAGCACCGCCACATTCTACACGTTTCAAAATCATTGATTATGTAAGGCTATCGCGTTCGGGAAAAAAATTCGCGAAAGGATTTGAGCAAGGATGGACACGTGAAATTTTTAAAGTTAGGGCTATGAGACCTAAAGGCGAGATAATGATGTATTATGTTGAAGATTTGAATCGCAGGAGGCTTTTATTGCGAGGGGTTGCAGAAAGTGACATTTAATTTCGGAAAAAATGTGTTTAAAATTGAATAAATCTTTGGCAGCAAAGGTTCAGGAAATAAAAAATGTACCTGGTGAAATGGCTAGGGTACTCAGAAAGCTTCAACACCTATTTAAACGCTGACGCAATAATGACGCTTAAATATTATACAACATGGCGCCTAACCATTTCTATGTCACTCTCCCGTCCTCTTCTTCTCTGTCTGGTCATCATAACAACACACTAGTCAACTTTGTAACAGACCTCCATGGGCCCATTAAATTGGAACGTGATTCGTATAATGTGGAGTTATGCGAAATTCAGCTATCTACCAGCTTTTTAAGTATTGATTATAAAGAACCCGTTTTCACGGTTCTTAGAGATCTTGATGAGTGTGAAAAGGCAGGGGTAATTAGGGATGAAAACATGCGTGCCAGCCGGAGTGGGGAGGCCCTTTATTACACTACAGTAGTAACACTAGGCCCGGGTTGTTTTGCTGCAGCCGAGGATGTTGTGAGAGACTTAAACGGAAGTTTAAAATGCTCAAATCTTACGGCTGATTTAGTATGTATACGAAATCGTAAACAAAGGAACCCTTGCACATGCTCTGACCCTAAAATTACAGGATAATAGAAATATTAAAGACAAAAGATTGTTCCAAATTATAACCGAGGGCCGATATGGAGCAGCGTTCCAAAGAGATACCTTTCACGAGACAACATGACTTATCCAGCTTAATGTATCAATTGAAATTAGAGAAATTGGATGTTGGCTAGCCATACTCCAGACATGTGCTATATTTACAGCGATATCGTGGGGCATCAATTTGTTTGGGATACCCAGGCGCGTCTGCTGCGCATTGTACACATTCCCAACCATAGAGGCAAGAGCTTGAGCATTACATATGACAAGCCCCACTATGTGAATGTTGCGACTAATCTATTAAGAAATATTTCAATATATATAAGAACGATTGAGGGAAAAAATTTCAATTCGGTGATGAGAGCTTAACAGTGAAGCTACACTTTTTTCGCATTCAGTTATAATGACTTGAAGGACTTTCACAGTCTATCGAGGAGTGAGATATCAGTGTGGGAGTGGGCTTGGATCCATTTTTTCAAGCATACTACGCACGGCTGTCCCAATGTTGAAGAGGGGAGCCAGATACCTCGGGAGGAAGGCGTTACAATCAGGTTTTAACACGGTAGAAGACATAATGGGTGGAGCTAAACCTAAAGAAGCTCTAAAAAAAAATTTAAAACGTACACGGGACGAAATCATCAAAGATGCAAAGAGAAAAATGCGTGGTGGCGAGAAGAAGATGAGGGCTGTCCAGAGGAAGGGACTACCAACACGTGGCGTTAAACGTAAAAGGACATCAAAAAAGAAGTGTTCTAAGCGAATGAAACCTATGGTTGATCATTTTTTTAACTGATATAAGCTGAGGACATTGTTCTCACGAATCATAGGCTGATTACTACTTCTCGAGAGAGGTGGCACTATTTCTGACTCGTCATGGCTCACTTCATCCATCCATGTAGCTCACATTGTTATAAATCGGAGTTGTCCCTCTTTGATATGCCCCCAGCACAGGTTTCTATTGAGCACAATGACTTTATTACAATTAACCTATTAAACACAATTAGTTCGCCAAGTGCCCCCATAGAATTCATGATACCCAGCTCAGCCCTTACTTCTTTATCCAACTTGCATGCACATGTACGCTAAATTATGTATAGCCCATTCTGATGGGACGGACTGCGATGATAATTACTCTGCATATCCTGAAACCAACTTTCTGCACTCCATATTCAGTGAGTGTGAGGTGTATTTAAACCAGGTCAACATTTCGGTAGGAACGGGTTATTATCACCTACGAGCCTATCTGGTAAATGTCCTCAACTTTTCAAAAGAAGCGAAGGATACCTTGTTAACTACCGAGGGCTATTATCAGCCTGAAGACGAAAGTAGTATAAAGGACAAATTTAAAAATTCTAAAAAGAAGATATATGAATGCAATGGACGTCTGCATACAGCCTTCACATTCCATGAGAAACTGCTTTTGAATGGGGTGGATATGAAATTAAAGCTCACCCGCACGAATCCTGACATCTGCATAAATCTGGGGCCTGAGCAAGAAGAGGGTGCAAAACCATTTGTGATTCACATTATGGAAACATATCTGCGCGTACCTCTAGTGAAATTAAGCTTTGTTAAACAATTAGAAATTTAAAAAAATTTACTACACGCAACAGTAAAATACCTAATTAACGGTGCCTGCAGGGTTGGCCTCGAAGGAGCTAGAAAACGTGGCCATGGGAGTTCTTCCTAAAAGGTTATTAATTGGAATGCAGGATCACGCTTCCACGAATCGAAAATATAAAAAGAACGCCTATAAATTCGAGAATTTCGACCTTAAAAATATAACTATACGTCAATGGTGTTGCGTTGGGTGAAACTATGGATACAGACTACTCATCAGCGCTGTGTTCCCGCTCTGCGCGAAAGCTTATAGTAATCTGGCCAGTATAGCCGGTGCTTGTGATGAACTCGGGATTGGGGTAACACAGAAAGAATTCATCGATCAATTAACCTTTACCCGTTTGATATCACACCCGACTTATCTGCTAGTGTAAATACACACTTAAGTCCACAACAAAGTGGGAACATCTCAGTTAGATTGGAATTCGCCAACCCGATAGACGCTCCTATTAGTGTACTAGAATACCTCGAGTCACAAGCCCTAATTGAGGTCGACCGTTTTTGGAACGTAGTCGTCTTTTAAAATGGATGAGAATACACTTCAGAGATAATGAATAGTGACCGAATCAGACGCTCCAAGTTTATCGGTGTGTTTGCGAAGAATGAAACATTGAAATTACCAACTACGAGAAAATGCGGGGGAATTATTGTGAATACCGACATTGTTGGTGGCGAAGGGCTTCATTGGTTTGCAATATACTTTAAAAATAGGGAAAGAATGTATTATTTTAATTCACTGTGGAATTCAACCCTGGAGTGACCTTGTTTTGTAAGATTTCTCGAACAGTTGCATATCCCCGAAATTGTTTGGAATCCCCAGCGATTACAAGGGTATTTTAGTAATACTTGCGGCATGTATTGTTTTTAATTTCTCATGCACATGTCACGTGGAAAGGGATATATAAATTTTTTAAAATTATTGGATTTGTGCGACACTGAGATGAATGATCAATTCGTAAGCATGCAGATAAAAAAGTTCACATTTGTGCGCACTCAAAGTTTTGTGTAAAGTTTTACGCGTATATATATATATATATATATATATATTAGGGTGCTTTTAAAAACTGAAATTGTGAATTTCGGGTCACGGAACCCCGCAAATGATGAGGTTCCGGGAGCAAATAAAGCACATGATTTTTTTGGAAAATCATCAAATATTTAGAGGTTGCCCAAAGACCCCAAAGTTTTACCCATATGTTCATTTATTTATGCGCCCTTTTTAAGTCACTTCTAGAGTTTATTAACCCATTGATACACAGCGTCCCCAAAATTAGAAATTGCATTTGTCAATTGCGTTCTGATAATCCATATTTCTCTACTTCAGTATAACAACAAATGAATTTTCTTTAATTCTAAATCGTTTTCTCTTAATTACTCGCGTCTTTCGTGCATTTACGTAATGGTGGCCAAGAAGCATCACAGTTCTCATAACGGTAAGTGTTATTTAAATAATTCATATATTTCAAACGTTTTTTTTACTTAGCACCGTAATGGATGGTATTATGAGTTGTTTGTAAGTATAATGACTTATTTTACTGGCAATATTTTTGTTTCCAAAAATAGTTATAAGGTTTAATTTTTATGCGTATAAAATTTTGGACGCTCTCTGCTTTGGCCGCAACTGAAATTGAATGAATACTCCACTGCCGCGGACGAAGAGGACACGGCTGCAGTGATCAGTCCCTGGGCCGAGAAGATGATTCATGAAGCAAATGACCTTCTGAAAGTGAAGCATCCCAGAGATGACTACAAAGAGCTTCTTGAAATTGTAGTCATTTTCTTGGGAGGAGTACCTCACGGACGTCGGAGTCCTGTGTTCATGGCTCCAGGGGCTTTGCACCGAGCACGGTGGATGGCGCGTGGAATTTACTCTTTCAAGATTTGGATGTTCAGATACCAGTTCACGATGCACATGAACCAATGTCCTTCAACATCTCGTGGAGCAAGTAGCAGTGACCGCCTGATTTTTGGGTTGCGGGACTTCTGTCTCTTCGTTGCTCAAGATTACGTCCTTCCGTGGTTTTCAGCAAGAGAAGCAGCAAGCGCTCCACGAAGCGACTTAGCCCTCCTTCAAAAGTTGCAAAACACCAACGCCGCTGGGTACAAGAGTTTTAATCGGCATCTCTGGTACCTCAATGAGGTAAACGTGGGCCTTGCACTATTCGATCCTGCAGTCGATGATGATAAGAAGCGGAAAATGGTAGAGAATATGAATTCCGTTGAAGGGTCAGAAGCTCCCCCCCGACGAGTCTGGATTCCAGATCCAAGAGGAAAGACCCTGGCAGACTTTTGCTCTTCCAATACGTACAATCTGTTCACCCTTCTAGATCTTCCGGTCGATTTCCTGCAAGAGGATCCATCAAACTGGGAAAACAACACCAGCTTTGGTTCAGCAAAGATCAGGGTGGATTCCTTAAATGTAGTGAATGATGCAGCAGAGCGAGGCATAGCATTGATTCAAGAATTCACGAAGAGCAGATGCAGTTCATGATTCAAATCGTCGAAGAACATCGTAAAGTCTTGCCGACAGCCTCCAAAGCCACTTTGATGAAAAAATGAACGCCAACACTCGAGGTGTCATGTACTTTAATCGTTAATTATGAATTTAGTGAATATACTCACACGATATATTTGTTCTGAATACTTATTGGAGATGTATATTGGAGATGCAATTTATCATTTAAACTGAGAATTAAAATTTCCATTGCCCTATAAATTGAAAATACCTATCAGCTGTGGGCAACCTCTAAATGTTGTTGGATTACAAAGAAATTTTGCCTGTTCTGTTTTCTCATGTATCCTCACAAAATAAAGGGTTCCGCTCCCTTGCATTTTCATTTAACATTTTTCACCATATACCATAAACACACCCTAATATATATATTTAGGGTGTTTCATAAATTAAAAGTTTGGAAAAATTTTAATCCACATGGATCCCCTTGTTCCATTTGTTGAGGAGACTGATAAACCGAAGTATTAATTCAATAGTTTAAAGTTTACGGGTCCCCAGTTTGATGCTCTGGCAGATCATAAACGGAAAAAATTAAACAAAAATCTGTCAATGAATTTTTATTCAACAAACGAGTACCATTTCACTACACATTTTCACAAAGATACAAAAAACATAACCACTTCTTGCGAATCATTTGTCCATGAAATCCTTCTTGGTTTTATTCGGGTATTTCGCCCTATGCTGCATCACAGTTTTGAGCAAATACTGCTTCTGCTCTTCGTTCTTCGTCAGAGAACAGTTGAACTCTTTGGTGAGCGCGATGGCTCTTTCGGCTCGATCGTTGACGACAGAGATTTTGTTAACAGTTGCCGCTGCTTGCTTGAAGACCTCTACTTCAGTCCACTCGGCAACTGGCTTTTTCAAGAATTCTGTGTCCAAGTCGAATGCATGGAAAAAAGCCATCGTCTTTCCTGTCACGAACTCCGCCAGGTGTTTCGAGGCAAGATTCCTGACGTTCTTCCCTTGGGGTCGCTTGAGTTCCTTTTTCGATGCGGGCTTACCCAAACTGACGACCATCTGAGCCTTTTCTTCATCTGCCACATCTGCGTCGAAGAACGCCATGGCAATAAGAGTCTCAGAGATGTACCATAGGTGTCGAGACATGGCTTCTTGCGCAGCGTTAACACACGAATATCCCGACATGGCAAAGGCTTCCGCGTCACGCAGAAATTCCAGATCAACTGCGGCAGCCTTGCTTGAGGTTGCAGCACGAGTCCAACCTCGGATGTAGACGAGGGACACGAAGAGACCTACGGCTGTTAGAGCTTCCAACTCGTGACTCGACATCTTGAACTGCTTCTTCAGTAGAATTACTTTCAAGGAGTAGATGGCTCCTTGTTCCTTCCTGGCCTTCTCCTGTTGTTCCTTAATCTTGTCCAGCCTCTTCCTTTTCCTAATCTCCTTATAGTGAAGCTTCATGTCAACAGGGCCCATGCTGCAGGAATTTGGATCTTCACGCTGCATGTCGAGAAAGTGGATGTCCTCCTGATTCTTCATCATTTCCTTAGCCTGTGAATGAGCAATGTCCATGATCTCCTTCGCTATTGCCTCCGTGAACATCGCCTCCTTCACTCGGAAGGACTCTGCTTTATGTGACTTGTGCTTCACAAGCCGGTCGTATTCCTTGAGAAGGGATTCCATCTTCCTCAAGGCCGAATCTCGACGCATCATGGGGATTCTCGCTCTCTCCCAAAATATGAGACAGGCATCCAGGCACAGGTTCAGGCATTTAGTACGTCCAAATTTTTGCTCCTTTTGGTGGTAAAAGTACTTTTTGAGTACTTGCAACTGAGTTGGAAGGCCACTTGATGTGATGTTCGCATCCGTCTGGCCAATAAGAAACTTCTGTTTTCGCTCTGGTAGACACCTGGAAAAGAAAACAAACTAAATAATTCCACAGAAATAATTTCACATCGTAATTAATTTCATTAATTAAATAAAGAAAAGCAGTAACTGGGACTCGAACCAGTGTCATAGCCGTTTGGCGGCATCGCTCAAGTCGGCGTACACAGCACGCTATTCACTACACCATCTAGGGAGTGGATAGCGTGCTGTGTACGCCGACTTGAGCGATGCCGCCAAACGGCTATGACACTGGTTCGAGTCCCAGTTTCTACTTTTCTTTATTTATAAAACTGATACGTGTACACTACGTTCTCTTTGACAATTCATTAATTAAATAAATTTCAATACCGCAGTAAAATTACATTAATTAGTATCATAAATAATTACCAGCTTAGTTGTCCAATATGCAACAGACTAATTAATTTCATGTAATATTAATAATAAATATCACTACCACAGTAAAATGACAGAAATTAAATAATAATAAGTTTCAATACCACAGTAAAATGAGATAATTAGTAGCATATATAATTACCTCCATAGTTGTGCAATAGGCTATACAACACGAACCGCTCAAGTGACGAAGAAAACCGTCTTCACTGCAGGCAGGCGAGAAATGAACTGACAAAAAGTCGTCAAAGTTGGGGACCTCTAAATGCAGCGCGATCTGGTTCAAACTTGCACAAACGTGTTTTCTTGTTCTTTAGAATACGGAGAAACGTGTGGATTAAAACTCCAAGCTCATTTTTATTTTACCCTATAGGTATGAAACACCCTAATATATATATATATATATATATATATATATATATATATATATCTATAATTGTAACCATATTGTGTAAAATATAAGATGTCCCCAATAATTTTAGTCTTGTGCTCTGTAGCTTATTTATTGGATGCTAATTCTGTAACTAATTTAAGCTGAATTGTACTAATTTATAAAGCATGATTTCTATCATTTAATAAATTGATGAAAATGCACTGTCTTGTTCTTAACCAAAAGGAAAAAGTTTACGTTACTTCCTCTACGACCTGGCAGTCGTTGGACCGGATGTGAGTCACTACTTCGACCTCTGTATTCAGGTCACTGGGTTGACTGCGCTGTAAAACCTCCAAATCGCCGTCGAATATTTGCTTTTCTTCAAAGCTGTCACGAAAAGTAGCTATAACACGATCGAGTTCCGCATCGGACCTATAAGGAGAGAGGATACGGTTGTAGACAGAAAATTATTTTGATAGCTCATACATTTTTCTAATAATGATCATATTGGGTCACTAAGCACCTTCACAGGGTGAAGATATTAAACAGATATTAAACAGATGTTAAACAAATCATCAACATTGAATCTTTTTTAATTAAAATCCATTAGTTCCATATATATATATATATATATATATATATATATATATATATATATATATGGAAATGAAACACGAAGTCCGAGCGCTTTCGTGATATATTCACATCTTCAAGGAGAAGATATATATATATATATATATATATATATATATATATATATATTGAGGATACATGCTATTTTAATGCAACATTTCACAAACTGATTTTAAATAAATGTTAACATGTAATTATTTGATAAACAAAATTCACTCTCTAAATACTTAATAGAGTAACGGATCAGATAATAAACACAAAGCAACTAGCCTAACTGGGCTCAAAAGGTAGCTTGGCTGGATGTGCTACGCATCATCTGCCAGCACCGGGGTCACGAACCCGGGACCGCAGCAATTCCCTATCTTTAAAGTTTTATTAATTCTAAAAACCAACCTGTAGAACTTATTATAAATTTTCAACTTAACATATCCAGGGAAACATACCTTCATCGCATAATAATATTTACTGTCTAAATGACATTTTCAAGAAGGACGATTAGCGGGGCTACTAAGCCCCGTCGCAGAGTCTCGAACCCCTGGGCAAATATCCCCTCACTTCGTTTATTATGGCTTTTTATAAATTAACTAACACTTGCAAGGGTTAAGCACTGAATGATACAATGTATATAGCCCGAGATTGAATCACAAACTAAATTATTGCATAATTAATCACATCTCAATGGCTTTTTCATCCGCTGGTTCTTTCTCGCCGTCACAAATTTCTGCAATGGATTGTGTGGGGAGAAGATCATTCCGATCGGCCGCTACGAAAAGATGGAGCGTAGCCCCTGCAGAGAGGTCGTTGACTTTAAACACCTGTGGGGAGCAGTAAAACTCATGTGTCTGACTGGAGGTGTCCATGATGAAAGAATGTTGATAAATCACTGTTGTGGATCCAGCTGAAAATGTTCCCCCTTATATACGTGAACCCGATTGGCCCCACCCCCAATATTCGATTCGCGAGTTTCCTGTGTGAGAGCGAGATTTTCCACCAACCAGAGATCCTGGATTCGTTCTCATGCCCCGCCCATTAGGTTGTAAATGGACAGCCGCGAATTCTGGGGACGTGTCTTTACCAAATATAACTTATTCATTCCATAGGTTATTTTGTTTTTAAAATTTTTATTAACGTTTTTATGTTATAGTTTAAGGATAAAATTGTATATTAAAGATAAATTTGTATTGAAGCAAAATAGTTGCGTAAAAAAGGAAAAATGAATAAGTTACCCCGGAATAGAACCTATGTTTATTATAAAGTTATATTAATATTT
This sequence comes from Bathynomus jamesi, assembly GCA_023014485.1. Classification (NCBI taxonomy): domain Eukaryota; kingdom Metazoa; phylum Arthropoda; class Malacostraca; order Isopoda; family Cirolanidae; genus Bathynomus; species Bathynomus jamesi. Next base: position 109,240 of record JAJOZX010001523.1, read on the forward strand.
TTTGTAATAAGGTTTAAAGATATATTTGTGTCTTAAAGATAAATTTATATTGAAACAAAATAATTGGATGAAAGAGGAAAAATTAATGTTACCCCGAAATATAATCTATTTTGGCGAAAGACGAGAAATGAAATAGTTATCCCGAAATACAATCTATTTTTAATATAAAATTATATTAATATTTTTTATGTTATAGTTCAAGGATAAAAATGTATATTAAAGATAAATTTGTATTGAAACAAAATAATTGGTCAAAAGAGGGAAAATGAAGTAGTTACCCCGAAATAGAATCTATTTTGTTTTAAAAATCATATTAATGCTTTTTATGTTATAGTTTAAGGATAAAATTGTATATTATGGTGGAAATTTGTTTTGACATTAAACTTAGTTTATCTTATTCGATTTTTTGTATAAAAGATCGCTCACCAAACGACAATTTGGCCTCGTGGTGTTCCACTATGAAAAGCTTAAGAGAAAAACTATTAACGTTGCCCTTTTTTGAGACCTTGTCGGTCTACCCCCTGGCCCCATAAACGTATTTGTTTATGCTTAATAGCTCTGTCTATTGGGTCGTATTTAGAGACCTTGTCGGTCTACCAGGAGCTGGTAAGTAAAAGCTGTGGGTAAAGCCGGGTTTACACGGTGAGAGCTACTCGCGCGAGTCACTTTCATGAGAGTGGCTATCGCACTTTTCATTTACTCTCATGCGTGTTGAGCGAATAGGTTTGGAGTATTGTGTACTGTTTTTTTGCGGTTGACTTGCCTCGATGGCATTCTAGCGTCAACTATCATAACGAGTAGCCAGTATGTGTAAACAGACACTCTCACGAGATTATCTCATGCTAGTACTCTCATATGGAGACGTGAGAGTTGCTCGCGCGAGTAGCTCTCACCGTGTAAACCCGGCTTAAGGTGGGTTTGGTTAGGTGATGGTAAGCTATACTTAGACGATTGGTGGTTGTGCTCGTATATATTTTGCTATTGGGGCTTTACATGCATCTGTTTATCTGTTTATATATATATAATATATATATATATATATATATGTGTGTGTGTGTGAGTGATAATAGAGATTCTGTTTATAGTCGGGAAGTTTGTGCGCGCGTTTTGGCTGTTCAAACGATTTGTACACTGCGCCAACTGGCTGATAATGCTTGGAGGCATTGGCTTCTACGCCAACTGGCGGATTTCGGGTTCTAAGCCAAATGATGCTACCCTGTGTCCATTGTGCACCTGGATCTTCCAGGTGTTGGATGCTCTGTCTTCCGTTATCTCTCTCTCTCTCTCTCTTAGGTTAGGTATGCCCCTTTGAGGGTGAGGCCATCCCATTCACCCCCAAAGAGGTTAGGTGGACTCACCCAGCTTGCTGGGGGAACCCCCCTTTTTTGCACCCGGGTGGGGTCAGCACTGGAGGAGGAGGTTGCACCTTGCAACAAGGGGGAAAGGGGTTGGCACTGGCACTCATTTGATCAACATTGCAATTGTTCTGCACTCGTTTTGTTTGCAGCCACACTACTGGTACATCATCCGGACGCAGAAGACAGTCCCCCATCCAACTACTACCCAGACCCAATATCGCTTACTGTAACTTTACTGATCTAGAGAAAGCAGTGTTGTGACATCGCCACGACGTAGCCCAATGTGTCTTGAAAACTAGTAGACAATTATTGTCTTCTTTCCACGTCCCTCGAAGGAGAAGGACTTTGTTTTTCTCGTGTCTATCCTTCTTCCTCTCTTTTTCTCTTTTTCAACTGAGTCAAAGTTCACTAGGGACTGTATATAACCAGATAGCCTGCATTCACTTATGAAATATTGACCTTTTTAGTATTAAACTTTAAATCACATTCCAAATTATTAAGTAGATTCCATTTTCTCCAATGTTTTCAAATTTTTTTTACCGATTTCAATGAAATTTATAGCAAATAATCACTATATATAGCAGTATTGATGGTATTCATTTCGATAAAATATTTTGATAATTAAAATAATTATTTCGTTTCATTGAAAAATATGTAAAATATGGTGTTCCAAATTATTAAGCAAATATTCTATTTACAGATCTAAATGGTGAAAATGGATAAAAAGGATTTGACCCCAACTGAGAAAAGAAAAATAGTCAAGCTACTCGCTGAAAATATCAAATCTATTGAAATTGCGAAGCAGCTAGGCAGGAATCATCGAATTGTAAAGAAGCTTGTAACGGAAGGTACCAAACTGAGGTAGCGAAGTGATAAAGCATTTTATTTTCATTTTTAATATTTTTTATTTCGCTACTTGTACTGTTTTTTTGTCCTAATTTTGCTTTTAACTTATTATTATTAATAGATGTACCATGGAACTTATTTTTTCCCCTGCCAATAAAATTTTTCATTTCCATATTTTAATGTTTTGATAAACCTTCAAATTTTCGCATGATGACTGGTCACAATTTGACTATTCGCCCATAAACACTATAAGCGAAAAGGGAAAGGTGTTAAATATCAGAACGCAGAGGTAGCTCTTTCGCAAAACAAGTTAGCTTCTAACTCACAAAGTGAGCGCGCTCGCGCGCGCACACACACACACACACACACACACACACAGACACACACACACACACACACACATATATATATATATAATCATATGATGATGATGAAAATAACCACGAAGGAAAAGAAAACACGGAATGGTGCTCAAGCGCTTTCGTCTTATGACATCCTCAGGAACACTGAAATTAATAACAAGTTCGAGACTATCTATTTCAAAGATCACAAAGAAAAAATAATAAAAAAGGGTAATATGATTGGTGTACAAAAAATTGTAGTTTTAGCACTGCCCTTTTTCGAATTTGTGGAAAAAATTTGTCAGTTTCTTCTATAAATAAATTTAAAACAGATTTAGAAGAAAATAGCAATATAATTTAACAATAAAACAATGAATTCAATTGTTTATTTAATTATGGATAATTTCAGATAACAATTACAAAATAGCGGCTACGCTAAAACTAGGTGGGAAAAAAATAAATTAAATTTTATAATTTTAAATTCTCAAAACGTAACCATTTCATTTCGTTCGAGTCCAACCAAAATGGGCGAGAACGAGACGCCATATAAATAATTTATTTACATTTATAAAAGGGGAAAAATCCCTTAGGGTTAGATTGTTAAAACGTTAAATTACATCTTTCTCTATAATTGGTAAATTTTTAGAACTATGGAAAAATGGAAAAACCATAGGATGGAGAGACAATTAAGAAGTAGAAGAGGGTAATTAGATCTTACGCCTGGCATCGTATAAGTGGCATATGCCGCCAAAAGGGTGGAAGTATTGTACAAAAAACGAAATTAGACCTGAAGCGGATAACAAAGATAAATCTTGGATCGAAATATTCTTTACATACTGCAGAATAACTTGACATAAATTTCATGTTAGTTAGAGACGTGTTCATGAGATAATTAGAAATGAAAAACTTAGCGAAGGCAGCAGGGCAAAGGCACTAAAGTGATCACAATCGGAGGTCGAAAAACTCAGTGCATTTCTGGGCGTGGCTAAGTAAAGTTGAAAAAATTTATACCGAAAACTTTTTAAACCACATTGTCTTCAGCAACGAGACGATATTTCACAAATGCGGAAAGGTTAATCGACATAATTGCCGTATCTGGGCTTGTGAAAAACCAACCGAGTTCTACGAATGGGAGAGAATTCTCCTAAAGTTAATGTCTGGTTGGGTATGACAAGATCGAAGATTTACGAACCTTTTTTCTTTGCAGAAGCTACGGTAACAGGGCCAATTTATCTTGATATATAGTTTCTTAAACCTCAGCTTCGTTCAGATGGGCATTCTCGACACTTTTGTCTTTCAACAAGATGGAGCTCCAAGTTACTAGGCAAACATCGTTCGGGCGTACCTTGATGAGCTTTACCAAATCGGTCGATTGGACGTGGTGGGAACAGGCCGTGGGCAGCATGATCTCCAGATTTAACACCATTAGACTTTTTTGCGTGGGACTTTATAAAGTCTGAGGGTTACAAAACAAGAGTTACAGACCTGCAGGATCTGCGAATCAGCATTGTCGCGGCAGTCGCTAAAATAACTCCAGAGATGCTTGAGAATGTGTTCTGCAATGCAGTGGACAGATCTGAGATTTGCAGAGACACTGATGGTGCTCACGTCAAATCTTAGACCGAAGCTTCATAAATAAATATACATCTAATTATGTTATTACAGTTTTATCCTAAAATACTATTATTTCAGCAAAATAGATTGGGACTTTTGAACTACCCTGTATATAGCGTCGCTACGTGTAACTTCTTAAAGAGAGTGTTATTCAAAACTGTAAGTTACTTACAAAGGTTTCGTCTTGTCCACAAAGGAAGGTGTCACTGCCACTCAGATAAGTAAACAACTGTACTCAAATAATATTCTAACCATTTTATTTTAATTGTCTTGTTGTTGTTAGTTAGCCGATCAACCCACCCTGATCGAGCAAACCGGCGGCATGCAGGTAACCGATCGCCCTCTCCGGAGTGGACCAGAGATTCAGCGCATTAGTGATGTGTTGTGTTCTATGTTGTGCTAGAGCGGTACAGTCTGTCATAATGTGTTCAGTTGTTTGTGGTGTATCCTGGCGCAGGTGGCAGGTGTCGTCTGTGGAGTTGTTTAGTCTGTGTTTATACGTCTGTAAGTTGGGGTGATGTCCACATCGGAATCGTGCTAAGTTAACTCGATACGAATTGTCTTGTACATTACAGTTACTGTTGTCAAAAGGCCAAGTAGGTAAACAATTGTATCTCCAAATAATATTCTAACCATATTATTTAGTTGTCTTGCGTAAATTCTGAATTTAAAATTCTTAAAGTAGAAGTCAATGTCTCAAATTTCATTTCTTTAATAAGTTTCAGTGATGTGAAATTTCATTTTTGCATTGTATTTGTTTGGTGTTAAACTTTCTGACGTAATATATTATTTTTTGCAAAAGGCTTTTTAATTACCCCCCTAAAAGAATTTAGCAGGAAACCTGAATTGTATTATATTGTGTTTTTGCTGAAGGACGAAATAAATTAAGTCGAAGCATAACAATATACGAGGGCCACTCAATATATTTTGCCCCACCTTTTTTTTTTCTTTCCAAGTTTCCTTGTAAGTTCCAAAAGTTTTGTACACAAGTAGTTACATACTTTTTTTTACAAGTTTTTATTTTTCCACATAGTATCCATCCTTTTCTACGGCTTTCCTCCACCTCGAAACGAGGGCCTTTATTCCTTGCTGGTAAAAGTTCGCTGGGTTCCGCTGGAGCCACCTCTTAACCTTCTCAACAACCTCATCGCCACTCTAAAACTTTCTTCCACGAATAGCATCCTTCATTGGCCCAAACAAATGGAAGTCTGAAGGTGCCAGATCCGGGCTCTATGGAAGGTGGGATAACAGAGTCAAGCGCATTTTTGTGATGGCCTCTCTTGTTTGAAAACTGTTGTGTAGTCTTGCATTATCGTGCAAAAGAAGGATGTCTTCCAGTTTTCTCTCCGATCGAACTCGCTTTATACATCTCTGGAGTCTCTGTAGGGTAGCAATATATGCCTCCGAGTTGATTGTTTGTCCTTTCTTCATAATGTTCACCAGAATCACTCCTTTCATGTCCCAGAAGATGGTGGCCATAACCTTTCCTGCAGAGGGAGCCATTTTGAAAATTTTCTTGTGTGGGGAATCTGCGTGATGCCACTCCATGGAATGGCGTTTTGTTTCAGGTTGAAAGTGGTGTACCCAAGTCTCATCCCCAGTCACAATTCGTGAAGTGAAGTCATCCCCTTCTGTCTCGTATCGAACCAACGACTCAGGAGCAATTTCTTTTCTTTGGGCTTTGTGATCTTCAGTCAGTTCGCAAGGAACAAACCGTGAACACACTTTTGAGTATCCCAATTGCTGAATTATCGTATTCACACTTCCTTCACTAATTCCTAACTCCAGTGATAGCTCCTTGTAGGTGACGCGCCGATTTGATCGAATGATGCTGTCAGCACGTTGCACAGTGTGAGATGTGACAGCCGATGCCGGGCGACCACAGCGTGGCTCACCAGCGAGGCTGGTTTTCCCTCTCTCCGATGATCTCTCTCTGTTTACGACGCACATCACTGTCAGACACCATTTTCGAAACTGCGTTAACCATCGGTTTTATACAAGGGTGTTTAAAAGCGGTTTTATCCAAGAAGGTGAGGTTCAAACTGGAAAAATCCGGTTATGTGAAGCGCAGAAAGTTCAAACTTACGGCCCAAAAGACGTTTCAGCCCCATGGCCTATTATTTAGCTAAGAGAAAAGGGTGGGAAAAATATATTGAGTGCCTCTAGTATATATATATATATATATGAGTGGCGTCGCGTGCATGAGAGCTTCCGGTGCTTAGTCTCGCATAAATATTTCATCACTTATGAAACATCCGAAGTCGACCATAAATTGCCATTCATTCCACATCTCAATTTCAATATATGTAAAAGTTGCCTATAATATAAGCAAAACATTTCTTCTGTACGCTGGTAGCTGGTAGCAGCAAAAACGTTGGCCAGTGGGGCTACTTCACGATTGTTGCGGTGGAGTGCAGGGGAAGGGAAGGAAGAAGGAGGGGGACCCGGGTGTGATTCTGGTAAACGCGGCAAGCTGAAATCAATCGGGCGTAAGCTCGAACTAAACGTGGTTGTGTTGTGCTTACCCGTTCATAGGCGAGTGAAGTGCTTAACAATGAATAAAGTTGACTTTTTGTTAGATAATCCATTTTGTGGATTAGATTTACAAACTAAATTGTTAATTAAAGAATTGGGGCCTCATCAACCTATATATTAATAAATCAAATACACAAAACACAATCAAGAACATTTAATATTGAATGGTATAACAGAAAGCCATGGCTAACAGCTAATGAAAATCGTAAAAGTTTATACTGTTTCAATTGTTTGTTGTTTGGAGGTGAACTTGCTTGGACTCGTAGTGGTGTAAAAGATCTGAAACATCTCTCAGAAAGAATAAAAACACATGGACAAACTTCTTGTTACATCGGTAATTGTTTAAAAACAAACTTACTTGGAAAAGTGAATATTGCAACGCAGTTAGACGCAGGGCATGAGATTTCAGTCCAACGGCATAACGAATTAGTAGAGAGGAATAGGCAGGTTTTAAATAGAATCATTGACTGTTTAAAATTTTGTGGCAACCATGAACTTGCTATCCGAGGTCATGATTAAACAAAAAATCTCTCAACAAAGGTGTATTCTTGGCTCTTTTGAGCGAACTTGACAAATTAGACAGTCAGTCACACGAACATTTACAAAATGCAACTGTTTCAAAACACACTTCTGCTACTATCCAAAATGGGTTGCTGGACTGTATGTTTTCCGTTTATAAAGATGCTCTACATGAGAAAGTTAATGAAGCAATGTTCGTGTCAATTCAGGCTGATGAGACCACGGATATTTCCAATATATCACAACTTGTTATTATATTGCAGTTTGTTATGGGCACTGGAAGAGTGGAAAAATTATATGGCTTTGTAGAACTAAACGATAGATCTGCTGCTGGCACAACTAAGTGCATTCTTGAAGAAATCGAGGTGTATAATTTGAAAAATAAGTTAGTTGCACAGGCTTATGAAGGTGCTCCAGTGATGAGTGGCGAACGTAACCGAGTATAGAAATTGATAAGAGAAGCCTATCCTCATGCTCATTTTGTACATTGTTATGCCCATCAATCAAACCTTGTTATGCAAAACGTTTGCGCTGCTGTTGCTCCCGTCGGGATATTCTTCATTCTCCTCTTTTTTCTTTCATTCTTCCAAAAGAACAGCTATGCTGCAAGAAGTTTGCGGAGAACGTCTGCCTCGTGCGATTGTAACCAGATGGAATTTTCAGAGCAGAGTCATAAATTCCGTGTATGAAAATAAGTCATCATTGATGCAGTGCTTCGAACGAATCCAGAATGAACCTGGATGGGACTCAATGTCAATAACACAAGCAAGTGCTCTACTGAACTTCCTGGAGAATGATCGGTTCATTTTCTTTCTTAATATATTTAGTGAAATTATGCCAGTAATTGAGTTGTTCTATAACATTCTTGAAAAAAAAATTACAACGCCTCTTTCTGTCAAGCATCATCTTCACTCATTTTGTACATCTATAAAAGAAATTCGTCTAAAGGTCTCAGAGTTAATTGATGATTTGGAACAAACTACTGAAACGAAACGAAGAAGAAAAGACAACAAAAAAGGCCTGTGCAATCGAATGCTATAATCTTATGCTACAGGAGGCTGAAGACTGATTTGGTGCAACTGAACATCTCGCGTGGTTCACTTCAGTTAATCCTATAAAATTTGTTGCGTTCAGAAAAGAATTTCCTACAAATATAAGTGAATCTTGTAAATTCTATCCATTTTTTGAAGAAAAACTAAAAAGTGAGCTACGCGTTCTATAAAACAGTGAAGAATTTAAAAATATAAAAACAATTAATGAACTATACTGCTTTCTATCTGAAAACAATTTGATGTCTGCTTTTTCTGAAACAGTTAAACTGTTAAACATTGGCCTAACATCGCCCATCGTAACAGTTCAATCTGAAAGATGTTTCACTTCTCTGAAAATAGTTAAAACCTGCTTGAAGAACACCATCGGGCAAGACCGGCTAAACGGAACGGCAGTCCTTTCGATTGAAAGCGACCTTATATTCGTTATATTTTGTTGAGTTTCAGCCACAATTAGAAACCATAATTGTGTTACCAGGATGCGGGACGTGAACCCAACTCAAATGCACCCCACCGACCTCTTTCCCCAACCTCCACCCTTATAGAAAGAGATCTTTAATTAGCTTGATAACTATTTATATTAAGTTTAAAGTTTTATTAGGCATATTTATAAATGAGTAATTAAAATAAAGTAAACTAAGATGTTCATCGTTTAATGTTCAAACTTAATTATAGGAAGGTTATGCTTAAGGAACATTAATTTTTCTGCCTTTTCTGCTGCCAGTCTGTTTCTCTTTTCATCATATATTAATCCAGCACTGCTAAATAATCTCTCGCTTGGTACGTTTGTTGGAGGACAGGCTAAATGTTTCCTTGCAAGTTTACTCAAGTATGGATAGATATTCTGCGTATTTTTCCACCAACTAATAGGATTGTCACATGCAGCCAGGCGTTTTTCTTGGTGATAGCTCTCGATCATTTTTACTACATCTTTTGACATCGCGTAGGTCTCGTCATTGCTGCTTGACTCAAGAAACTGAGAGACAGATTCTGTGATAGATTTGCTTGTTGAAGGTGTTGGTTCTGTCACTGAAACTTTTATTCTTTTGGTGGGTGGCGAAGCGACAGATTCAAGAGATTGAAGCTCTTCAACTGCTTTGCCAAGTGATGATTTAACTCGTTCTAATGTACTAGGTGAAAACAACTTAGCTTTGTAACGTGGATCTAAGTAGGTTGCAAGAGAGTAACTTCATACAAGAACAGCCTCTCTTGTCGCTTGCATCACTTTTGCGCACAATGAACTAGTTCTATTAATATAGTAGAATTTGATAATTTCCGCTTATTAATGACATTTTATCTCAACGGTCCACATCCGCACGACATCCGCAGTCAAAAGTGCGGATGCGGGTGCGGATGCGGATGCGAGAAAATGTGCGGATGTTCCGCGGATGCGGATGCGGATGCGGATGTGACCTACATCACTAATATATATATATATCGAGAGAGATAGAGAGAGAGAGAGAGAGAGATGAATACTGTGTCGGATATACATTTAACATGTTTTTTTCATATACAAACTGTATCAAAACAGTATACTTTTTTTTCGTTGAATGATTAGTAATAGAAAAGCCGTAAACAACAACAGTAATTACGCTATTATTATTTTATAAGCTTTTTTATATAGATGTTAACACAACCATAAAACTGGTATATAAAACGGGTCATACACGCATACCAAATTTATTTTAACACATTATAAACATGGATAAAGTGCAATGAACATTTTATTAAACTAACTCACTTCTTAATTCATCTTAATTTTATTACTCAAATCTGGATTACCGCGAATGGGTAGAGATATAAATTATAACATTTAAGTACATATAAGAAAAAGAGAGATGATATTATTCATATTTTATGTTTTATAAAATCGACGACCATTCACTCATATTTACAAATTTGCATATTTCCTTCGAAAATCCGTAAGAGGAATCTAGAAGGTCTCTTTCAGAGAATCACTATTTTTGATTGGTCTAATCAAGCGGGAATGAGTTTGCAACCTCATTTCGGATTGGTTCTTTGAGTTTTAAATGAATGACTAACATTATGAGTAAGAGCACAAATGTTGAGGCTATGTAATTTAACAATTACGCATTACCTCTCGTCTGGAACCTTCAATTTACTTACGTTGTAAGGTTTAAAATCTTACAAAGTGTTTTTTTAATGCAGGAAGAAGGGGCCAAGGGCGATTGCCTGCAAAAACGCCCCCCTCCCCCCACTAGAAGTAAAAGGATAGAGCCGAAATAAAGTCTTTGAAGCTCTTAAAAGGTTGCCTTTTTTTAATTTTGAAAAGTTTATGTAGTGTGCAAGTGTGCAAGTGCATGTATAGTGAGGAATAGAGGGAGAAGTGTATGTTTCAGAGCATGATGGCCTGCTGACAGCTAAGGAGGACAGTAAGAGGAGAAACGGGAGTTCCAGCACTCCCTGTCTCTTGCCTGACGTCCCTCTATAAAAGTCTGTAATGAAACAGTCACACGAATGAAACATTGTATTTGATATTTAAGAACTTCTAACGAATAATATCATCTTCAATGTTTTGATCCTATGGTTGGTGATGAGTGTTAATTGCCGAATCGTAATAATTTATATATATATATATATATATATATATATATATATATATATATATATACAGTATATATATATATATATATATATATATATATATATATATATATATATATATATATATATATATATATATATATATACACTAAAATCACAAAATAACACGTGACCTTATTAATAAGCAAACAACCACAGGGAAAAGGAAACACAAAGTCCGAGCGCTTTTGTGATATATTCACATTATCAAGGAGAAACAGAAAATATTCTGTTCCTCCTTGATAATGTGAATATATCACGAAAGCGCTCGGACTTTGTGTTTCCTTTTCCCTGTGGTTGTTTGCTTATATATATATATATATATATATATATATATATATATATATATATTAGGCCGGGTCGAAAATGGGAAATTTTTTAATTTCTTAAAAAGTACACTATGTGAGAAGTTTCATTTTATCATCTTAACAAAATATTAAAAAATCAAGCATGTGCTACCCGACTACCCCTATCACATGCCCCTCCTCCCTTTTTTACCTTCATATTTGCATGTTTAATGTTGTTATATGTTACATGATAAGTTGTTTGTTTAAGGCTTGATATTTTTATGTTTCAGATAAATAGAAATAATTTGCATTTGCTTTAATTATAATTTGAATTATCATAAATTATAAATTACATATAATTTGATTTTACTTCTGAATACAAACTATGACTACTAGAAGCAAGTCCTCAAATGCAGCCTTTGGATATCCTACGGAATTCCCAGCAGCCATGACTCCTTCAAAAGCAGATGTTGTGAGACACTACCTTTCTGTGCGCCGTCGTGAAGAAGCTAAATCTAAAGGATCAGCAACTGCTAATGATTGTTACAGGGTTGTTGTAAAAGATATTGAAGACATTTGGATGAAATTTTCTTTTCCTGCGATTATCACCAAAAGTATCTATCTTAAAGTCAGTCGACTAATAGAAGAAGCCTCAAAATTGAACAAGGTGCCGTTACATCGAAGAAATGAAAGTTTTGCCTTAAAAGTAGCTCAGTATGATGAAATGTTTAATATATCTTCTTGTGAATGCTATGATAAGGGAATTGAAAGGAACTCTTGCAGGTGTAAGGATAAAATACCAATAGCAGAATGAGAGTCTTTTGTGGGTCAAAAACAAAGAAAAAATCAGTTAGGACCAATTGATCGTATAGCTAGTTCAACAAAGAAGAGATCTTTAGCAAGATCCCAAGAAGAACAAAACCGTAAACTAAAAGCACAAGAAGAAATGACTTAAGCTACCAATGTTTTACCATCGGAATTTATAGAAAATACCGAAGAAGACATGGATGTAGATTCAAAGAGTCAGGATGTAGATTATGAGGCCGATTTAGAATTGACTGAGAATATTCAGAACAGGCACTCCTATAAAAACCTAGTATTAACAGCAGATCGTTATCGTGTAAGTTGTAGAGCTGCAGCTGCAATAGTCAATGCAGCTTTAAAAGATATGGGGATCCTTAACCTCACCAACATGCTTCACAGAAAGAAATTAGAAAGAGAAAAAAATCGCATGGGTGAAACAAATACTTTAGGTCTAAATCCGAAAATCTGAAGAGATGTATTGTCTTGGATTTGATGGAAGGAAAGATAACACATTAACTAAAAGTGGAAAGATAAAAGAAGAACACTATGTTATTGTGAAAGAACCTGGAAACATCTATGTAGACCATGTCACACCAGATAATGGAACTGCTCGCTGTATACAGACACGAACAGCACATATACTATCAAAGCTTTACGGTGTGATGGTACTCCTGTAAATACAGGAAAAAGTGGTGGAGCCATAAAACTGGTTGAAATTCATCTTAACAAACCAGTGCAGTGGTTGGTGTGCCTCTTGCATTTGAATGAGCTGCCTTTTATGCACGTCTGCAAACTTGCAAAGCCATTGATGATAAAACAACAGGTCCAAATACTTTTGTGGGTTCAATTGGGAATAAACTGAAAACAGATTTAACAAAATTGGAGGTAGTCAAATATTGTCGCGTAAAGGGAAACATTAAAGAAATTCCAGCAAATGTTGTGAAGGAGCTAAGCAGTGATCAAAGATATCTCTATGATATGTGTCTGGCAGTGCAAACTGGAGACACTTCTCAAGATCTGTCCACTCGATCCCCAGGTACCCTTCACCATGCTCGCTGGATAACTCTAGCCAGCAGGGTCCTTTGATTATATATATCAACGCCAAATCCCGATAAAAACCTTCAAGATATAGTTAAGATCAGTGACGTGCACAGACTTTCAGAAGGGCAGGGGCTCAGTTGAAAAAAGGGCACTCCCCTAACATTTTTAAAAATGAAATCTGCAATGCCATATAGGCTATATATATGATTGTATACACACACAAAGAAAAATTTTAAAATTGTATGTGGTAAATATTCTTAAATTCCATTAAATTCAATGCATTTTTACCAACTTTACGAGTAATGTCATACAATATTTTTTGGAGTAATGTCACACTGCTTTGGATTCCAACTTACCATAATTATTAGTGAGAAATCACTAGTTAGCTTAGGTTAACGTAAAATAAACAAACAGTAAACAATACACCCACATACCCGAGAGACGCAATCAACAGTGAACAGCTGCAGTCAGTGTTACCACTAGGGACGCCCTCCCTGATTGACAAAATAATAGTAACGGTATGTTAAGTTTATTATTCTAATAAAAAAATCATAGATCAAAGTAATTCCAGTTTTGAAAATCTGTTGAAGTAGCAGTAACTAAATAAAAATATAACTAATTAATTCAAATTTATGTCGAATCCATATATTTATGAATTTTGACTAAAAGGGCACTTTTGATATGAAGAAGAAAAAGGGCAGGGGCTCAAGCACCCCAAGCCCCCCCCCCTGTGGACGTGCCTGGTTAAGATTATTATGCAGTTCTGTGCTCCAGGGTGGTTTTGGATAAAATTTCATCCTAATGCAACTGATGATGCTTATAACTTTTGGCATTTAATGTGCTTGCTTCGAAATTTAGATGAACAACATAGATCAATCATAAAACCAGTATTAAAGAATAACGCCTACGTTGCCCACCAAGAAAATATACTCATATCAATGGTAACTGACAAGAGACTAGAAATTAGGGAGCAAGCTATTCAGAAAATCATCTTTTCAAGAACAGGATTTTCAGGTACCAGAAACTTTGAGTTGCTTCGAACCCTCAATTTCCAATCTACTGACTACACCGAGATGATCGATTGGCAGAAAGAGATCATTACTCCTCCACCGCTGCTAAACAATTTTAGCGAAGATGAGCTACTACAGGCTCGATGTAAGCCACCGGAGATAGCTTCTTTTCCATGCCACAGTCAAAGTGTGGAAAGGGCAGTGAACCTAGTAACAAAGGCATGTCAGGAAAGAGTAGGATATGACAACCGTCAAAAGTTTATCTTAAACTCATTAGAATCAAGGCGGAAACTGCCCAAGTTTAAATGGAAGGCCCAATGGAATGAGTAAGAAACATATGAAATAAAATTTCCTAATGATATTGAAAATTTCTTCCCTTTTGATGTGATAAGGAACAATGAAAAAGTGAATTGAATTTTAGCACATTTATTATACCTCTAATTTTTTCTTCTGAATATATTGTTGTCCTTAATTAATTTTCTTAATACTGTACATTATTAAATAAAATATTATACGGTAATAAAGATTTATGTCATCAAAAAACCTGAATGTAGTGTAAGTCTCGTATAAATGGAATATTCTTCAATATAGGTCAAAAAGTGAAAAATTGTGGCAGGGGTAGAGGCTTTAAGAGGCGAAAATAATTTATGAGGGGGTTCCTGTGTTCCATTCAAACCCCTCACAATATATACCTTTTCAATATAAAATTTCGACCCGGCCAAATATATATATATATATATATATATATATATATATATATATATATATATATATGAACAGAAGGATCAACACAACGGCAAACATTTTCATTTATTTGTACTTCAGACGTTTAGACAAATCTTTTGTCATCATCAGTGAATTAAGTCTTAAAACCTTAAAACAAAAGTAAAAAGTGAAAAGTGAAAATTACATCAATACAATATTAAAACCATTAAAATTAAAACCTTAAAGCAAAATGAAAATTGCATCAATACAAAATTAAAATCATTTAAATTTCATCACTATAAAACTAAAATTAAATTAAATTACCTCAATAAGGTAAATACACAATGTAATTTTCACTTTTCACTTTTTACTTTTGTTTTAAGGTTTTAAGACTTAATTCACTGATGATGACAAAAGATTTGTCGAAACGTCTGAAGTACAAATAAATGAAAATGTTTGCCGTTGTGTTGATCCTTCTGTTCATCTGTAAGCTCCGTTTCCCTAAGAAGTCAATAGCTTTGATATATATATATATATATATATACACACAGGGACGTAGACAGGGGGGGGGCTACTGGGGCTTCAGCCGCCCCCTAAATAAAATCATAGATTTGGTATTTTTATGTATTACATATGAGTAAGTACGCCATGCCAAGTACCTTCAGCACATGTTTAATCATTGTAATACATTTATGAATGAGTTTTTACTCATTTATACACTTATATAATTATATATATATATATATATATATATATATATATATATATACACACACACGAGGGTACTTCAATAAGTATCCGCACTTTTTATTTTAGTGATAATATAGTATATATAATATATACTCGTGATAACTAGCCAAACTGAGATCTATAGGCTTATTTGGGCTAGCAACAGTATAGGCTTATTTAAGCTACTCGTAGCTGTCACATATCGTACGAGTAGTGAGCATGGCTGCGCTGCTTTCGATTTGTACTCAGGAAGAACAGAGATCCTTGGTTGGTTTGTTGGGGGCAGAAGGTGTGAAAGGAGCTGAAATTCACACGCGTTTATGTGCTCAGTATGGGAATAATGCGTTACCACGGCGAAGTGTGTACGAGTGGATTCAAATGTTCAAGGAAGGTCGGACATGTGTGACAGATGCTCAGCGCTCAGGACGACCGTCAACATCAACCAGTAGTGACAAGCAGGAAGAAGCCAGAGCCATGATTTTCGATGACAGAAGATTAACAATAAAAGAAATTGCATCTTCATTAGACATCAGTCAAGGGTCAGCCAATTCGATAGTTCATGACATTCTTGGCTTTCACAAGGTTTGTGCAAGTTGGGTGCCAAAACAGTTGACAGAAGAGCGAAGAGCACAAGCGTAATCGTATGGACGTCTGCTCTCGTCTTTTGACGCGGTATCATAACGAAAGTGAAAACTTTTTGGAGCGCATTATCACTGGAGATGAAACCTGGATCCATCACTGTGAACCAGAAAGCAAACGACAGAGCATACAATGGAAGCATCCAACATGTCCCTTTGCAAGAAAGTTCAAAGCGCAGCCGTCAGCAGGTAAAGTTATGCTAACACTGTTTTGGGATACACGAGGCCCTATCCTTGAACATTATCTAGAGCGTGGAACTACAGTAACAAGTGTATCGTATTCTGACATGCTTCGGAATGACTTAAAGCAAGCAATTCGCACAAAACGGAGAGGGAGATTGTCGGAAGGTGTTATTCTGTTACACGACAATGCGCGCCCTCATACCGCTGCACAGACTAGAAAATACCTTCAAGAACTTACATTTGAAGTTCTCGACCATCCAGCTTACAGTCCAGACCTGGCACCTTCGGATTTTTAATTGTTTGGACCACGAACCACTTTGAAAGTCAGCGATTCCAAGGCGATGATGACCTGAAGGAAGCCGTACATGACTGGCTACGCACACAGCCAAAAATATTATTTTGTGATGACATTAGGAAGCTTGTAGATCGCTGGACTAAGTGTATTGAGAAACAGGGAGACTATGTTGAGAAGTGATGTGTTTATAATCTATCAGATGTGAAAATAAAATTGTGAAAATAAAAAGTGCGGATACTTATTGAATTACCCTCGTATATATATATATATATATATATATATTAGCCCCTCCAGAAAAGAAATTCAGTTAATAAGGCTTAATCAATTTTCTCTTTCTGATGTTATGGTGTTTGTGTTGAAATGAAGTCTTTTCGCACAGCAACAATACTAATGATAAAACAATGCCGGAAGCCAACAATAAAAATGCAGTCACAGTCTGGCTGAAACCAAGTTCACTGAATGCAGATGATTCGGAACACGAAGAAGGGGGTTCCAGGTACAGATCATGCAGGCGATTCAAAATTCCTCCGACAAAAAGCTGAGCCAATCTGTCAATAATATTTATAATGTTAGTCTTATGCATTTATTAGACGCTAGCTACGAATTAAAAATTTTTCCCGATTGCAAGTGTTTCCTGCGCTTGTATAAAATGTGCATGGATAAAATGTGCAAAAACTAATTTATTTTTAGTCATCAGTCATCACTCCTTCGGTCTTTAAAACAATTTATTTATTATACAAAATAAATTGTAAATATAAGAATATGAAAAAATTATTACAAATGCACCTCAAATTGATTTTCAGAAAAGATTGGCACAAAATCTTCCAGTTAAAATAGTGTACCATACGACAAACATATATATATATATATACAGGGTGCGGCATAAGTCGGTTTACCGAGAATAATGGAATCACCTTGTGAAGAATAATATTTATCATTTATTACAGAAATTATTCAAAGTGTCCTCCATCATATTCAATACATACATTGCATCTATGAACCGCTGAACAACAAATAGGGCAGCACAGTTCTTTGTTATTATTCAACGTCTCGAACTCTTGGCGTATCAAAGTCATCGTGTGATCGAAGTCCCGAGGTTTGTAGCCGTTGACTCTATCTTTGATTATACCCCACATTGAATAATCACATCACAGTGATTATTCAATGTGGGGTATAATCAAAGATAGAGTTTACGGCCAGAAACCACAGGACTTCGATCACACGATGACTTTGATACGCCAAGAGTTCGAGACGTTGAATAATAACAAAGAACTGTGCTGCCCTATTTGTTGTTCAGCGATTCAAAGATGCAACGTATGTATTGAACATGATGGAGGACACTTTGAATAATTTCTGTAGTAAATGATAAATATTATTCTTCACAAGGTGATTCCATTGTTCTCTGTAAACCGACTTATGCCGCACCCTATATATATACAGTATCATGCATCGGTTTTATATATATATATATATTATATATATATATATATATATATATATATATACACACACACACTTGTTTAAACTCTTGTGACATAGAGAAATAAAAAATGTTTAACTACTAAAACACGCACTCTAAGAAATTATGCTTGTTTATCTAATATCAGTGGGAAAATTACTTCATAGTATGGGGCTTTGAAAGTTTAGTATTAAATTATGAAACGTTTTAACGCAAAACAATGTTAAAACTTTAATTTTTTTATTTTCTTCAAATTTTTTGACGCATTAAATTACTTGGAGTTAAACCAATTTTTTGTCACATTTTTCCAAACGAACAGTAAAGTTTTCATAACTAACCTATGCATGATACAAAAGATAGGTAAGAATATAACTTAAATAGTTCTCTGTACGAATACTTATGAGCGCCACTGTGTATATATATATATATATATATATTATATATATATATATATATATATATATATATATATATATGGTGTTTAAGGTCGACCCTAGAAATATGGAAAATACCAAATACCAAATACCAAATACAAACTACAAATTCCGCCAATTTCCACATTTCTAAGGTTGAACCTGAAACAACACCATATATATATATATATATATATATATATATACACGCCAGAACCGTAAATCTGCTTCATAGCTGGTGTTTTGTTTCTGCTGCATAAGTAACCTCCAGTATGCTGAGCTTCGCAAATGTTCGCTAACCACGATGTCTACTGCAAATAATTAAAAACTCGAGCAAACCATTTGTCCAAGCTATTCATCAACCCGGCTTTATGAATTCTAAACGGTCTTATCCCATTCTAGGCCATTTCCGACTCTGCCATTCCCACTTCATGTCATTTTCAGCCCCATCCACAGCCTTTTCCACTTTGGTCCGGGTTAGGTTATGATTGGTTAGGATACAAAAAAATTAGGTTCTGATTGATTAGACTAATGTTAGGTTAAGTTATGATTGATTAAAATATATTAGGTTAGGAAATATTAGCCTTTCCCATTTGGCGCTGTTTCAGCAACGAAAACATTGTGTCTCAAATGAAGATACACTTCTGTCAAGTAGGAATTCCTCACTTTTGGTAATTTTCATTTGAGGATCGCAAATGGGAATGGGAATGTCATACAATGGGAAGTAATCTTCTAAACAATGGGTTTTAAGGTATGAAAATATTTGTCCACAAATCCTCTGAACATTGATATTAGTGTTTAAAGTACATTTTTTTTTTTTTTTTTTTTTTAGTGCTTGGGCGTAGTTTTGCTTTTAGTTTTTATTAATACCAGTTGTGTTATGGAAGTTCGTTTGTTTTTTTCTGTAAATAATTTTTCAATTTCAATTCAACATACGCAAAATTAGTCCTACCAGAATTCGAACCTGGGTCCTATTAAGTAGAAGTAGAGGGCGCTAACCACACCCTCTCCCAAAGGTATTTTACATGCCAACCCTCCTGCACTCGAGCCAATGGCCGCATTAAATTCAAGGCTTTGTGGTAAAACGCAAACGCTACACAATGCAATAATATAGATAGTTTCAGTTTCGCACTTCAGCACTTCCTTCCAGAGCAATTTTCTATTTTCAATATAATTCTCATTCATGCTCCTTCCAAACTCATTAATTACTCTATTACTCTTTGTTTCTTCTGCTGCGCCAGTCTCTTCACACTTCTCTCGCTCTCTTCATACACATTCATTCTCCGACTTTCTTCTCCATCACAATTACACATCCCATCTCGCCTCGCTGTTACCCCCTTCATTCCACCTGTCTTAGCAGTCACCCTCCCCCCTAACACACTCCTTGCATTTCTAATCATATGTAAAATTGTAGGTCCCCTCCGCCACCACCGAGTACATGCACAATACACAATTATGAACACAGTTAGGTAGACCAGCCATGAGTGGATCCTAGGGTCTTTGTTGATCGTCTGAAACATTATAACAACATTATAACATTATAACAATTATTTGTATAAAACGATTTTGTAGGTAAGGAACACCAGAGAATAAAGTTCCTTACGTTTTATCGAACATTTTCAAGAAAGGAGAATGTTTGGCAACACCAAAGTGGCCAAATGCTGGGAAAGTTGTGGTTGGAATTTCAGTTATGGAACAGTTTCCTCCCTGAATTAAATATCTCATCGTGACGTAATCCGAGATATACACAATATCTGAATCAACAATTTTTTCCATGGCAATGAATTCATCAGGTAGAAGCAGAGAAGGATTGTCTTCGAACTGTTCTGATAATTCCTTCGACCAACGAGCGTCGTAGGTCTGTAAGAAATGTTTCGTTAGTGTATTGTATACAGAAGAACGGGTTTGCTAAAGTAACGTTATCAGCAACAATAAATTATATATTAATGTTACAGGAGACATTTTCATTAATTCTATTATAGCTTTATAGTATTAACAAATAAATCAAATGGAATATATATATATATATATATATATATATATATATATATATATATATATATATATATATATATATATATATATATATATATATATATATATATATTAGGGTGGTCGAAAAAAGAAACTGAAAAATATATTTTTCATGACATTTGTTCTTATTTTGTAACAAGTAATGATGGTAGATTTAAAAGACTGGATTGATTTTTGCATATTTAGAGGTGGCGCAACTCGAAGCCTTAGTATCATTATATAGTCAGTTTGGGGTGGCAAATTTATTCAAACTTGCGCCAACCTTAAATATTCATAGATTTATCTCAACATTCGGTTTCATGTCTTTCCCCATGGAAAGAATGATAAAATGTATCAGGAGCTCTTATTTGTGCATTTTACGTTTTACCATGTATTGGTGGCTCACCTTAATACGCGATACAACTCGGAATGGTCACCTGAGAAACTTTTATGTTACACAGACTGCGCATGGAACAAGGAACTCTTCTGGGAAAATAAAAACCCACTCTAACAGACAGAGTTTATTTCCACAACAGTTTCGATGCCCACTGGCATCCTCTTCGGGTGGATACAGAAAAACGAATGAACCAAAAACAAGAGGGAAAACAGTCCAGAGCGTAAGAAATAAACTCTGTCTATTAGAGTGGGTTTTTATTATCATATTGTGACTTTCACGTAGAAAAAAGTGTTTTTTTTTGCATTTCTTCTGGGAAAATTAAATCATGACACGGTCATGACCCGTTGCTCACATGGGGCTTCCATCACGAAAAAGAAAAACTTTAGTATTTGTCATTTACCATTATTTATTCAGACTATAGTGGATTTAATTTTCCCAGAAGAGTTCCTTATTCCATGCATTGTCTGTGTGTAACATTATATATAAGAGTATTAAGGATGTACCGAACACTAAAATTCACCAGTAGTATAGTTACAAAATGGACGAGTGCATATGCAATTGCAATGTTGATCAAATGAGTGCCAGTGAAACCCTCCCCACCCCCCCATTGTGCCAGAAAAAAAGGGAAGCCCCCATTAAGCTGGGGGAGTCCACCTAACCTCTTTAGGGGAGAAGGTGGGATGGCCTCACCACCTAAACGGGTATACCTAACCTAAGAGAGGAGGAGAGAGAGAAAAGACCATCCATCGTCTGCGAAACGCAGACGCATAAAGTGAGCTCAGGGTAGCATCACTTGGCTTAGAACTCGAAATCCGCCAGTGGTTCAATCAGCCAGTTGGCAGTTGGCTTAATCAGCCACTTGGCTTAGAAGACTGAGAAGACGTAAATGGCAGATATATATATATATATATATATATCGTTTGAGCTGCCAGATTGCGCTATACAGATATTCTTGACAGTTGGCTTAGAAATCCGTCAGTCGGCTTAGAAGGCGTAACCAGCCATTTGGTATATATATACGGTTGTAACATATATTCTGCTCGATTTTTAAGTTCATTCAGAACAAAAATTAAAGGACTTATAAGGACAAATTTGCTCAAATTTTTAGTTTATTCACAACAAAAATTGAATGACATAATGAAAATTCATCATCAATATAATTCCATTCTTTTTCTATAACCTCCTCCCACCTGTAGAAAAGTTTTTTTTTATGCCACGTTAGAAGAAATCCCTTGGTTTCGAGTTAAAAAAAGCGATCACTCCGTTTTCGATGGCTTCCCTGGATTGCAACTTTTGTCCATCTAGGTGGTGTTGCAGACTTCTGAATAAATGGTAGTCTGAAGGTACGATTTCCGGAGAATAAGGTGGATGAGGCATTTTTTCCCAACCAAATGCCTCCAATTGGGCAGTAGTGATTCGGGCAGTGTGTGGACGCGCGTTATCCTGGTGGAATAGAACACCTCTGAGATTAATTAATGCAGGACGTTTTTCTTGTAGTACCATCTTCATTCGTTGGAGTTGTTGGCAGTAGACTTCAGCTGTGATTGTTTGGTTACCTGGCAGAAGCTCAAAATGAATAATTCCTTGCATATCCCACCAAACGCATAGCAAAATTTTCTTTGGATGGGGTCCATTCCTTGGCTGAGATTCAGGCTTTGTTTCACGGCTAAGCCACTGATGTCGACGCTTAATATTGTTATAGAGGACCCATTTTTCATCCCCAGTGACGATCCGATTCAAAAACGGTGCCTGCAGTTGCCGAGAATGCAGTGATATGCAAATATCGATTCGATGTTGAAGATTCTCTTGTGACAAATCATGCGGAACCCATTTTCCAACCTTCACTACTTTTCCTAACAGCTTCAAATGACGATGAATGGTCATATGGCTAACGCCGAGTGCAGGCCAAGTTCTCTTGCAGTTACCGTTGGGTTTTACTCCACTGTTGCTTTCAGCAACCCTTCATCTTACTCATTTGGTCGTCCTGTTCGTTGATAATCTTTCAGACTGAAGTCTCCATTTCTGAACTTCTCAATCCATCTTTTACACATCCATTCGCTCACAACATCATTTCCATAAACTCTGAATGTTTTTTGCGGATTCACAAGCGTTAGATCCTTTATAGAACTCATACAGCCTCATATGTCGAATATGCTCTTTCGTGGGCTCCATGTTTTTTCAATTACTGTAATATCGTATGGGTGGCGTTGTAATTGTATGAAAAACACCAGAGAAAATATTCATTAGCCTAATCCTACACTAGCCTAAGTCATTATGTATCATTCTGTATCGTGATGAAACCTGTGCGAACCTGTCACCGAGTGTATTTTGCAACATTTCTAAAACTATTTCACATTATCTTGAGGTTATTCTATTATCTATCGTCCGTTTTCTAATCGAGCAGAATTTATGTTACAACCTGATATTGTCTATCGTTCGTTTTCTAATCGAGCAGAATTTATGTTGAAACCTGATATTATCTATCGTCCGTTTTCTAATCGAGCAGAATTTATGTTACAACCTGATATATTCCCATCTCCCCAGTTATTTCTTAATATCGATTATATATACAACCAAAAGAATTAAATAAAATACCATTAAATCATTCTGTTTATTTAGACGAGTTAAGGGAAATAATTCATGAAATATATAGGAAATAGATATACATTCAAAAATAATATACAGCAAAAATACACACATTAAGCGAAGGATATATATACATTCTTAAATAACAATATTAGTATAGGATAAAACTATATAACCATTTAATATATGTACGAGCAAAGATGCCATTAATAATAATAATAATAATAATAATAATAGTACAGAATAAAACTATATACCCATTAATATATACATACATATATATATATATATATATATATATATATATATATATATATATATATATATATATAGGTGTGTGTATATTAGACTGGTCGAACCTATAAGGGTGAATTTTCAAATTTATTATTTTTGATATGGTACCACTGGATATTGTGAAGAATCGTTAAGGAATTATAAATACCAATTTTAATACAAATCAGATAATATTTAGAGGTGCCGCACGGAGGTCAAACATTTCATTTTATTCTCTATTCGGATTATTTACACTAATATTTTTTACCCCTGAGGTAGCTGTTATCGGTGCTTTTTTTTTAATGTGGTATCCCCTATAGGCCTAATCCACAGTCCTCTAATTTTGTTTCTATTCCATTTATTTCCTTTATCTAAGTCCCTCTTTTATTGTAGATTTTTTTACGTTTGGAAAACGCTTACGGTGCTGCTCTACAATTTGTAGAAGATATTGTTGGTCTTCACTTTTCGTAAGATGGCCACTGAAGTTCTTAATTAAAGCAACACCTCTCTCAGCGTTGTCATTTACAACATTCATATTTTTTACATAATTGCTAGCAGCTTTGTAGTCATCATTAGCGTTCCAATCAGCAGGATCTCTGTACAAAAAGTCCATTGGCAATGCTAATTTTGTGAAGAAGTTGCGAGTTGTTGAACTGACGAAGCTAGCTAGTGATTTGTCTTGTAGGTTAGGATCATTCACATTCAAATTTCTCCGTTTAGGAGGATTTTGAGAGCTATTCACATCCAGCGCCTTCACCATTTCTCGCTTGACTTCCAGTGACGTTTCTTCATAAAAAAAAGAAAGTCCGATGAGCTTTTCATTCAAATACCAGGGATGGCGAGAGAGCGCTTTAGATGCAGCTACAGATATTTCTTTATCATCGTAAGATGGAAGTTTCTTGAGAAGAGATAGGTCATTAGCTGGTGCAGAGGAAGCAATGGGTGCTAAAAACCATTCATTTACGTAGCATCGAACAGCATATAATGCAACATGTTGCATCCCTTCTAGTTCACGTCTAGTGACTTCCATTTGTTTGTGGAAAAGACAAATTTTTATTGCATATATCACTCGCGCCATCCATCGCACACGGTGCAACGCTCCGGGTTGATGGAATTTAATGCCATCAAAAGGAACATCTCCAAGGTATATGATTGTCAAATCTAAGAGTTCTACAGATCTACAGAAGCTAAGGCTAACAAAGACCCTAAGATCCACACTAAGGTTAGCCCGAGAAAAAGGAAAGAGTAGGGGGTTAAGAGAAGAGAAGAGAAGAGAATAAGGGGTTAAGTAAGGAGGAACACCTATCACTCGTGGGTTAACATTCATTCAGAAAAAGAGAAAAAAGACTCACCATCATCATCCGCCGGCCACTGCCGACAAGTCAGAAAAATAGTCGGAGAAAATAGGAGAGGGGTGAAAGATGAAAAGAAGTAAAATAAGAACGCTTACAAACCATGCAAACACAGTCATAACTCACTGTCATACCATGCAAACTACACACATGCAAGAAAAGAGTTACAGACATGCAAAGTAACGAGATAAGAAAAAAAAGTAGGTAAAGTTAAACAAAAAGTGGGTTAGTATACGCTACGAGCTACATCTACGTTCGTGTTAGTCTAATTTTTTTTTTTTTTTTAATAATTTTATTGCTGGCTTCACACGCTGGCATGTCACAAGCTGGCATTCATCGTCAACAGACTCATCCTCGAGCACCACCACCAGAGCTCCTGTTGCTAACTTTGTTTTTTATTTTAAACAACGTTAATACTTTTAAAATGTCTGTCAAGACGGTTCTTAAACATATTAACGCTGGTAGAATGAACGACTGACGCGGGAAGATTATTCCATTTATCAATTACTTTAAACGTAAAGAAGTTTTTAGCGATATTAGTAATGAAACGTCTGCCACGCAACTTAAATCCATTATTGCGAGTATTACTATTATCGAAAGTGAACAATTTGTCAAAATTTACGTTATCGATGTTATTAACGATTTTGAAAACTTCAATAAGCTCCCCCCTTAATCTCCTAGTTTCGAGTGAATACAGGTCTAGCTCTTTAATCCTATCTTCTTAAGGCTTGTTGCGCAATGACGGAATAAGTTTCGTGGCACGACGCTGAACCCTTTCTAACCTATCAATATCCTCACGCAAGTACGGGCACAAAAACTGAACTGCATATTCTAAA
Organism: Bathynomus jamesi; assembly: GCA_023014485.1. NCBI lineage: Eukaryota > Metazoa > Arthropoda > Malacostraca > Isopoda > Cirolanidae > Bathynomus > Bathynomus jamesi. The sequence continues at coordinate 135,127 of JAJOZX010001523.1, forward strand.
TGAGGCCTGACTAGGGACTTGTAAAGGGGCAATATAATATCCTTCGATTTAAATTCGAAATTACGCGCTATGAAGCCTAACATCCTATTAGCTTTTGCGCAAGACTCCAGGCACTGGTTCCTAACCTTCAAATCCTTAGATACGCGTACGCCTAAATCTACTTCCTCGTCAACGCTCGCTAACTCCCTATCATCCATCGTGTACGTGTAATTATTGTTGCGAGAACCTATATGCAAAACTTTACATTGTCTACGTTAAATTGCATCTGCCACTTATCTTTCCACTCCATAATCCTATTTACATCGTCTTGGAGCCTATTACTATCGTCCTCGTTAACAACCTTACCGCCTATTTTAGTATCGTCCACGAATTTTGACACGTTACTAGTCAATCCTACATCTATGTCGTTTATGTAAATTACCAATAGCAATAGGCCTAACACTGAACCCTGTGGGACACCGCTACCTACAACTAACCAACCCGATTCACTACCATTAACTACGACCCTCTGTCTCCTAGCACGAAGCCATTTCTCTAACCAGTTAGCTACCTGACCGCGTATACCGTGCGCTTTGACCTTCGCAATTAGTCTCCTATGCGGAACTGTATCGAACGCCTTTTTAAAATCTAAATAAATAACGTCAGCTGCTCTATGCCTATCGTATTCGCGCACTATTTCGTTATAAAATTCTAACAAATTAGTTAAACAAGACCTATGGCGTCGGAACCCATGCTGACTACTATTAATCAAATCTCTACTTTCTAAGTGATCGATGATACGATCCCTAACTACGGATTCCAAAAGTTTACCGACAATTGACGTTAAGCTAATGGGCTTATAATTGCTAGCTACTGCGCGGTCGTCTTTTTAAAAAATGGGCGTAACATTACCTAATTTGAAGTCTTCAGGAATAATCGCCGTTTCGAGTGACTTATTAAAAATCTTCGTTAAGGGGCCTACGATAACGACTTTCAAATCTTTCAAATGTCTGGGATAAAAAGCGTCAGGGCCTGGAGCCTTGCTAACTTTTAGCCTATCGATATAATGCGCAATCTCAGCCTCGTAAACAATTATTTCATCCAAAATAGTCTCTCTACTAAATGGAACGATATCGTCCACGTCGGGGACATTATTTACGTCTTCTATGGTAAAAACTGTCGCAAAAAGTTTTTGAAAATACCCGCCATCGCCTGAGCATCAGAAGCCAAAGCGCCATTAACATCCACTAGAGGGCCTATGTTATCTTTTACCGGCTTACGATTATTAACGTATTCAAAAAACTTTTTTGGATTATGTTTAATATCCGCAGCTATAAGTATCTCTAAATTACGCTTGGCATTCCTAACTGATCTTTTAACCTGACGTCTAAGCTCGATATATCTATTAAATTTAGCTGCCGTGCCATTGCGCTTATTAAGTCTATACGCTCTATTCCGCTCATTTATGAACTCGCCTGTTTCCTTAGTCCACCACTTCGGCCTACCATGATTTCTAGCGCGCTTGGGCCTACGAGGAATAAACTCCCTTTCAATATTCCTAAAATTTTCTTTAAACGCCACCCAACTCAAATTTGTGTCATTACCCATAAATAAGTTATCCCAATCCACTACTCTCATCCTATCCGCAAAACTATCCAAATTAGCCCTACGAAAATCAGGGACTTCTATTACGTTACTATCCTGAGTGTTTTTTATCGCTAACTTAAACCTAAGAATTTGATGATCACTACATCCTAAACTCTCGCCTACCTCTAAACCTTCGACTATATTCTCGCCGTTCGTCATCACCAAATCTAAAATATTGTCACCGCGCGTTGGTTCGGTAACTATCTGTCGTAAAAAGTTATCTTCCATAAACTCAATCACTCACCAAGAAGTGAGTAAAATCTAGTATCTGTATCGAGGGGTTGTACGGGAGGTCTATAAACAACAACAAAATTAAAACTAATACTACGCGCCCTAACTTCAACACATATCGCATTAATTGCTGCCGGAAAATCTAACTTAACCTCGATAGCCCTAAGGGAATTACGAATGTACAGCAAAACGCCAAATGTCAAATGTTGCTTGCAATTTTCAATTATACTGGGCTTTTCCGGTACATCGATTTGAACAATTTCAAACTTGTTTGTGTCAAAAGTCTTCCATTTATTTTTAAGACGCTTAAATAACAAGATATCCGGACCACCAGTGGCAGCGCCGTGACATTTGTCAAAGACAGATGCTATTACTATTTCGAGAATGTGATGTCGACAAGCTAGTCCGAGGAGCGGCCGTTCAAGTATGCTTTCAATAAGAGTACATGCTCCTTTTTTATCGCCAGTGTTGCTCGCAGTTGTTTCAAAGCACATTGCCTGCACACAATCTCGTAGCCCCCAGTCATCCAAAGCTTCGACCACAGCACCTGCAATATTTTTTCCTGTGCCAGATTTAAGTTTAGGTACTGAGAGAAGCTTAGATTTTCCTCCGCCTGATACAATAATTGGAAGTCTATCCACACTATCATCACCAGTAAGATCTTGGATAAGCTTTCCGTCCTAATGAACTGTTAGAGGAATATCAGTTTCAAATGATTGCTTGATGTCATCCGTAATTTGCTGACGAACTGATATTCGTTTTCTCCGTATTGAACTTCTACTCAGAACAATATCATCAACTTCATATCCAAGAGAAGATGCAGTAGCTGCTACTACTGATACTGCTTGGCGATCACTTAATTTGTTTCTGTCCAGTGTCATTGCTAATTCTGTTGATACAACCATTGCTGGTTTATGACTACCAAGTTTCTCCTTCTTTATGGTGACTGGTGTACTTGATGTACTTGGCTCTTCCTCGGAGGAACTACTATTTACGAAAATTGAGTCACTGTTGTGTTCATTTTCTTTCACATAGTTTCTTTCTTAACGTGGCGTTGAAATGCTTCATCTCTAGATCATCTCTTAGATTGTTTGAGAGCACATATTTTGTCCACACTTCCTATGTAGCCTCTCCTCCCCTTCTCTCGTTGAGCTTGTAGAAAAGCTCTGTCTTCTTCTACTGTCATTTTTTGCAGAGCATTGGCATGGGCGATATCGAATAAATCGTCCAAACGTTCTTGAAAAGAAGTTTCTTTATCTATTTGTGTCTGTGAACATCTAGATTTAGATTTTTGAAGTCCTCTATAATTAAAATACTCCTTTTCTATATTTTTCGTAACATTGCGAGAGTCAGCAGTTGGTATATTTGCCATCTCCCAAAATTTCAATACTTCAGCGCAAACAGCTTTAGATGCATCTTTCAACGTCTTTTTGGCATGTAGATGAAGAAAAATAAGCCACAGAACGTCACCATAGGACGGTAGCTTTCTTCCACATATTGTCTCAATTGTTTGTCCAATAAGCCACATTTCTGTTGATTTTCTAGTCGCTACTGAACTTGCCATATTTTACATCCTGTTTGTGCATGATGCCATTTGACACTCCTACACTGCTATGATGCTATCATCTCAACAACACAAGTAACATACCTACAGAAGATAACTGCTCCACAATCCATATAATATTACTAATTTTTTTTATTTCTGATATTTTTGACAGTAGTGCGACATCCCTAAATATACTTCAAATGAGCTGATATTTTTGTCAGAAGTTATTCTTATAAAGGTTCACAATAATTTGAGGTACCATATTATGATTTTAAAAATTTTGTTTTTTGGACCAGTCTAATATATATAATATATATATATATATATATATATATATATATATATATATAATATATATATTAATATATATATCATGTGTATCATATATATATATATATATATATATATACACCGGGTGTCCGAGAATTATCTGTACAATATTTGGCTGTTATTAAAAGTCAACCATGAAGTGTAGAAATTCCAGTGTTGTCCCATTTCACAGAGAATCTCATTAAGTTTTTTCTGATACCACGTTTTGACAAGTTTTTTAGAAATGTACGCGGGTGACAGACATTGATGATTTAAAAGCAAGAATCACAGCTGCTATTGAGCGAATTGATGTGGATATGCTGCAGCGTACATGGCAACATTTGGAGTATCGATTGGATGTTTTGCGAATCACTAATGGTGCACATATCGAATGTTTGTAACAACGTTATCTTAATAAAAGAAACTTTTGAAAATACAGATTCTAAATAATCTTGTTTAAGAATTTTACGTGTGTTATCAAGAATTTTATTAAAAGATGAAATTGTACAGATAATGTTCGGACACAGTGGAATTTCTAAAAAACTTGTCAAAACTTGGTATCAGAAAAAACTTAATGAGATTCTCTGTGAAATGGGACAACACTGGAATTTCTACGCTTCATGGTTGACTTTTAATAACAGCCAAAAATTGTCAGATAATGCTCGGACACCCTGTACCTATATATATATATATATTATATGTATCATATTATATATATATATATATATATATATATATATATATATATATATATATATATAGCAAAACTTATATAAAATCAAAATACATACACTTTATGTTCTTCCACGCTTAACTAAAATACTAAACTCGCACGTGATCAAGTCTACAGTTACATCATTGTTGCTTTGTACTATACAATAAATACGATTTAGCATTATTTCAACACTCAAGGTGTGTGGGTCCCTATACTCGATGTAAAGGGCCTTCATATCGTTCAATACTATTTTTGTCCCAAACATACAATTGGTTGGCAAGTTATCTTTAAACACAGACAGAATACAATCAAAAGCACGCACAAAGAGGACGTCGTTAGCCACAACATCATTATTAAATTCGGTTTTTCCTTACCGATCCGAGCTTTTCAATCGTGAACTCTTCTTCACAACGCATAGCGGCAGTTGAAATAATCTTCTAAGTCGTAACGACAGCTGCTCATTATATTAAGATACAACTCTTCAGGGTGAACAGTGTAGGCGAGCTCTGCCATGTACCGCTCAAGTCCTTTCTACCAAAGTTCATGATATTTTGAAGGGTCTAAACCTTTTAAATAAGCATTCAGCTCTAGACCATTCTCGCCATGTTCATTCCTACATTCGGTAAACCCGTCGAGCAGAGCGGTGTATGCGTATTAAAGAACCGTATCAAAATAAACCCTATCCGTAACACGTGCGTCTAATATAAGTTTTAGTTTGCGGAAACCAACGATTTCAAACATTCTGTCGAAGATTAAGCGGTTTCGCGTGGGGACAAGAACGTTATTATCAGATGCATTCTTCCACATCAGTCGTATATCAATGCATGGCTGATCGTTATTTATACACAACGTACAAACAATGGCATATGAGGGGGTATCAATAATCTGTTCTCTTCTTGTACCTACACCTGCAGGTATTTTATAACGATCCTCATCCCACTTCTCAACTATCACTAAGACTCTATTCATCTCCTCAACATTTAAATAAACAACATTACGTTTACCAGAGTTTGCTTATCTACAAGTCGTTTCAGATATCTAGTTAATGGCACCGGTTTTATGTCTGAACACACGCAATGACTTCGTCACGGACACTAGGGTGTATCATGCTCAGGTCGAATATTGAAAAACTTGGAATTTCAAGATTGGCAGTATGTATTCCTATGTAAAATTGAATGTTAAGAGGGGTTCGTCTTCTGCAACGTTTGCGAAAAATCGCATTTAAGTGTTGAAAATCGCACTTTTTTGTCGAAAAATGGGATTTTTGGCCAATTTCAAAGACTTGGTAGCCTCATATGACCTCCATATGTTCCAAATTGTTCACAAACATCCTTAAGCATTTCTAGGGGCAGGCTTGGACCCATTTCAGATCAGCGAAAGTGGTTCATAACCCCTAAAATAACCAAAATGACAGAAAAATGACCCAAATCTAAGGAATTGTATGATTTTTAGTCTCCTATACACCACATTTCGCGGCTGTTCTTTTCATCTGGCAGAAAAGTCCAGGCAGAACTTCAGCAGCACCTCCAGCTTCTTCAACACCTCCCCCTTCAGACAATGCTGCCTCATCCACAGCATCAACAGAGCCTCACCTGTAGTCAGCCAGCGTGACTGATTCAGTGGGCCACACTTCAGACAGGCAACTTCCTTGCTCAAATCTCGTCTTGAGAGCTTTGATTAGTAGGTAGCAGGTCTTCTGGTCAGTGCTAAGGTTCTGTACAATGTCTTCTGGCAGTTCAATTATATCTTCTCCTGGCAGAGCCTTGAAGCTAAAGTTGACTGGTATGTCATTGATCTTCTCCAAAAGTTTTCCTATTGAGCCACTGAACCCAGACTTATGCGTGTAGGGACCATCAAGCTTGATGATCATGTGCCTGAGGCTGAGTTCATTAATATGCAACTGGCATATCAGCCAGTGACACTTGTGACCTCGCAGTCTCTCCAAGTGAATGATGGCTCCTCCATCAGGTCCTGTGTTTGTGTTGGTGGAGTCACCACCAAGGACCACAATAGTATCTTTAGCACCATGAGCACTAATCCACTCAAACAGAGACTGAGCTATCTTCAGTGCAGGTTTCTCATTTCCTTCAGGTTCTTCTGGTGTACATTGGAAGAGATACTTCCCCTCAGGTTCCTAGGTAACACTATTGTGCTCTTCAGTTGTAATATCAGGATGGAAGCGGCCAGTTTCTTCATTGTACCTCATGATCTTTGTCTTCTTATCTTGGTTTCCATCAAAGAAAATTCCATTGATCTCCTCTCCCTCTGTCCTTTTCTCCAGGGCCTCCACAGAGGCACCTATTACAAACTCCTTGCCCTTTCACATCTTCATCCTGTCAACAGCTAGATATGCCTTATCAGCAGATAGATGGCCAGCTTTGATGAGATCTTGCAAGAAACCAGTTGTAATGGCTGGTGCAGGAGTGTTTGCCGCCTTGAACCTGACTGCAGCCGCAGCAGTGCTTCAGATATCCATGTAGTTCCTCCTGGCAGAGGTGGAGACTTTGCAATGTTGACACTGGAGCTTGTGCCTGGTGCAGTACTGGAAAAATCCGTGTCAGCAGTAGGAGCTGCTCTGCCTGGAGACTCGTGCAAGGAAGTCACCTCATCTTCATCATCATCACCATCATCAGCTCTAAGCAGTAGCTCCTTTTCTTCTTCCTCTTTTCTGTTTCTCTTCTCAGCTGCCTTCCGTTCTTCCTCCTTCCTCTTAGCAGCCTTCACCTGCTTCACTGTTTCCTTCACATCAACAGATGCCATCCGGAAGCCAGAAACTTCTGAGGTTTTAATCCTCTGGTAATGGAGCCACTCTAGCTCTAGCTTTGGAATCTTCTGAGGCAGATGACAGTCACAGTTGACATGAACTCTAGCAGCACAGCCAGAGCAGCCAGATGCTTCAGTTCCACAGAGAGTGATATCATGTCTGCAGGTTATGTCAAACAATGTATCAAGTTCAGATATTCTCTTCTGATATCTCTCTTCACTCTGCCATTCAGTCGGTCAATCATTTCATTCCACCTGACAAGAATCTTCCTGGCAATGGATCTCTCTTGAATGATCACAGGAGGAGTGAACTTGGCATTGCTTTTGCGCCACTGTGCCAGTACCAGTGATGCCAAGTCCTTAGCCAAATATTACAGAAGGTACTGAGCTCTCTTCATATCATCCAGAAGCAGCTTCTCTTCCTGGAGGAGGATTCCTCTCTGAAACAGCTCTCCAGGTTGGAACTTTTGTGGGAAATAACTGCTTGCATGGATCCACCAGATCACTCAGCTTTGAACCAGAACTTTTTCTGGTCTTTCGTCCTTGCTTAGCCATGGTGGCTACACAATCTTCACCAAGCTTTGTATCTGAAACATAGAAAATTATCACAGTGAAACTTTAGTAGCCTATAACAGCTGTTACATTGGTTTTGTTTGGTAAGAAACCGGTCTGTTACATTTGTACTACAGTGTATGTCCTGCGCAGCTGTTCTGTACATAACCAGAAAACGAAAAAGTGGAAAATTGAACACTTAAACGTGATTTTTAGCAAACGTTCAAGAAAACAAACCCCTCCTAAAATTTAATTTTACATAGGAATACATACTGGCAATCTTGAAATTCGCGCTTCAAAGAGCATGATACACCCTAACGGACACGTCGTATACGGCATTGAGAATGCTGCTCAAAGGAAGCTCCATCATATTCTATTGTGAGAGTGCACAACCAGTCGGGTTAAGTTCCTAGTTGACTATGAGCAACCGGTGCGCGGTTTGGCTTGGAGACAGGTGTGGAGGAGTGATTCATACCATGCGCTAATATTTCGTGTACGGTTTTGTTCCAGCATGAAAGAATCAAGCTAGTACTTGTACCCATTATACCGGGCAATTTTTCCGATACATGGGGCAATATCGGATTTAATGTTTCATCGGAATGCGCACCAGACATTCATTTCCACAAACTAAACCCATAAACAATCCGGCGCACTTTTTGAGAGAAACATGTGCCCGTATTTATCCTTTTTGTTTAACAGTTGATACTCGTCTCTAAATTCTATTAAAATCTCACACACGCCTTTATCCACAACCTCACTGCGAACTTCGTCATGATATATATGAATGTAGTGGTAAAAGTACTTTAGCTTGTCCATAATGACAAGGTTTATATTCTCAGCCGCAGGGTACGCGTACTCGGTATGATGCAGCATGACATAATACCGCCTGTCACACCACTCGTCAACAAGACTCACTACACATACCCGTTGCCTCTCTTCTGCACGCGTTGTTTCACTTCACGGTATGTGTACGCTTTTATACAGTTTAGCCCTACAACGTAGTCCATTACATCGTTTGTGCCGCGAAATCCGGCAATGCTCTCGCCAGAATATCAATAGAGTATTTGAACATCTTGTTCCTCAAGCTTAGCGCTGTTCAATGTAGCCTTGAAAGTCTCGAAGGAGGGGGAGGCTAGGCCGTCTTTCAGTATTCACCACATCTTCCGACTTTACCGAAAACCACTTCATAAACGTCGAACACGCAGTATCAAAAATCGCCATCACTATTTTTCTTCTATGTGAGAATTCTTCAAATATACGTCTGAGATCCAGGGCTTACAGCGGCCAACTGAGCACGCAGGGGTAGAGATATGGCCAGGTAGTAGCAGGAGTCACGTGACCATTTAATTGATCTTACAGTGGGCGGAGCTTAGGACTTTTCCTTGTACAAACGCACACACACAAACAAAGGAGAAAATGAAACCCTAATTGAAACATTTACATATTCAAATATAGGTAATAAATAAACATATCGTTAACAATAGACATATATAACATTCAGGTACTATGGTACTCAAAGAGTACTGTATCATAGGTGCCAGGCACTTGGTAACGTTTCCTATAGGTGTTACGATACACCTTTGTCCTCCTAAGTTCCTTCACACACCCCAGTTTCAGTGCCTGAAAATTGTGGGTTCTTAGAGTCAGTTGGGGTGGTTGGTCACCCTCATCTTCTAAGCACACTAGTTCATTCAACGAGTCAAATTTAACGACCCGTCGGTTCGCCAGGTTAAGCGTGATGCACTTCGCCTTCACGATATATTTCAGCTCTTCCCCCAACCTCAAACGCACCCCCATAAGTTTTTGGCCCTGTTGATAAAAAGGAGTCAGAGTATGCACCATCGCCATACTCATCCTTGATCTCATCAGTCAATTCCCCGAGGAATTCCCGAATAGGCGGCATGTATTCACGCTCCCTCTCTGTGAATATTACGCTATCTATGTCAAAGTACAGCACCCTCGGCCAAAAAGAATGCAATAGTCCCCAAAGCTTGATGCGTGCGTATGCCGTTGTGAAGCTGGCTACAGTTATGCTTGTAACACGTGAGGTATCTGTGACCAATTCGGTGATATACTTTATTATTAGGGCAGTCAAAAGTTGACCGAAAAAATTAAGAAAGTTGACCTTACGAATTGAAAAAATTGACTTATAAAGTTGCCTTTACTTTCAATAATAAAAACGATACTTTAATTACTTATTCTTGCTCTTCTACATCAGTTGACCGATTGTGGTAAATTATGAAGTATTTGCCGACATTTTTTGGCAAAAAATTGCGATCCTTACTTAATAATTTATTAAGCATGGAGAAAGATCTCTCTACAGCGGCAGTTGTTGGTTGACATTGCAAAAGCTGACCATAAACTGTTGGTGAGATTTCAGGTCTACTGAGGTTAATTATTTCACAAATACCATTTGTCTTGAGTCTTGTTTCAATGTATTGTTTGACTGAACACATATCTTCGCCAAGGTTGATAGAAGAAATGGTTTCATATGCCTCTCTAATGGTGCAATCAGATGCTTCCATCCTAGTCACTAAGCTAGCAATCAAACTATAATTCATTTTGATTGACATTAGTTGCTTTGGCAGTTTTTCATTAGCAACACTCTCTTTAGCCTTCTGAACAATGATTCCTTCATCTTCAAAATTTTCCACAATTGTCTTCACATTTGGAAAATTGTCTGCATAATAAAAAGCAGCGTTCAGCCAGCTTGCCCAACGTGTTACAATCGGTTCTGGAGGAGTTCCTATTTCAGCAAACAATTCCTTCCTTCTTTTGTTTTTAAGAGTAGAAGCCTTGACACATGCAATTAAAGTGTCAACATCACTATAAAATGCACAATTATGTAACAGATGCGCAAGACACGTTACATGGAAAAGTCTTGGAAAAAGTTGCTTGAGTGTCGCTCCAGCTGACACCATGTAACGAGCTGCATCAGACAGAAGTAAACAGAAATTTTCTCTTGGTATCTCGAATTCTTTTACAGTATCGTCAATCTTGTGTATGACAGTTCGTGCATTAACATTTCCAAGAAGAACATCGCACCTGATTAAATATGTTTTCTTGGGAACATCAATAGATCCAGCAAGTATGTTCAAATATTTTGAGCCCCTTACTTCACTTTCATCAACAATTAGGAAAACTAATTTACCCTCTAGCAAATGTTTTATTCTACTTAACTCGCTTTCTGCCTGTTTCATTGCTATTGATCTGCAAGTTGACACGCAAGGCACTGCTACACCTAATTCAGAGAACAATTGTTTCACATGAGGGTTGCTCAACTTATGAAGAGGTATGTTGGCTGACAGAAATGTAGTCACAAGTTTTTCCGAAAAATCTGAAGACTTGTACTTTAAAAGGGTTTGCGTCTTTTCATTTCCCACATTTTGGTCTATACCACGCTGGTGCTTTTGGGTAGAGCGATGTTTATCCACAAAAAAGGATTTGTCATGCTTGACCACAACACAACAAATCTGACAGTATAGCTCATTTTTTCCTGAACAAATGAATTCATTAGGATATTTTGCAATTATAGCGCGCACTTTAGCAATAGAACTAACTGCAACTTTTGGCATTTTAAATATCTGAAATCAAAAGAAATCGAACTCAGTGAAATCACAAATCAGAAAAAATCACAAATCAAAAATGGTAACCAGTAACCACAATACATACAACACAACCACATCCAAAACCAGAACGGATATAACTGAATAAGACAAATACGAGCAGCGAAGTTGCCATTTAACCAAAAAGATGCCAATTTTTAGTTATTTTAATTATTTATTCCAAAAAATTGACTTTATTTACCTCATTGCTATTTTTTGACCTAACGGGTAAAAGTTGACTTTTGGTTGACCTATTAACTTTGGTAATATACCCCCTACAGGTGTTTTTATTGCATTTTCAGTCGTTTCAGCGAAAAGTGCCCCATAGGAAACAATTTGACTTTTTTGACTTTTGACCGCCCTATAAATTATTATGTACGTGTTACCAACATCCACGATCTCCATGACCTCTTTATCGGAGGCGTTGGCATAATCCCAGATTTCACTATAACTTTGGGCTAGGTGAACGTTCCCCTTGCCTGTATTCTGTGCAAACTTTCCCCAAAGACTATTTAGGCATAACTTTGCACTAAAGCGCTTGCCAGGGTTCTTAACAATTTGGGCCCGGAAGAGTTGTATCCCTTCCCGGTCACGGTAACGCTGAATATAAGCCGATTTTTCACCCTCGCTCACCCCTCGCGGGTAGCCCTGTGCTTCTACTTTACTCTTCAAAAAAGTATTCATATACGGCGTGAAAAAGTTAGGGAGTTTCTGAAACCTCCACACCTCATATATCTTCAGTATTCTGTAACCATGGCGAACGGCTAGGGACAGCTCAGGACTTGTATATATACCTCTGATCTTACACTGTTTGGTTGTATGATTACAGGACTCATTATTCTCCTCTGTGCACTTCACGCAAAGGGGAAACATGAGTTTGTGATCTATAACGACGGGTAAGATCGGCATTCATAAATCGCGAGGGGGAAGCACGTCTACGAAAGAAAGACCGAAATAGTACTTCTTCAAATTTGTTGAGAACACCTCGATGGTCGGCAGGTCAGGTCCCACCAGTTTTTCAGGTGCACCTACAGGATACGGATTGTTCTTCATCACGTAGGGATATAAAGAACAAAAGTCGTAGTAATGGAGTTTCACGCCCCCCGTAGGTGGAAAGTATAGCTTGAATGGGTTTGTACGCCCTCCGAACAAGCTATCACCGCATTTGAGAGGATCCAACACCATTGAACGCTTGATGGTGTTTATTTCTTCACGGTACTGTCCATCTGTTTCCATCCGTGCATCATACTCATGCTCCCACAAGATCTTGTGAGTGAACTGGGTACCTATAAGCTGATCGCGGGTGCGGATTCATGCAAGACTGTCCGCAGGAGATCTACCGTGGATCTACGATTCCACACTCAGGACGTGGGCACCGATGCCACCAACAACAATTAAAGGAGTACACAGTCTTCTCACCAGTGGCACGGTCTTCGCTTAGACCATCAACCCAAAAAACACGACCAGCAACCTTAATGGGTACTTCTTCGGTGTTGCTGGCGTGTTTTATGTATACTCTGGTCCGCTGCTTTGTGCCCATAACTGCGAAGGTTGTTTCTATGAATGACGGCTAAGGTGTCTTTAGGCATGAAATTGTTCTTGTACACAGTAAAGCACAATGAGGCGATTGTGATTGCGACTTGCAGCGGATCGCAGTTGAAAATGTTTATGTACATCCTTCTAAAGGACTGGAAACATACTCTAAGCACGCGCACATCATTCACGCAACAACGCTCAAATTCGTCAGCTATATTGTATGGGTTAGTTTCATTAAAACTGTTGTAGTAGCGGTCAAATTCTTCAGGGCTCACTATCACACATGTTGGTGTAGTTAAAGTATTATTTGGGGTGAGGTAGTCCTACGTAATTTAAAGTGTCGCTAGTGAGGAAAGTGTAAGGGAAATACCCTTTTGAAACTTCGGCGGCTACACCCATCACCTTGGGAAGCTTGGCTAATTTACAAGGTGTGAATAATAAAGTATCTTTAAACTGAACAATACCTTTTATCTGCATTTGTATAAGCTTGTTTCCTCTTTTCAGGGGATCACCCGTGAATATCTCTCATGACTCGTGCTCAAGCAGTTCCTTATAAAGGAACTGTGTGTCAAATTTTGCACCGTTATGGGCAAGAATATACACGGTCATTTTTTTTAACCCGCTAACTTGACAATGTAGGACACAAAGAGTTTCACAGGGATGTCGTGTGCGATCGTTTTAAAAACGTTTGTCCGTTTACCACATTTGTGACACTCATCACACTCTTCCTCCATGCACTCATCGCAGATAGTCTGGCTTAGAAGTAGATATAGGATAACCTCTTTGGTTTCAGTTTGTGTAAGTTTCTATATCGTAGTACACAGTTATACAAGGTCTATTTTCAGGCTTATCGTCTTTCATATAACATACATGCTTCACTCCATCCGCCTTATATTTCTCATGGCATGTAGGACAGTGAATTTCATCACATTTATGCTTGAATTTCCCCATTTATCCAGCATATGAAACATACCACATTCACAGATTCTCGTTTTCCTGCAAGTGTCAATTGACTTATGGAAAAATGTACTTATTGAAAAATGTACGTCTGCACATATTACATTCCCTCTTCTCAGCTTCAACTATACGACTTTCACATTTGAAGGTTTTACACTGCTCACATACCATGTGGCATTCCTTACAATGTTTCACTGTATCATCCGCAAACTCGAGACATCCCTTACACAAATCATGATGCCTTCCATATTTTCGACTTTTATCATAACTAGCTTAAAGGTCCCTTATATTGCGGATGGAGAGATACGTTGTTTCTGGCAAGCCTAAAATAAGTAGAGGTCTTGTATGATCTCTCACACAGCTTTTAAAAACACAGTCCTACGACAATCATCCATTCCAAATACAACTATACGAACATTCATTTCCTTCTCTACCCTTCTCAGCTCTTCAGGGCCCATATTACACTCAATTTCAAGCCTACAATCTGAAACCAGATTACGAGCACGCTGCACAACCGTAGGCAACCAAATATTTTTGACCCAGGTATTTAGTACAGTAAACATATGAGCTAAAACTACTAATATAAAGCCGCAACCATGATCAACGTTTATATGCTTTCTGTAAATAACCGGAGAATTGAAATTATGAGTATTAGGTGTGGCACTATGACCAGCAACACGGAATACTCTGTCAGTACCTACCGTGAAGTTGTCCATATTGAAAGTTGTACTACTTTCAGACACCTGCATTATACGGCCCAAGAGATATATTCTGTCTACATCGGCCAAGCGTCTGAATGGTATTACTACCCAAAAATCATCTACATCTACATATTGCCCCTTTACAAGTCCTTAGTCAGGCCTCATTTAGAATATGCCGTTCAGTTTTGGTGCCTGTATTTGCGTGAGGATATTTATAGGTTGGAAAGGGTTCAGCGTCGTGCTACGAAACTAATTCCGTCATTGCGCAACAAGTCTTACGAAGATAGGATCAAAGAGTTAGACTTGCATTCACTCGAAACTAGGAGATTAAGGGGGAAGCTTATTGAAGTTTTCAAAATCGTTAATAAAATCCATAACGTAAATTTTGACAAACTGTTCACTTTCGATAATAGCAATACTCGTAATAACGGATTTAAATTACGTAGCAGACGTTTCATTACTAACATCGCTAAAAAAAATTTTACGTTTAGAGTTATTGATAAATGGAATAATCTTCCCGCGTCCGCCGTGAACTCTACCAGGGTTAATATGTTTAAGAACCGTTTAGATAGGCATTTTAAAAATATTAACGTTGTTTAAAATAATAAGACAATTAGTAACAGGAGCTCTGGGGGTGGTGGTCGAGAATGAGTCTGTTGACGATTAATGCCAGCTTGTGACATGCCAGCGTGTGATATACCAGCAATAAAATTATTATTAAAAAAAATAAATAAATAAAAAAAATTAGACTAACACGAACGTAGATGTAGCTCGTAACGTAAACTAACCCACTTTTTGTTATACTCTACCTACTTTTTCTTCTTATCCTCTCCTTACTTGCATGTCTGTAACTCTCTTTATTTGCATGTCTGTAGTTTGCATGGTAAGTTAGTGTTTGAGTTAAGACTGTGTTTGCATGGTTTGTAAGCGTTCTTATTTTACTTCTTTTCATCTTTCACCCCTTTCCTATTCTCTTCGACTATTTTTCCGATTTGTCGGCAGTGGCCGGCGGATGATGATGGGGATTCTTTCTTTCTCTTTTTCTGAATGAATGTTAACCCACGAATGATAGGTTTTGCTACTTACTTAACCCCTTATTCTCCTCTTTTAACCTCCTCCTCTTTCCTTTCTCTTGGGCTAACCTTAGAGTGGATCTTAGAGTCTTTGTTAGCCTTAGCTTCTGTAGATCTGTTCCGAACCCGAAGGACAACCTCATCCGGACTTAACGTTCGTCGCGGTTCTGAAGGGCAAACTCCACAATACGTTCAACTACGCACCGCAGTCCGTGTCCAACACCGTTGCTATACAGGGTTCCAGGGTCATCCCAGACTATATACCGATTTCTAGTCAGGGCCGGAGTGGGGATAGCGGTGCGCATCAGTTCGAATGTTATACCTTCCTCTACAGCACAAGAAGCTGCTGGTGTTGAGGATGTACCCGGAATTGAACAGGAATAAGGGGGGTACAAATTAAATTGAGGAGGGAGGTAGCGTAGAGGTTGTGCTGTAAGACGTAGAGGGCTGGGGCTCTATTACTGGGGGTCTAGCAACCGGTACACTCCTGTCACGTTGGAGGTGGAGTCTGTAACTACAACTACACTGTCATCGGGGTCGTCTGTAATAACGACGATGGGGTGTTGTACCTCATCGTCATTCACGGTTCTGTGGAAGAAGAAGAAAAACAAGATTGTAGAATATAAAGGGCAACACTTAAATTTTTTTATATTTTGTAAATGTTCCACTTAGGGGTGTGACGTGTTAGAGATGGAATCTGTAGAAAAATTCAGATTCACAAGCCCATCTACATGTATTATATCTGGCCCTACAGGAAATAGTAAAACTGTGTTTATGCTTAAAATCATTAAAGATAAGGGGGAAGTTCTCAAAATTTGTGCATAAAGTAATATGGTGCTATTGGACGTACCAATCAGTGTTCAACGAGTACCAAGATGATATTTTTTTCCACAAAGGCGTATATGACGTTAATTCGTTAAAGGGAAATGACTATACAATCATGGTAATTGACGATCTCATGTTGGTAATGGATAAAACGTTTGCCGAGATATTTACAGTGTTCTCCCACCAGCTTAACATAAGTTATTCTTCATCAATCAGAATCTATTTTTCAAAAATAGATACATGCGCGATGTGTCGTTAAATACACAATATCTAGTCTTATTCGCGTAACGTAGAGATGCGTCACAAACTGGGGTATTAGCCAATCAAATGTTCCCGAATCAGCGTAAGTAGTGTTTGGAAGTTTATAAAGAAGCTACAAGCCAACGTTACGGATATTTGCTTTGTGACCTTCACCCGCGAAACACGTTTCGGGTGCTTCTAAGATCGAATATATTCCCAAACGATCCTTAAACGGTGTATATTCCAGAATGACAAATAGGCTAAAGAAATACCATGAATTAATAAAAAATCTACCATCGATTGCCCCGGGCATTGCAGCAGATGTTTGTTAAAAATATCGACTCGGACTTTTTAAAATGCATTTGTGAAATCTGCCTTAATGTTATAAAATGTAATGTACCGATGAAATCCCCCCAGAAGGCTCGCCTACGTCATTACAAGAACATAATGCGTACACTCGCTCGTAAAAGTCAAACTGTTGGGAAGAAAAAGCGAATTATTATACAAAGAGGGGGATCATTCCTCTCCATCTTATTTTCAATTTTTGGACTTTTACTGACGAGATTAATATAATGAAGAAAGTGGTAGTGATTCCGCACGAGGTGTATGCTTCACTGCAAAGTTCAAAGAGTCCAGACACGGTTCTGGAATCCCGTAAAAGCGGGCTTAAAAGAATGGAAGGCGAATTGATAGACCTAATAAAGAGTGAAAAGTCACTTGATGAGAAAAGGATCTTGTACCAAGAGGCTCTGCAGAAATTTCTTCATGAGGACGAAGATTATAAGAATCCGACAGAGATCCCCGTGGTTATCAGACACAGCGCGAGCAACGATAAGCATGGTGACATAGTATCTGAGGCTGACGTTAGAGATGACCAACCAAAGAATAACGGAACGCAACACATCGAGCATGTATCAAAAAGCAGTCTCCCAAATACATTGAGGAATAAAGGCTTAAGTCTTTATAATCTACGAGTGAAGACCCCATCATACAGTGGGCCGATACAGGCGAGGTCATTGTTGAAGGAACAAGGGTACAGGGACCCAATATCGTCGACATTGTTTATGATCTGGTGAGAAAGTGGACAGGCCCTCACCATCAGGATGGAAACATATTAAAGCAGGACTACAACAAATAAATGTCCCCAAAACATTGATAGGAAATCTGAATAGGTTAAAAGACTTGGAGCAAATCTCGCATTTGCCACAACTGATTACGCCATTACCTCCAACTGTAGTATCTCTGAAAAGGAGAAAGAAGGGACCAAACAACAACGGGCGACCCTATCCACGAGCCTCTAAAATACACAAATGGTTAACATATTAAGAAAACGTTATTATGACATTTCTAACCCATCCTCCTATGGCGGTGTTGATAGACTGTAAAGAGGTGTTTACAATGATGGAATAGGAAAAAAAGATGTTGAGAGGTTTTTGCGGGAGCAGGATGCTTATACACTTCATAAGCCGGTGAGAAAAAGATTTAAAACAGCCAGGACAACATCGGCTTCGGTTGATTCTATTTGGCAAGCGGATTTAACAGACATGCAAAGATATTCATTATATAAAGATGACTATCGCTACATCCTATTCATAATAGATCTATTCCCTAGCTATGTATGGCTAATTCCTCTGAAAAATAAATCTCCTGAAGCAGTTGCTAAAGCTACCAAAAACTGATGTTTAAAGAAAAGAGGGTTCCAGGCTATTTTTGTACGGGTATGGGGAAAGAATTTATAGGACGAGCTTTCCAGACCATGTTGGCAGAGTTTAATATTTGTTAATACACTACCAATTCTATACATAAAGCCTCTTCAGCTGAAAGAGTTCAATGTACCATAAAGGAACGCATGCATCGCTATTTTACACATAAAACAGATACAAATATATGAACATTCTGAAATCATTGGCCTCGTCATACAACCGTTCACACCATCGCGCGATTGGGACAACACTTAACGAGGTTCTAGAAAGAGGTACGCAGAGAGAGCGTGGGGTGAGAAGAGATATTTGTAGAGCACCGCCACACTCTACGCGTTTCAAAATCAATGATTATTTAAGGCTATCGCGTTCGGGAAATAAATTCGCGAAAGGCTTTGAGCAAGTCTGGACACATGAGATTTTTAAAGTTAGGGCTATGAGACCTAAAGGTGAGACAATGCTGTATTACGTTGAAGATTTGAATGGGGAAGAAATCGCAGGAAGCTTTTACCGCGAGGAGTTGCAGAAAGTGATATTAATTTTAAGAAAAAATGTGTTTAAAATTGAAAAAAATTTAGGTACAAAAGGTTCAGGAAATGGAAAAATGTACTGGTGAAATGTCTAGGGTACCCAAAAAGCTTCAACACTTATATAAAAGCTGCTGCAATAATGAAGCTTAAATATTATACAACATGGCGCCTAACCACTCCTATATCACACTCCCGTCCTCTTCTCTCTCTGTACATCCTAACAATACCCTAGCCAACTTTGTAACAGAACTCCATGGGTCCATTGAATTGGAAAGTGATTCGTATGAGGTGGAGTTATGCGAAATTCAGCTATCCATCAGCTTCTGAAGTATTGATTACGAAGAACCCGTTTTTACGCTTCTTAGAGATCTTGATGAGTGTGAAAAGGCAGGGGTAATTAGGGATGAAAACATGCGTGCCGCCCGGAGTGGGGAGACACTGTATAACAGTACAGTAGCAACACTAAGCCCGGGTCGTTATGGTGCGGCCGAGGATGTTGTAAGAGACTTAAACGAATGTTTAAAAAGCTCAAATCTTACGGCTAATTTAGTATGCGAAATCGTAAACAAAGAAACCCTTGCACATGCTCGGGCCCTAATATTACAGGATAATAGAAATAGTAAAGACAAAGGACTGTTCATAATTATAACCTAGGCCCGATATAGAGTAGCGCTCCAAAGAGATGCCTTTCACGAGGCACAACATGATTTGTCCAGATAAATGTATCAATTGAAATTGGAGAAATTGGGTAATGGCTATCCATCCCCAGACATGTGCTATATTTACAGCAATATCGTGGAGCATCAATTTGTTGGGGATACCCATGCGCGTCTGCTGCGCAATGCACACATTCCCAACCATAGACGGATGAGAGCTTAACAGTGAAGCTACACTTTCGTCGCATTCAGTTATAATGACCTGAAGGCCTTTCAGTCTATCGAGGGGTGAGATATCAGCGTGGGAGTGTGCTTGGATCCATTTTTTCAATCAAACTACGCACGGATGTCCCATTGTTGAAGAGGGGAGCCAGATACCTCGAAAGAAAAGCGTTACAATCAGGTTTTAACACGGTAGAAGACATAATGGGTGCAGCTGAACCCAAAGAAGCTCTAAAAAACATTTAAAACGTACACGGGACGAAATCTTCAAAGATCTCATGAATCATAGACTGTTTACTACTTGTCGAGAGAGGTGGCACTATTTCTGGTTCGTCATGGCACGCTTCATCCATCCGTGTAGCTCACAATGTTGTAAATCGGCGCTGTCCCTCTTTGATATGCCCCCAACTCAAGTTTCTATTGAGCACAATGACTTTATTACAATTAACCCATTAAACACAATTAGTTCACCGAGTGCCCCTTTAGAATTCGTGAAACCCAGCTCAGACCCATACTTTTTTTAACCAACTTGCATGCACATGTACGCTAAATTATGTATAGCCCATTCTGATAGAACTGACTGTGATGATAATTATTATACATACCCTGAAACCAATTTTCTGCACTCCACATTCAGTCAGTGTGAGGTGTATTTGAACCAGTTCAACATTTCGGTAGGAACGGGTTATTATCACCTACGAGCCTATCTAGAAAATGTCCTCAACTTTTCAAAAGAAGCGAAGGATACCATTTTAACTGCTGAGTGCTATTATCAGACTATAGAAGAAAGTAATATAAAGGGATAACACTGGTCTACAGCCAAAATGCTTCGGAAATAAAAGTAGTCAATCTTTACTAATTTTGGGTCACTGAATACGAAAATGATGCCTAAAATTGCCAATTGGCTCTATTTATAAAGATATCAGGCAACCCTGCACCCTACTGACAGGACTGCATCTGTCGCGTAATATGTAGACGCCTGTGACACATCGACGCATTGACTCTAATGCGCATGCGCGTAGTTATATTTTTTATTTTAATAAATTAATGTAAATATATACATATATATACAATAAAATGTAATTTTAAATTTATCTATTACATTATGTATTTGTAACTTATTTATTAAAAAATAGATTGCATCATTTTAACATATTGCTTCCCATAATGTTTTTGATATTAATATAAATGGAATATTAACCTAACTTAACCTTACCTAATTTAAAATTATTAAAATGCAATGTAATTACATTAATTTACACAAAAATAAAAAAATATAACTACGCGCATGCGCAGTAGAGTCAAGGCGTCGATGTGTCACAGGCGTCGATGTGTCACAGGCGTCTACATATTACGCCACAGCATCAGTTCATTCGCGGAAGTCATACAGTGCACCCTTGTCAAACTCTTTTTAGTGTTTGCTTGTGAAACTGAATTTTTTTCAGCCTAATTTGAACAAAGATGCCTCGTAATTGCGTGAACAGTGTAGATAACTTCTGTTATGTTTGTGGAGAATTGACTTTTGCATCACAAAAGCGTGCTATAACCGCCGTGATTCGGAAAGCCTATCACCTTTATTTTGGCTGTAAGATTGGAGATCAGGACAAGAGCTGGGTCCCACACATATGCTGCAATACTTGTGCAACAAACCTTCGCCAGTGGTTGAATCGGAAAAGGAAACCTATGCCTTTTGCAGTGCCAATGGTGTGGAGGGAACCAACAGATCATGTCAGCAATTGTTACTTCTGCATGGTGCCTCCAGTCAAGAAAGGTATTTGCAAGAAGAAAAAGTGGATTTTACAATATCCGAATATACCCTCTGCTATACGCCCGGTACCTCACAGCGAAGGACTACGCGTTCCTGAGCCCCCAGACTCATTCTCCCTGGAGTCAGAGGACAAGGAGAATGAAGGAACCTGCGAAACTTGTGAGCCTTCAACTTCACAAGACCCTGAATTTGTTTATAACTTGATATCTTTTAAACCGCACATGATAACTCAGAATGAATTAAATGACCTTATCAGAGATTTAGAACTGCCAAAGAGTAAGGCAGAGCTGTTGGGCTCCAGATTGCAGCAGTGGAATCTCCTCGTTGAAAATGTTAGAGTGTGTAAGTTTCGTGACCGTCAAAAAGATTTTGTCCCATTCTTCATCATGGAAGGTGACCTTGTAGCTTGCAACGACATCGATGGTCTGATGGCAGCTCTCAACATTATTCACAATCCTGATAAGTGGAGACTGTTCATTGATTCATCGAAGTTGAGTCTAAAAGCTGTTTTGTTGCATGTTGGCAACGTATTGCCATCAATTCCAGTTGGTCATGCAGTCCACATGACGGAAGCATATGACAAGATGAAGCAACTTTTGAACTGCATAAACTATGACAAACATCAGTGGCAGGTTTGTGGTGACTTGGAAGTTGTTGCTGTCGTGCTTGGACTGCAGCCGGGCTACACTAAGTATTGCTGTTTTCTGTGTGAATGGGATAGTCAGGCTAGGACTTCTCATTACATCAAGAAGGATTGGCCACTCCGACACTCATTGGAACCTGGAACAAAAAATGTTCAGTATCCTCCACTTGTAGAATCGAGCAAGATTTTGTTACCACCCTTACACATCAAACTGGGCGTCATGAAAAATTTTGTTAAGGCTATGGCTAAAACGGGGGCAGCTTTTAAGTACCTCGGTGGTAAATTCCAAAAGCTCAGTGAAGCAAAAATCAAGGAAGGTGTATTTGTTGGTACACAGATCCGCGAGCTTCTTAGAGATGAGGAGTTCGACCGTATCCTAGGTGGTGAGGAGAAGACAGCGTGGAATGCTTTCCGGTTAGTATCAACCAATTTTCTCGGAAATACCAACGCTGACAATTACAGGGAGCTGGTGGAAAACCTGCTGTTGTCCTATCAAAAAATGGGCTGCAATATGTCTTTAAAGATACATTTTCTCCATTCGCACCTGGAATTTTTTCCGGCCAACTGCGGAGCAGTCAGAGATGAACATGGTGAACGTTTCCACCAGGATATCTCAGCGATGGAGAAACGCTACCAGGGGAAATGGAGTCCATCATTGTTAGCAGACTACTGCTGGACAATAACAAGAGATGCTCTAGAAGTTGAATACAAGAGACAAGCAAAGAAGCGACGGGTCAAATCAGTATAAGTGAGTGCATTATAAGGTATGTTACTAATATATGGTATACATATACGCAAAATGTGTAACTTAAATTTTCTTGGAAACTGTAGCCAATCGACTGTTTTTATGGTCATATTCGTTTTCAGCACCCTAAAATCCATAATAGGAAACACATTTTATCTCCGAAGCACAAACTTTTTAAAAATTTGTAGACCAGTGTAATTTAAAAATTCTAAGATGTATGAACGCTATGGACATCTGCATACAGACTTCACATTCCATGATAAACTGCTTACGAATGGGTTGGATATGAAATTAAAGCTCGCCCGCACGAATCCTGAGATCTGCATAAATCTGGGATTTGATCAAGAAGAGGGCGCAAAACCCTTTGTGATTCACATCATGGAAACATCTGCGCGTACGGCGAGTGAAATTAAGTTCGTCAAAATATGTAGAAATTGAAAAAAATTTACTACACACAACGGTAAAATACCCAATTAACAAAGTACAGATCAAACTATACACGGTGCCCGCGGGGTTGGTCTCGAAGCAGATAGAAAACGTGGCTCTTGGAGTTCTTCCTAAAAGGTTATTAATTGGAATGCAGGATCACGCTTCGACGAATCGAAAATAAAAAGAACGCCTTTAAATTCGATAATTTCGGCCTTAAAAATGTAAATCTATACGTCAATGGCGTTGCGTTGGGCGGGTCTGTGGATACAGACTTCTCATCAGACGCCGTGTTCCCGCTTTGCGCGAGAGCTTATAGTAATGTGGCCCATATTGCAGGTGTTTGTGATGAGCTTGGCATTGTGGTAACACAGAAAGAATTTATCGATCAATTTAACCCGACTTATCTGCTCGTGTAAATACACACTTAAGTCCACAACAAAGTAGGAATATCTCACTCAGACTGGAATTCGCCAACCCGATAGACGCGTCTATTAGTGTACTAGTATGCCTCGAGTCACAAGCCCTAATCGAGGTTGACCGCTTCAGGAACGT
This sequence comes from Bathynomus jamesi, assembly GCA_023014485.1. Classification (NCBI taxonomy): domain Eukaryota; kingdom Metazoa; phylum Arthropoda; class Malacostraca; order Isopoda; family Cirolanidae; genus Bathynomus; species Bathynomus jamesi. The sequence goes on from JAJOZX010001523.1 coordinate 159,051, forward strand.
AGTCACTGACATTTAAAATTGATAAGAATACACGTCAGAGAGTATTGAATAGTGACCGAATCACACGCTCCAAATTTATCGGTGTGTTTGCGAAGAATGAAACATTGAAATTACCAACTACGAGAAAATGCGGGGGAATTATTGTGAATACCGACATTGTTGGTGGCGCAGGGATTCATTGGTTTGCGATATACTTTAAAAACAGGGAATGAATGTATTATTTTAATTCACTGGGGGACTCATCCCTGGAGTGACCCTGTTACTGTAAAATTTCTCGAACAATTGCATATCCCAGAAATTGTCTGGAATCCCCACCGATTACAAAGATATTTCAGTAATACTTGCTGCATGTATTGTCTTTCATTTCTCATGCACATGTCACGTGGAAAGGGATTTATAAATTTTTTAAAATTATTGGATTTGTGCGACACTGAGCTGAATGATGAATTGATATGCGTGCAGATAAAAAAAGCTTCCCATTTGTGCGCTCTCGATGTATTGTGAAAAGTTTTACGCGTGTGTATATATATATATATATATATATATATATATATATATATATATATATATATACAGGGTGTTTGAAAACTTTCTGTACAAATTGTAATGGGGGATAGGCAACACCAAGACAAACCCTTTTCGTCTATAATTGTATGTCCGCTGACGTCACCATTCGGCGCGAGAGGGCGCCGCTGCAATTGCCTTAAAGGTGAAGTGGGCTAGACTCGCGCTTGCCGCGGGCATTCTTAAATCGGACGTAGTACGCGTAACATGGAGCGCTCCACGACTGCTGAGATGGCTGACATGCATATGGTGTATGGGGCTGCCAATGGAAACGGAAGAGCTGCTGTGAGGTTGAACCGACAGCGCTTCCCAAACAGACGTGTGCCAAACCACCAAACGTTTGCGCATTTGCATCGGCGACTGCGAGAAACTGGAACATTCCATGCAAACATGCATGACACTGGTCGGGAGAGAAACGTGCGCATTCCTGACATGGAAGAAGAAATCCTACGGCGATTTGAGGACAATCCAAGCGCAAGCACGCGAGGTGTTGCACATATCCTCGGTGTGAACCACGACCTGGTCTGGAGAGTGTTGCACGAGCAGCAGTTACATCCGTTTCATCGTCAGAGAGTCCAGGCATTACAACCTCGGGATTACCCTCTTCGTGTGGAATTCGCACGCTGGTTTCTGCAGCAGACAGAGTTGCAGCCTAATTTTCCGGCTTATATGCTGTTCTCAGATGAGGCCTGTTTCACACGTGAGGGTGTGTTTAACATGCACAATTCTCACGTGTGGGCGCACGCAAATCCACATGCTACACAGGTTTGTAATGCCTGGACTCTCTGACGATGAAACGGATGTAACTGCTGCTCGTGCAACACTCTCCAGACCAGGTCGTGGTTCACACCGAGGATACGTGCAACACCTCGCGTGCTTGCGCTTGGATTTTCCTCAAATCGCCGTAGGATTTCTTTTTCCATGTCAGGAGTGCGCACGTTTCTCTCCCGACCAGTGTCATGCATGTTTGCATGGAATGTTCCAGTTTCTCGCAGTCGCCGATGCAAATGCGCAAACGTTTGGTGGTTTGGCACACGTCTGTTTGGGAAGCGCTGTCGGTACAACTTCACAGCAGCTCTTCCGTTTCCATTGGCAGCCCCATACACCATATGCATGTCAGCCATCTCAGCAGTCGTGAAGCGCTCCATGTTACGCGTACTACGTCCGATTTAAGAATGCCCGCGGCAAGCGCGAGTCTAGCCCACTTCACCTTTTAGCCAATTGCAGCGGCGCCCTCTCGCGCCGAATGGTGACGTCAGCGGACATACACTTATAGAAGAAAAGGGTTTGTCTTGGTGTTGCCTATCCCCCATTACAATTTGTACAGAAAGTTTTCAAACACCCTGTATATATATATATATATATATATATATAACTTGGTTGAATGGTTTGTTCTTAAGGAAGCGTAGCTTAGCGAGGAATAGGAGGACGAAAAGATGGTACATGTTTATTTACAGACGTTTCGGAAAAGTTCAATTTCCATTATCAGTGCTAAAAAGTTTAAAAACAAATAGAAATAAATAAGTATAATAAACAAAAACAAACAATATATTAAAATGGCGCGAAATTAGCGATAATTAGGGAGAATTAATAGTATGGTTACAATATATATTAAATTAGAAGATTAAAAATGAAATGATATAAAGTATAAAAATATGGACAATAAATGAAATATAAAGCGGTTAAAAGGTGAAACAGAATTGAGGGGTTCTTACGAAATTGTTAACGTAATGAGAGGCTAATTGTACAGAAGATTGGGAATGGCTGCTTGTTGAAAAAATTCCAAATTAGAAAGATAGAGCCGGGCGGAGTGATGGTGGATTTCTTTTGAGTTTGAGAGTTTATTTGGCGATGTTTAAATTGAAAGCGGAACTGTAGTCGTTGAGAGTTGGCTGGATACTGAGGATGTAAAGGGAATCAAGTATGCGGAGGTCGATTAGTTGGTTGGCTGAATTAACGATTTTGAAATTGAAGGGAAGTAACGGGTGGTTGTGAAGGTGGCAGTGATCCCTTATTGTTGATTTGGAGGGTTTGTTCAATGGCTGTGAAGTTCTTGTAGAAATCCCACGATGCTCGTCCACTCTTGTTTGATATTGGCGGATGGTACTGCCAATATAGTTCGCTTTGCAGCGAACACAATTAAAAGCGTAGATATTGGACGAAGCAAGTGGCTGGGGTGATTTTTCTTTATGGTTGAGGTAAGATTTGATACTATTGTTGTTGGTGAAGGCGAAATGAAATTTAATTTGGGAGTAAAGCGGGGTAAGAGACGGAGTTCTGAAAGTATTTTGTGGCTAATGTGGTCGTAATAGGAGAATGAAAAATGTACGTCTTTTTTAACAGTGGGGACTTTAAGGGGGGGAGGGGTTGATAAATATTATTAAGAAAGTTTCTGGTTAAAGATTGTGACAGATGTTTTGGGAAGGAGTTATTAATGCTGAAGTTATGAATGAACTCTATTTCATGGTGGAAGGATAAGTACGAGGAGCATAGATGATAGGCGCGGTGGATTAAAATTTTAATACTATTTATCTTACATAGCGAAGGGGTGTGGCTAAGGAAATTAGTACCAAGGCCTGTGTACGTGGGTTCTCGATATATGGAAGTGCTGAATTTGTTGCTTTGTTTAGTTATTGTAATATCTAGGAAGGGTAAGGTGTTATTGGATTCGTCTTCTTTGGTGAACTTAATGTTTTTATGTTGGGAATTAAGGTAGTTAAGAAAAAGGGGGGCGTGGTTGGCATTGTGAAAAAGGAGAAAGGTGTCATCAACGTATCTTTTATATGGTGTGGTTTATCAACAAACTTATCAACAAACCGACTCACTACTTATGGGATCCCGCTTAAGTGCCACTTTAGCTAACATCTTCCTCAGCCATCACAAAATTAACCGCCTACTTCATTACTCCACTCATTATAAACCACACCTATATATATATATATATATATATATATATATATATAATTGTAACTATATTGTGTAAAATATAAGATGTCCCCAATAATGTCAGGCTTGTGCTCTGTAGCTTATTTAATGGATGCTAATTCTGTAACTAATTTAAGCTGAATTGTACTAATTTATAAAACATGATTTCTATCATTTAATAAATTGATGAAAATACACTGTCTTGTTCTTAACCAAAAGAAAAAAACTTACATTAGTTCCCCGACAACATGGCAATCGTTGGACCGGATGTGAGCCATTACTTCAACCTCCGTATTCAGGTCACTGGGGTGACTGCGCTGTAAAACCTCCAAATCGCCGTCGACTATTTGCTTTTCTTCAAAGCTGTCACGAAAAGTAGCTATAACACGATTGAGTTCTGCATCGGACCTATAAGGAGAAAGCGTAATTAACTTGATTAGTTCATACATGTTCTGAAGCTTTTTTTAATTAAAATCCAATTTTTTCATAAATCGAGTTGTATTCAGAAAGCCTAGCTCAGTACTAATGCAAACTAATCTATAATTAAAAATTGAGGATATCTGCTATTTTAATGAAACATTTTACAACAAAATGTGATGAGTAGAAAATGTATTATTACATCAATACCATATATACCATATATATATATATATATATATATATATATGACGAAATAGCCAGGAAGGAGATAGAGAATCTTTAATAATTAAAAGCCAATTGTTTTTCATCAAAATACACACAGAAGAACATATACAGTATATAGGAAGAGACTTACAAGTAAACTAATTTACAGCGCCGGAAATACATTTATCCTAGCTATGCATTCTACGGATCGCCTTCCATCACCGGGTATCGAGCCCGGGACCGCAGGAATTCCCTACTTTTAAAGTTTTAGAACTTTCTATAAATTTTTAAGTTAACACGCACAGGGAAACAAACGCATAATAAAATTTCACTTTCAAAGAACACTACGATATATATATATATATATATATATATATATATATGCGAGGAGAGAGTTACAAGAAGTTACAATAAGATAAAATGCCGATTAGGGCACCCGGATCAAATAATAACAGCAAGCAGCCGGCCTAACCGAGTTGTTAACATACTCGTATACTTCCATAAACATATATATTATATATATATATATATATATATATATTAGGATGACACTGATTTTCGAAGTTTTAAAATTTCTGTCTCTCACCCTCCAATTCAGTTAGGCTTAGGGTAAAAACAGTATATGTAAAATATAAATTAAATTGCTTAAAGTTTAAAGGTAGCTCAAAGACTTCAAAGTTCAACTTAAATACTATGTAAATTAACAATTATTAATGTAAAAGTAGAAGACGACATTATTATGACGTATTATAATTTTTATTTATAATTTAAGCTAATTATTATTTATAATTATAATATTATTTGTCTCTTGTTTCAGATATACTAGAGATAAAATATAGATAGACAGAGACTATATAGAGAGTTCTCATAATTGCTAACACTCGTGCTCATACAACTAAAGCATGTTTGCTGGGTAGCGAGATTTCCGATCTCACAGGCTCAAAGCTGCCATCCATCAGGCAGTCTCTTGGACTGTTCCTCTATCAACACCTCGATATGAAGAAAACAAGGCGCGAAGCATCATCGATTGTGATCGGTAAAGTTGTGGAATTCTGGGAAAAAGCAAGAATTCCAACAAGAGCATTCCAACACTGCCAGCAAAAGCTTGAGAAGTTGTTTGATGACTGGAGACTGCTTAAAAAGAATAAAGCGCGCCAGACGAGAACAGAAGGACAATGAGGCTAAATTCTGAAATGTTCTCGATGATCTGTTCGATATCGCACATGCAGATGCATTCACTCTGATTAAAATTCCTAGAGACCGCGAGTTCCTGCTCGCTCAGAGAGAGAAGGGAAGACGTGGCTGTATGACTGGCTTGGACGTCACTTTGCGTGAAAAGGAGAAGAGGAGTGTGAAAAGATGACTGGAGGAAGACGAAAGACGTCACCACCAACGATCCTCACAGGTATCTTTTTGCTTTTCTAGTGTTTTACTTAAATTTTACAAATATTTGTAAATGTAAAATTTACATACTCAATTTATAGTACTCTTTTCGTAGATTTAAAATTTTACACAATGCTTCAATATTATACAGTAGTAGCTAGGATTTCTGTCTGCCCTAATTTCTATCTAAAAACTGACATTTTTATTTGCAGGAGATGGCCACTTCCTTTGTCATCCTTACATCATCGAGCTCGAGCAGTGAAGCAGAAGCCAAAGTTCTGGAACATGGCGAGCCAGGACCGAGCAGCGAAAAGCCTACAACAAAGCGCGAAAGAAAGTTGGTCATCAGAGAAAGGATGACAGCTACATTCGATCGATGTAAAGTTTCTGATAGGAAGGCAATGATGATTGTCACCGAAACAGTAAAAAATCTCGGTCATAACATCAGTGATCTTGCTCTTAATCGGGAAACGATCAGGCAAAGTCGGCAAAACCAGCGAAAGAAGACTGCTGAGAAGCTGAAGGACGAGTTCAAAGCAGACGTTCCATTGGTGGTGCACTGGGACGGGAAGCTTCTCACCGACATCACTGGCAATCAGCACGTTGAACGCCTCCCAGTTATAATCACAGGAGTTGGGGTCTCGCAGCTGCTCACTGTGGCTAAAATTCGATCAGGAACCGGCAAAGCGCAAGCCAAGGCCGTTTGTGATTCGCTAAAGGAGTGGGGAGTGGACAAAAATGTAGTTGCGATGAGCTTCGACACCACCAGCTCAAATATAGGAAGGATTAATGGAGCTTGCATACGCAATGAACAGAGTCTGGGGCGAAACCCCCTTTTCCTAGCTTGTCGCCACCATATCTTTGAAATTGTCATCAGTGCTGTCTTTGTGCAGTGCATGGGAGAGTCTAACGCACCCAATGTTGGCATCTTCAAGCGTTTCAAGGATCAGTGGCCATCTATCAACCAAAGTCGCTATCAAGACTCTTCTTCTGATGAAAGAACTGCCGCACAGCTTTCAGATATTAAGGAAAGCACAATTGATTTCATCCGCCACCAGCTTTCCAAGCACCAGCTCAGAGACGACTGCCAAGAGCTGCTTGAACTCTGCCTCAAATTCCTCAGTGGTAAACCGGATCGAGGTGTGCGCTTCAGGGGCCCAGGTGCTATCCATAAAGCACGCTGGATGGCAAAACTAATCTACATGATCAAGATCTGGCTTTTCCGCTCCCAGATCCGACTCACTCCAAGGGAAAAGCGAGGTCTAAGTGACATTTGTGTTTTCACAGCTCGCCTCTACATAAAGGCATCGTTCACAGCACCAAGTGCTGCTGCTGCTCCTGCCAACGATCTACAGTTCATGAAAGATCTCGTCGCATATGAAACTGTCCACCCGGCATTTGCTAAAGTCGCAGCTGATAAATTCAGCTCCCATTTATGGTACCTGTCAGAAGAGCTTGTCGCCCTCTCGCTATTCGACGACAATATACCAGCCAACGAGAAGCACACTATGGTCCAGACCATTCAAAAGAGTAATCTAAGTGATGAGGAACCACCTAAAAAAGCTCAAATAGATCTTAAGACCGTCAAAGAGCGGCAGCTGGCAAGCTTCGTATCTAAGAGGTCGCTATCGCTGTTCGAGCTGCTGAAACTTCCGACCACATTTCTAGAAGAAGATCTGGCCTTATGGAGTACACTGGCAGAGCTATCAGCTGGCCCAGCGCATGGTGAACACCCTGAGCGTTGTTAACGACCACGCCGAGCGAGGCGTGGCGCTTATACAGGATTGTGATTGCTGTGGATTGCTGACGAAAGATGAAGAACAGCTGCAGTTTGTGCTTCAGGTCGTACATGAACACCGACGACGATACCCTGATGCCCTGAAGAAGACTTTGGCTGATTGACTCAGACTGCTTTGACGTTGTTAAACACTTTTTTTGTATTATACTATGCTCTACTAACTCTAATTTAGCATAAATTGTTGTATATCAGTGATACAGCACATTTGAAAAAGAAAGAAAAGAAAGGAAGGTAGACTCTGTGCCGGAATTGAACTGGTGACCTTTGACCTCATTGAGCTACCTCTAAAAGTAAAAATAATGTGTTCAAATTTTACATACATCATTTTTGCCACCAACCTAACCATTTTTAGGGGTAAGAACATGAAATTTACAAAAATGTAATTTACGACCTTTTTAACCTTCACCATAATATATATATATATACAGGGGTTGGACAAAATAATATGAACACCTTGATAAATGGCGGTTTTTATTCTTAATATGGAGTTGGTCCTCCTTTAGCGGCAATAACAGCTGTAATGCGTCGGGGAATTGATTCATACAGCTTTTGGACAGTGGCTAGAGGAATCCTGAGCCATTCTTCGAGGAAACCCTGCTCCAGTTCCTCCAAAGACGCCGGCGGTGGGAATCGGCTTCTGACTGCTGCTCCAACTGACACCACAGGTGCTCGATAATGTTAAGATCCGGGGATTGTGGAGGCCAATCCAAGCGTTCTACTTCACTAACATGCTCTTCAAACCAGTTTTTAACGACCCCAGCGGTGTGGATTGGTGCATTATCATCCTGGAAGACGGCGCCGCCATTGGGAAACAGCGTTTGGACCATGGGATGGACCTGGTCAGCCAATATTGACAGATAGACCTGGGCGTTAACCCTACCATGCAGTACTACAGCTGGGCCAAGAGTATTCCACGATATTGCTGCCCAAACCATCACAGATCCGCCTCCATGCTTAACGGTTGGGCTCAGGTAGTCGGGGTCATAAGCATCTTTAGGCTGTCTCCAGACGTAAACTCGACCGGAACATGGAAATAGCGTAAAGGAGGATTCTTCCACCGGTCCATTGACCAAATCTTATGGTCATTACACCATTTTCTGCGCCGCTCAATGTTGATGTGGGAAAGGAAGGGTTTGGCAATTGCAGCCCTCCCATGGTATCCAGCTCCATGGAGCTCGCGACGTACAGTTCTGGTCGATACTGGGCTTGCAAGATGCTGGTTAAGCTCTGCAGTCACTTTTGGAGCTGTGGTCTTATGGTTCTTTGTCGCAATGCGCTTTAGCACCCGGCGGTCTCGATCACACAGCTTCTTCTTGCGTCCACTATTGCATTTGTCGGTGCTTGTCTTTCCATGGTTTTGGTATGCAGCCATGACCATAGAGACAGTTCCTCTGGACACATTGAACATCTGAGCGGTTTTCGTCACCGATGCACCAGCCATCCGCGCTCCGACAATTTGCCCTCTTTGGAAGTCTGACAGGTCTTTCATAACTGCTAATTCATAATTCACTCAGATCTGTAAAAACAACGTGAGGGTTATAACATGACGTATACACACTCTGTTACGCATTTAAATAGGTTTGCCAGTCATTTGACCGTTTACTTTGTGTCTGAGCAGTCCGTAAAGATAACCGGTGAAATCGGCGGGTGTTCATATTATTTTGTCTAACCCCTGTATATGTATGTGTGTATATATATATATATATATATATATATATATAGAGAGAGAGAGAGAGAGAGAGAGAGAGAGAGAGAGAGAGGAAAAGAGTTACAAGGAGTTACAATAAGAGAAAATGCAGGATAGGGTATTCGGATCAAATAATAAGCACAAAGCATCTAGCCTAACTGGACTAAAAAAAAAGATTGGCTGGGTTACTAACCCCCGTCGTAGTCTCGAACCCCAAGGCAGCTAACCTTTTACTTCGTTTATTATGGCTTTTTTATAAATTAACTAACACTTGCAAGGGTTAAGCACTGAATGATACGATGTATATAGCCCGAGAATAAATCACAAACCAAATTATAATTACTCACATCTCAATGGCTTCTTCATCCGCTGGTTCTTTCTCGCCGTCACAAATTTCTGCAACGTTTTGTGTGGAGAGAAGGCTTCCTCCATCGGTCGCTGAGAGAAGATGGAGCGTAGTCACTGCAGAGAGGTCCCCATCTTCAAACAATTGCGGGGAGCAGTAAAGCTCATGTGTCTGACTGGAAGTGTCCATGATGAGAGAATGTGTAGTTACTCGTTGATAAATCACTGTTGTGGATCCAGCTGAAAATGTTCCCTTTTATATACACGACCCCGATTAGCCCCACCCCCAATATTCGATTCGCGAGTTTCCTGTTGACTGTCAGAGAATTTGGGTTTGGCTGTAACGTGAAGTTTTCCACCAACCAGAGACCATGGATCCGTTCTCATGCCCACCCATTGGGTTGTAATTGGACGAGCCGCGAATTCTGGAGGGGCGGGTCTTTGCCACATATAATTTATTTATTCCATAGGTTATTTTGTTTTAAAAATCATATTAATGCTTTTTATGTTATAGTTTTCGGATAAAATTGTATATTAAAGATAAATTTGTATTGAAACAAAATAATTGGCTAAAAGAGGAAAAATGAAAGTTACCCCGAAATAGAATCTATTTTGTTTTAAAAATCATATTAACGCTTTTTGTTATATTTTAAGGATAAAATTGTATATTAAAGATAAATTTATATTGAGAAAAATAATTGACCAAAAGATGAAAAATGAAATAGTTACCCCTAATTTGATTTCTGTTTTGTTTTAAAAATCATATTAATATTTTTTGTTATAGTTTAAGGATAAAATTGTATATTATGGTGAAAATTTGTTTTCGCATTAAGCTTAGTTTATTTTAGCCGAATTTTTGTATAAAAGATCGATCACCAAACGTCGAATTGGCATCGTGATGTTCCACCATGAGAAGCTTAATAGAAAAACTATTAGCGTTACCCTTTTTTTGAGACCTTGTTGGTCTACCCCCTGGCCCCATAAACGTATTTGTTTATGCTTAATAGCTCTGTCTATTGGGTCGTATTTAGAGACCTTGTTGGTCTACCAGGAGCTGGTAAGTAAAAGCCGTGGGTAAGGCGGCTTTGGTCAGGTGTTGGCAAGTAGTGCCGTAGGTACGGCAGCTGTGTAATACTGTGTTACTGATGAGGTGTCTTAAAGTCTAGACGATTGGTTGTAGCCCTCATCTCGGCTACGTAGTGTTGATGGGATGAGCTCCGTAAAGTCTATACTTAGAGATTGGTTGTAGCCTTCATCTCACCATGTGCTGTTGATGGGATGAGCTCTTAAAAGTCTATACTTAGACGATTCGTTGTAGCCCTCATCTCGGCTGCGTGGTGTTGATGGGATGAGCTCCTAAAAGTCTTTATTTATTCCCTGCTCCGGACATTTATACTGTGGCGACATTCTAAGGTAATTGTCGGTTTTGGCCTTCTAATGGCTGTGATAATTACTACGCCAAATGGCTGGTTACGCCTTCTAAGCCGATTGACGGATTTCTAAGCCAACTGAAAAGAATATCTGAATAGAGCAATCTGGCAGCTCAAACGTTCTCTATATATATATATATATATATATATATATATATATATATATATATTTCAACTGCAAACAACACACAGCATAATTAACGTAAAGAACGACGCTTGTCGTTCTTTACGTTAATTATACTGTATGCTGTTTGCAGTTGAAATGTATATATGTGCGGCATGCGGAAGGTGCCCCCTCGGGGCATTGGTTTCTGCGCGTATGTAGGAGAATTACGACTTCTGATCGAGTGAGGCCCATGGTGTAGTGGTTATCATATCTGACCGGCAATCGGAAGATCCTGGGTTCGATTCCCGGGTGGTTACCTCATTTTTTCATTTGTTCGTTCTCCCTCCTCATTTTGCGCGGAATGTTCTTCTTACAAGCGTCGTTCTTTACGTTATATATATATATATATATATATATATATATACCTCGGCCATTTACGCCTTCTAAGTCTTCTAAGCCAACTGCCAACTGGCGGATTTCGAGTTCTAAGCCAAGTGATGCTATTCTGAGCTCCCATTATGCGTCTGTGTTTCTTAGGTTAGGTATACCACTTTCGGGGGTGAGGCCGTTCCACATCCTCCCCCAAAGAAGTTAGGTGGTCTCCCCCAGCTTACTGGGGGTCTTTCCCCTTTCGGGGGTCACCATGATAGGTGGGGGTGGAGTGGCGCTTTGCAACAAGAGGGGTGGGAGGGTGGCACTGGCACTCATTTGATCAGCATTGCAATTGCATATGCACACGTCCATTTTGAGGCCATACTACTTCCATCGAATACCTGAGGGGGGCACCTTCTCATGCCGTACATATATACACATTTTAACTGCAAACAACACAGTATAATTAATGTAAAGAACGACGCTTGTGTAGAAGAGCATCCGCACAAGATGAGACATTATATATATATATCGGCTATTGACTGATGAGGGTGGAAAACGCAGTTTAATAATAAACAGGAACACCAGAAAAAAAATAAACATCATTCAAGGTTTATTTTTTCTCTGGTGTTCCTGTTTATTATATATATATATATATACACACACACACACACACACACACGAGGTCTGTTCAAAAAGTATCCGGACAGGGTGTTTATTTTTAGAACAAAGTCACGCTTGGAGTTATGACGTCTCTGCATGTCGAGACAAGTTGGCTGATTGGGTTGCACTTCATTGTGTAGCGTCAGTCCACTGTGGTAAAGCCGATAAAGTTAAACGTGTTTTGTTTCGCGGCGATTTCTTACGATGAGGTCATGTTACTTGTTTTTTTTATTGTGCAGGTGTTGTACACCATAAATATGCTCCACAGGGACAAACAATCAACAAAGAATTTTACATTGAAGTTTTGAAAAGTCTACGTCAAGCAGTTTGGAGGAAACGGCCGCAGAAGTGGGAGTCCGGCGACTGGATGCTTCATCACGATAACGCGCCATCTCACTCGTCGCAACTTGTCTAGCAATTTTTGGCCTAAAACGCTACCCTCCAAGTACAGCAGCCTCCATATCTCCATATTTTTGGCTCCATGCGACTTTTTTGTTTACGAAGCTCAAACAAACGCTGAAAGGACACCGATTCAATGATGTTGAGACCATAAAAAGAAATTCGACGGAGCAGCTTTTGGCCACTCCGAAAAGTGCTTTCGAAAAATGTTTTCAACAGTGGCAGGATTGTTGGGCAAAGTGTGTGGCTTCAGAAAGAGCGTACTTTGAGGGGGGAGGGGTTAAGCCCTAAACCGTGTAAGTACCATATTCTGTCAAAAATCGCATCAGTCGGGATACTTTTTGAACAAACCTCGTGTGTATGTATATATATATATATATATATATATATAGAGAGAGAGAGAGAGAGAGAGAGAGAGAGAGATAGATAAATAGATAGAAACTTAGTAAATAAGTAAACGTATACTCAATTCCCTTATAAGGACGTGCGATATACTTGAATTGATTGCAGCAAAGGAGTTCCTTTCAGGATCGCTATGTCAAAAGAGGAATCATAGACTGCTTCCTCTATTGTGCTGAAGAGAGGTTCTTGGTATGTAACCGTGAGGAAGGAGGTGAGAGTAGCGGTGTAAGAAGCATACAGGATCACGCACGAGAACCAGAAGATGCAGAAGATGAATCGAAGGCGGGTGGACGAGGGCGTTGAGGAAGAACCTATTGCAATGATATTAGTGAGTTAAAACAAGCACTTACGTTTAGTTTTCATTATATATATAATATATATATATATATATATATATATATATATATATATATATATATATATATACCGTATTTACCGGCGTATAAGGCGCACGAGCATATAAGACGCACCCCAATTTTGGCAGGCATATTCTTGAAAAAAATATAAAAAATACAGTACTTGCTAGGCCTAGTGAATTGAAGGTTTTAAAAAAATACGAATTTTATATTTTATATTTTATATTTTATTTTATTTTTCATTTCATTATTTTATATTTTATATTTTATTTTATTTTTTATTTTATTATTTATTATTTTTTATTTTTTATTTTATTTTATTTTTTAGTTTATTTTATGAGTATTACAACTTTATTACTATAATGAACTGCATGTCCATTTATAATACCGTAAACACTAACAACACAGAGATCAGTGGTTTTAACATCAAAACATTCAACATCATATTTAGTTAGAACATTTTAGTACAAACATACTATAACTTAGGGAGTTTTTATTAAATTTGTAAAACATGAGGCAATGGGAAAAGAAAATATTTTTATTCATCATGGCCAGCCATCCTCATCCATGCATTCCTCGGGGTCATCAATGCTCTCTGAGTCAGAAGTGTCCGTTTGCCTGTTGTTTACAGTAATAATGTCAACGAGTTGTATAAAATAGAAAACATGCACAAACGAGTGGTTTGTCGGACAAGGGCTAATGACCCTGATACTTTACGATTATTTACAACTGTTGAAGCTGGTTTGCTTATTACGTAATCTATAAATTATAATTTATAATAGTTACTAATCACTCTAAAGTAATCTGGGAACCAGTTTTGTAGGGGAGGTATTTGGAGTTCAGTTTACCGGTACCGAAGCACCGAAACCACCACTTGCCGGTAACCCAAAGCCTAACCATGACCCTGACCTTGAGCATATAAGGCGCAGGGTGATTTTCTGAGACTTTTTGGGGAAAAAAGCGCGCCTTATATGCCGGAAAATACGGTATATATATATATATATATATATATATATATATATATATTATATATATATATATATATACTGTATTACGGTGGTCTACAGGAGGATGAAATATTTTCTCCGAAATTTTAATTTTTGTGTTCATAGCCCAAACGTACCCACTAAATGAGAAACTACCGCACGCAAATTTTTTTTAAATTAATGAATATTTTGGCTATACACACGGCTGCCATTTTTAATGCCCTGTACTGCTCGGCTCTGACGTGGCCTACATAGCAGGCATAACTTGGAACGTTAAAAAAAAATTGCGCAATTCGCTCAGTTTCTAATTCCAAATTACGTTCCTAATTAACTAATTAATTAAGTTTACAGTTGGCAACTCTTATTTTTGAACATACTACGATTTGGCATCGTATTTCAAATACTAAAGGTTTTCCTCAGTTACTCTCCCAGCAAGAATCGGATAGGGTGTATTAATTAAGTGTTCGCGCATCACTGGGAATCATTTATCTTAGCTTGCTTTTTAATGATTCAGGTGAATATTTATTTAATTAATATTTAATTAATATTTAATTAATAATTAATTAATTCATTCATATTAATATTTAATTAAGGTGAATATATATTCTATAGCGTTATAAATGCTATGACGCTTAAAGTTGCAATATTACTATTAAGTTATTACTTTTGGTTTATGTGGAATAATAATTTTTTCTGGAAAGAGATGTACATTAGTGCAAGTTTAGTCCTAAACAGTAAAGATAAAACTGCGTATGCTTAAAATTGCTATATTTTCTATTGCGTTATAAATTGCTGTGACGCTTAAATTTGCTATATTACTGTTGCGTTATTGTTTTTGGTCTATATTGAATAATAATTTTTGCTGAAAATTCATGTACATTAGTCATGTTTAATATTAAAGTGTGACTTTAAAAATCTACATGTTTGAAGTTGCTGTATTTCTACATTATTTCCATAGTAATAAAAAATGTCAATTTTTGGTTTGTCTTTCTAGGTTGTGATGATGGCAAATGCATTGCGTAAGAAAACAACTAACTACTTGGTTGACGGCACCATCGAAGCGATTCCTAAGTCCCGTCTGCCTACTCTTAGGCAAGTTCTCCAACGTTATTTTCATCTCCTGAAAATGAATGAGCCAACTCCTACGAAAAACGAGTGCATCAATATGGTGGTGAAGGAAACCATGGATATCTGGTGAATGGCCGGCATCCCTACTCAAGAGGAGCGGAATATCAAACGAACCCTGAATGGAATCCTGTCCACTTGGGAGAAGTTGAAAAAGGGTTCCAACAGGAGAAGTAAGCCACAAATACAGAAGGAACAAGAGTTCTCAAACAATCTTGAAAAGCTCTTCAACTTTAAGCATCATGATGTGGAAAGACTGATCCGGATAGAGGAAGACCCAGTCTTTTTGAAAGACCAAGAGAGGGAACGCAAATTTCACATGGGAAGAGTCGACGAAGTCCTGGTTAAGAAAGAAATGAAACAAAAGTATCTTAAGAAGAAAGCCAGAGAGCAAAAGGAAGTAGCAGAGAAGCAGATGCGTGAAGAGCAAGAGACCGTTCAGCTGGAGTCAACCAGCACCTTTTCTGATGATGAAGGCCCTCGGTCATTTCCGAAGATGCCTCGAGTTGGAATGGAT
Source organism: Bathynomus jamesi (assembly GCA_023014485.1). Taxonomy (NCBI): domain Eukaryota; kingdom Metazoa; phylum Arthropoda; class Malacostraca; order Isopoda; family Cirolanidae; genus Bathynomus; species Bathynomus jamesi. Next base: position 174,733 of record JAJOZX010001523.1, read on the forward strand.
CCGGATTTTCTGGTCCCTACCCCGTCAAATGCAACTCCTCGTCCTGCACCTCAAACGAGGCCTAAGAACTTCATGGTCCCTGGTCTCGCTGCCGCCCTGGAGAGAACCAACACCAGCGATCGTGAGGCAATTCACATCGTGGCAGTTACTGTGAAAAGCCTTGGAGAGAACATTGATGAACTGGCCATCAGTCGCTCCACATTCAGAAGAACCCGTATGCGACATCGCAGTGACCACATCACTTCTGTGAAACAAGCTGTCACATCTTCTGGCGCCAATACTGGAATTGTTGTTCATTGGGACGGGAAACTCCTTCCATTCCTCACAGAAAATGACTGCGTCGATCGTCTCTCAGTACTGATCTCTGGGAAGGATATTTCGTCATCGTCAGAGGAGAACATCCAACTCCTGGGTGTTCCGAAGCTCGCATGTGGAACAGGAATGGCACAAGCAGACGCCGTGGTTGAGGCCTTGAATGATTGGAAGGTCGAAGACCGAGTCGTCGCAATGAGTTTTGATACGACTCCAAGCAATAAGGGTCATATTGGTGGAGCTTGCACTCTGATTGAACAGCGAATGGGAAGAAATTTACTCCACCTTGCTTGCAGACACCATATCTTGGAGGTCGTTCTCAGAGACGTCTTCAAGACAGTTCCTGGATCGTCCAGCGTTCCGGATGTTCTCCTATTTCAACGATTCCAAAAGAATTGGCAGCGGGTCAATCAAGCAAACTTCAAGACTGGAATGATGGACGACCACGTCAGTGCAGTTTTCAAAGAGAACCTTGAATGGGCACAAGAAACTCTCGACTACTGCATAAAAGCTCTTGAGTGTACGCAACCCCGCAACGACTACCGCCGACTCCTGGAGCTTAGCGTAGTCTTCCTAGGTGGGACACCTCCCCGAAGGATTCGATTTGGACAGCCTAGCCTCATACACCATGCTCGCTGGATGTCTCCAAATATTCATGTTTCAACCTCAGTTTAAGGTGTCCCCTAGGGTGTCCCAATTTCTTTCTTAAGACGACCTGACCACTCGTGTCATGCCCGGATGTGGTTTGGGCTAAAGCATTGGCTGTGTGATTTTCAACTCGATCAGATGATATTTAGAGGTCCCGACGTTTGATGACCTTTTTTTGGTTTTCAGAATTGATCATTATGGCGTTGACAAGATCAAACATCAAGTTGTGGCTTCTTGAGAGGTCTCCGATAGCAGAGCTGGCTAAATCTCGATTACCAAGTAATATGGACGTGTTGCTCCTTTTCTTCTACCATCACCGCGACCAAAAGAAGACAGATTCCAACAGTGTCAAGGCTGTAATATCGGCTGTATTAGAAATCTGGGCTAGAGCCAACTCGAATCTGGCAACAACCTCCGTTCATGCCTCGACTAAACTGAAAGCTTTGTTTCAGAGGTATCGAAATTTGCATAAAAACAAGAACAAGACTGGAATGACTTACAATATGCAGCGGGATGTATTCTTGGCTGATATGGAGGATATTTTTGATGTCGCCCGCTCAGACGTTCTGGATCGGGGATATCCCTCTTGAAGACAAGGAATTCCTCATTTCCCAAAGGGCAGATCGACATACGAGTTACATGGGAGGTGAAGATAGAAAATATAATGCAGCCACAATGAAAAGACAGGAAAGGGAAAGAGCTCTTGAGCGGGCACACCGGCGTCAAACGGAGGAGGCTCTAGCTGTAGGAGTCACAGAAGAGGCTACCGACAGCAGTTCTAGCACATCGTCAGCTGACAGTGGAAACGAAGCCGTCACTTGTGGACTTAAAACTTCGAAAGCTCCCAAACATGACAGACTAAAAGAAAGTCTGAGTGATCTTGACCTGGCAGCAACTTGGGATCGCGAGGGCCTTTCTGTTCGACAGGCAACATCAGCGTTTGCTGCGACTGCAAAATCCCTAGCTCTCGGTCCTGACAGTGTTCCATCAAAGAGCACGGTTCACCGCTTCCGACAAAAGGCCCGTACAATGATAGGGACCAATGTTATTGGCCACCTCGAGCAGCTTCCACCTCGACTGCAGATCCACTGGGACACAAAGATACTCACTGACATCGAACAGGAGGGTAAGTCAGTCGATCGGATTGCTGTTGTGGTGACTGGGGATGGTGTGGAAGAGCTATTAGGAGCACCGAAAATAATAGACGGCACAGGACAGCAAATGGCAAGCGCAGTCCATCAAGCGCTCACCCTAGTCGGAATTGAGGACAAGATCATAGGCATGGTGTTTGACACGACGGCATCAAACACAGGGATAGTGCAAGGTGCGTGTGCGCGTTTGGAAGCGGCATTGGGAAGATCTCTTTTATGGTTTGCTTGCCGTCATCACGTTCACGAAGTGATTCTCAAGGATGTCTTCGTCGTGTGCCTAGGAACACCACCAAGTCCTCAAATCCCACTTTTCAGGAGATTCAAGGAGGCCTGGCCATCAATGAACCACTGTCAGTTGGATGCATTTGACAAGGACGAGGTGGCTAAAGCCTTCATAAATGACAATGCTTGCCTTTCACAAATGCGACTTGAGGTAATAGACTATCTCCGCGATGCCCTAAGAAGTGATAATCATCCTCGAGAGGATTATGAAGAACTTCTTCGACTGAGCCTCTTGTACCTCGGAGACGACGTAGGACGTTACAAGCTTCGGCCTCCAGGGGCTTACCATCAGGCCAGATGGATGGCCAAAGGTATTTACTGCCTGAAAATAGCATTACTGCAGTCCCAATTCTCCGAACTTCGTCTCCAAGAACTGCAAGGGGTTCGCCGTATGGCTCTCTTCGTGAGCCTTGTATACGTGCGTCACTGGCACGAGGCTCCCATCGCCATCAAATCTCCCAAAAATGACGTTAGGCTGTGCAATCTTCTTGTAGGTTACCCTGACAAGGACGTTGGAAACACAGCTTACCGGGCTGTGCTCCGTCATCTGTGGTATATCTCGGAGGACTTAATCTGTCTTGCACTGTTTGATGACAGAGTTGACGACAATGAAAAGCGTAACATGACGGCTAACCTGAAAAAGAGCGCTGGGAAAGGACTCAAACGGGTCCAAGGCAAGGGACTGCAAGTGGATGGCCGTTTAAGTCCGTGGGTGACGAGTCGATCCACCACACTCTTCCAGTTTCTCCAAGTTGAGCCCACGTTCCTCACCAAAGACCCTGAAACATGGCCTACTGACGAAAACTACCGTCTGGCAAAGAGCCGAGCTGCAGAACTGATGGTGGTCAATGATGCAGCAGAGCGAGGCATCGCCCTCATTGAGAAATACACAAGCAAACCTCTGTGCCGTGATGAAGAAGACCTCCAGTTCCTCCTTCGAACTGTCCACTCACACCGACGGAATGTGAGCCGGAAGGGAACAAAAACGGATCTCATGAAACACGTGTTTAGTTAAAATGCATAAATGTGATGCTTTGAAATTGTTGTTTGTGTGTTAAGATTAAAATACATGTTTATTTTGTATAATCATCTTTGTGATGGAACTTTTGAGAGAAATATTTCAGTTAATTTGCCTTTCAGTTAAGAGGAGAAATAAAGTGTTAAAAGTTCGGGACCTTTACATTTCCTTCGATCTCTCTGAAATTTTACAGGAAGACTTCTAATGGGAAACATCAAAAGAGCGCAACACGAGCGGATTTGTATCCCGAAAAAATATTTGGCCCCCTATGAGTTTGGGACACCCTAGTGTCCCCCAAGGAAGAAAAGTCCATTCGAACCATGGCCCTCTTTGTTGCTCTTGTCTACGGACCAGCATGGTTCAAGGCTCCCATAATCTTTGAAGTCTCGAGCAACGATATCTCCTTCCTTAAGAAAATTCAAGAAGACAGGAATAAAGTGGATGGAGCAGTTGGAGCGGCAGCTACAAAGGGATTCCAACGACATCTGTGGTATTTGAGCGAGGAGTTGGTAGCTCTGGCTCTATTCAGTGACGCAGTTTTCAATATGGAGAAGAGAGGAATCCTGGATTCGATGAGGGTAAGTACCGACGCTGAAGAAGTTGGCATCCAGGAATACCAACCGTTTCTTCCAGACTACGCTACTAGGTTCCGGATTCATCTCTAAAGATTCATCCCAGTGGAAGGATGATCCGCAGCTCCTCCAGGCCAAGGAAGTCCTCCAAGATATGCTGGTAGTGAATGATGTAGCTGAAAGAGGGGTGAAGCTAATTCAGGATTATAACTCTTCCATTACGAAGAACAAAGAACAGACAGTATCTACTGCAGGTGGTCGCTACACATCGACGCCAGTTTCCTAGTGCAAGGAAGGCTAACTTGTAATCGTGAGGACGGGAGAGTTGTTTTCCCGTTTCAATCAACATTGTTTGTGTTTGGTTTGCCTCTAATTAATAAATTAATCACTTAAATAATAACTTACCTATAGATATGTAATACTTGAGTATCATTTTCCTAATACAAGAATCATTCTATAAGGAAAGAGATCAAACAAATGTGAGCTTTTCTTAGTCAGCTTGTGCATACCCTAAACAAAGTCATAATGACCTAAAACTTGGTATGCAGTATTTTCTTGGGGAAAGGAACCAAATAAATACTGAGCACAAAAAAAATAAACAACTTCGATTTTGTGGACCACCCTAATACTGTATATATAGAGAGATGGGCAGTATCAATGATACTGTATCTTAGATACAAAGTGAATCTTTTATCTATATCTTGAACAAAACTATAGAAGTATCGTATATCTTGTATCTTCTTTACAAATTTATATGTATCGTGTATCTTAAAATGGTATATTTGACACAAGATACATTTTATTTTATGGAGGGATGAACAGCTGGGTTTGCTGCGCGCCGCCTGCCGTTGCCGGGAATCGAATCCCGGCCGGTGGATTCGTCGTCAGCGATGCTAACAACAACACCACCGAGGTGCATTAGATCAACTATTATATTATATGTTAGAGCAAATATTATGCACCATAATCATTTTATTAGGTGTGTTATGAAGTTAATTGTGACACTTAAAAAAGTGGTTTTATTGAGTGCAGTTCGTTCTCGTAAATTAATCACAAAAAATGGACTCAATAAGTTATTTAAAAAAAAACGTAAATAAATAAGTGAGAAGCCCGCAAGACGATGCAGTTGAGGCGATTAAAGGAAAAGCTTTTTAAACAATCCTCTCCTTTTAAGAAAGAAAAACAGACAACTAAGGGATTACAGGACCTCTGATGAAGGAACGTAATCTCCTAAACAATGAGTCGAATATAAGAAATACAAAGAACGCTGTAAATCAGTTTGAAGTGTCCCAAACAAACAAAAGGATATAGGCTATTTGTAAGGTAGGAAATTCTTTCTGAGGAATAAATAGCATGAGAGAATCTTAGACTTTGACTTTGCACCAGAAGATATACAGAATGCTCTATTAGACAGAAGAAAACACATCCAGCCAAATGCCTAAATACTGTGCGTATAAAAATAAAAATAAATGTCTGTGACGCAGCATGAGCTGTACATCTGCTGTGGAGAAAATATTTCAACGAAAGAGAACTACAGATTATTTTGAAAACACTTTCCCAGTATAGATGGACGAAGACAAATTACAAGCATAAAAACACAAATCGATGGCAGAGACGGTGCACCTCATTAATCTGTTCGGAAGAAGAATTGAAAAACAACCTATGAGTGTTTAAATCACATGAAAGAGTCAACAAGAATCAACATGGGTTCAGAGCAAGACACTACACCTATCTCAGCTAACAGAGCTGAAGAGTCTCGTCAGAAAGAGGAGTAGTTTGCCTCGATACAAGGAGCAGTAGTTGCAGCGTAACTTATTTTATTGTTTTCCGATATACAGTACATAAGGAAATAAATAGTAGCGAAATAATCTTTGCTAATACACAAATAAAGGTGAAAAAGCTAAAACCCAAACAAAGGACATAAAATTTTTGTAAGTGATCGTTGAAAGAATATATAGATGGTCAGAAGTGAACAATTTAAGATACTGAAAATGTTAACTTTTAGGGCAAACAAAAACAAACATGAAAACTAATGCATAAAATAAACCATAAGCAAAAAACAAAGTAGAAACGGTAAACAAAAACAAAGTAGAGGACAAGGAATATAGGAATGACCATATGCAATACTTATAAAAAAAAATTTGAACGAATACAATAACACAAAATAAACGGAATAAAAGTCCTAGATTACGAGTAAACAGTAAAGACTTCAGCAAAGGTGAAAAGAAGAGAGAGAGGAAATAAATGAATCACGTCTACCTAATCTCACTACAGCAGAACGCCTATTAAAATTCATAGAAGCAAGGAACACAAAAGGGAGGCATCCAAAAGTTGAAGACAGCACAAGAATTGTATATCTACTCTGAAAGAAAACAGTTATATTTTTAAACAAACAAAAGCTTTTAAAATATGGCTGTTGTTCATGTGGCCACATTAAAGACGAGAGTAGAGCTTCGCTCAGGAAAATAACTTCTCTTGAGTCGAGTTTTCCTGCCTATGTGAAAGAGAAACTATTAAACCTTTTGGCCTTAGAAGACAAAATCACAAGGTTTTACTTCCGTGTGAGGTTTAATCTTCATGAGAAACTTAGTGTTTAAGAGAGTGATATATATATATATATATATGGGTGTTTCATACCTATAGGGTAAAATAAAAATGAGCTTGGAGTTTTAATCCACACGTTTCTCCGTATTCTAAAGAACAGGAAAACACGTTTGTGCAAGTTTGAACCAGATCGCGCTGCATTTAGAGGTCCCCAACTTTGACGACTTTTTGTCAGTTCATTTCTCGCCTGCCTGCAGTGAAGACGGTTTTCTTCGTCACTTGAGCGGTTCGTGTTGTATAGCCTATTGGACAACTATGGAGGTAATTATATATGCTACTAATTAGCTCATTTTACTGTGGTATTGAAATTTATTATTATTTAATTTCTGTCATTTTACTGTGGTAGTGATATTTATTATTAATATTACATGAAATTAATTAGTCTGTTGCATATTGGACAACTAAGCTGGTAATTATTTATGATACTAATTAATGTAATTTTACTGCGGTATTGAAATTTATTTAATTAATGAATTGTCAAAGAGAACGTAGTGTACACGTATCAGTTTTATAAATAAAGAAAAGCAGTAACTGGGACTCGAACCAGTGTCATAGCCGTTTGGCGGCATCGCTGAAGTCGGCGTACACAGCACGCTATCCACTCCCTAGATGGTGTAGTGGATAGCGTGCTGTGTACGCCGACTTGAGCGATGCCGCCAAACGGCTATGACACTGGTTCGAGTCCCAGTTACTGCTTTTCTTTATTTAATTAATGAAATTAATTACGATGTGAAATTATTTCTGTGGAATTATTTAGTTTGTTTTCTTTTCCAGGTGTCTACCAGAGCGAAAACAGAAGTGTTTCTTATTGGCCAGACGGATGCGAACATCACATCAAGTGGCCTTCCAACTCAGTTGCAAGTACTCAAAAAGTACTTTTACCACCAAAAGGAGCAAAAATTTGGACGTACTAAATGCCTGAACCTGTGCCTGGATGCCTGTCTCATATTTTGGGAGAGAGCGAGAATCCCCATGATGCGTCGAGATTCGGCCTTGAGGAAGATGGAATCCCTTCTCAAGGAATACGACCGGCTTGTGAAGCACAAGTCACATAAAGCAGAGTCCTTCCGAGTGAAGGAGGCGATGTTCAAGGAGGCAATAGCGAAGGAGATCATGGACATTGCTCATTCACAGGCTAAGGAAATGATGAAGAATCAGGAGGACATCCACTTTCTCGACATGCAGCGTGAAGATCCAAATTCCTGCAGCATGGGCCCTGTTGACATGAAGCTTTACTATAAGGAGATTAGGAAAAGGAAGAGGCTGGACAAGATTAAGGAACAACAGGAGAAGGCCAGGAAGGAACAAGGAGCTGCAGAAGATACGGGGGCTTTAGTGATTTCAACTTCGTCAGAGACTGACTCAGATGTCGTTGACCCAACCGTGGAAGTTTTTCCATCCTCCTCCAAGGGAAATACCAAGAAGCGACGCAGGAATCTGATCTCACAGGATGTGACGACTACCTACGATCGGCTGAATATTTCGTACCGCGATTCAGCTATGTCGTACGCTGCAGCGGCTAAATCACTAGGTTTTGACTTGGATGAACTGTCCATTTCTGCCAGTACCATGTACCGCACACGCAAGGCTCTCAGGAAGGTGGCTGCTGAAAGTTATCAATCCGACGAAGTTTGTCCTGGTCAGCCTCTTGTCTTGCATTGGGACGGTAAGCTCCTACCTGACAATGAGCAATGGAAGGAGAGCGTTGACCGGATCGCCGTCCTCGTCTCTGGCGACGGCAAGGAGAAGTTGCTCGGCGTTCCTAAGGTGACGTCCGGAACCGGCGAGAAGATAGCGCGAGTTTGCTTGGATTTGGTCAAGGAACACAGGATGGAAGAGCGCGTGCGGGGACTGTCTTTCGACACGACAACGTCGAACACCGGGATTCATATCGGGGCCTGCGTCCTGATTGAGAAAGGTCTTGGCAGAGAACTCATGTACTTCCCCTGTCGGCATCACATCTATGAAGTCATCCTCAGCTCCGTCTTCAAGCGTGCATACGGCCCTTCAAGTGGCCCCGATATACCCGCTTTCAAGAGGTTTCAGGCACAATGGAAGTTCATCGACCGGTTGGACGTGCGGCCGTACGATTTTGCTCAAGTCAATGACTCTATGAGGGAACTGAGGGAGAAGTCAGTCCTGCTGGTGAGAGGGATGGTGAGCACGTCGCATCAGCGCGATGACTACAAGGAACTGCTACAGTTGGTTCTCATCTTCCTGGGAGAAGCAAAAGTGGTGGATTTCCCTCTCAGAGCCCCTGGCGCTTACCATCACGCTCGATGGATGGCGATAGCCATCTACTCCTTGAAAGTAATTCTACTGAAGAAGCAGTTCAAGATGTCGAGTCACGAGTTGGAAGCTCTGACAGCCGTAGGTCTCTTCGTGTCCCTCGTCTACATCCGAGGTTGGACTCGTGCTGCAACCTCAAGCAAGGCTGCCGCAGTTGATCTGGAATTTCTGCGTGACGCGGAAGCCTTTGCCATGTCGGGATATTCGTGTGTTAACGCTGCGCAAGAAGCCATGTCTCGACACCTATGGTACATCTCTGAGACTCTTATTGCCATGGCGTTCTTCGACGCAGATGTGGCAGATGAAGAAAAGGCTCAGATGGTCGTCAGTTTGGGTAAGCCCGCATCGAAAAAGGAACTCAAGCGACCCCAAGGGAAGAACGTCAGGAATCTTGCCTCGAAACACCTGGCGGAGTTCGTGACAGGAAAGACGATGGCTTTTTTCCATGCATTCGACTTGGACACAGAATTCTTGAAAAAGCCAGTTGCCGAGTGGACTGAAGTAGAGGGCTTCAAGCAAGCAGCGGCAACTGTTAACAAAATCTCTGTCGTCAACGATCGGGCCGAAAGAGCCATCGCGCTCACCAAAGAGTTCAACTGTTCTCTGACGAAGAACGAAGAGCAGAAGCAGTATTTGCTCAAAACTGTGATGCAGCATAGGGCGAAATACCCGAATAAAACCAAGAAGGATTTCATGGACAAATGATTCGCAAGAAGTGGTTATGTTTTTTGTATCTTTGTGAAAATGTGTAGTGAAATGGTACTCGTTTGTTGAATAAAAATTCATTGACAGATTTTTTTTAATTTTTTCCGTTTATGATCTGCCAGAGCATCAAACTGGGGACCCGTAAACTTTAAACTATTGAATTAATACTTCGGTTTATCAGTCTCCTCAGCAAATGGAACAAGGGGATCCATGTGGATTAAAATTTTTCCAAACTTTTAATTTATGAAACACCCTAATATATATATATATATATATATTACTGATGTATGTGACATCAGCATCCGCACATATTTTTGCATCCGCATTTGCACTTAGTTATGCGGATGTCCTCTTTCATTAAATTAGATACGCCAACAAACACCGATCGTGGAATCAATGAATGCACTACTGACTTCGAGTAGTGATGATGGGACAGAAATTGATTCAACCAAGAACTCAGCTAAACTGATAGCACAGTATCACAAAGAGAAAAGGATTGGACAAGAAGATCATTCCTTGGCTGGGTGAAAGTCGCAGCAAAATGTGTATCCAAGTTTGAGCAAATTAGCTAAAACTTATCAAGCATGTCCTCCCACTAGTGTTCCAATCGAACAGTTATTTAGTGGGGCTGGAACAATCTACGATAAAAAGAGAAATAAGTTAACAGGAGACAAAACAGAAAAACTCCTATTTTTGAAGTACAACCTTCCAGTCATTGAATTCAGATATGAAGAATAAGATAAAAGCGTACTAGTTGAGCACTGGTGACTACTTCCAAACGGGGGGAGGTTGGGGAAAGTGATTGGTGGGATGCATAACGAGTTGGGTCCTCGTTTCGCAACCTGGTAACACAGTTGGCAGTCAAAGTGTGGCTAAAACGCGTTAATTTATTACATTATTTGGTCTCAGTTTCACTTACTGACTTCATATTTACTTAACCCCTGACATTTTTCTGATTAATCGAAAACAGGGATAATATTAGAGTGGTAAAACTATGTTAATGGTGCACATCCGCATCCACATCTGCGGAGGTCTCTTTGCAACATCCGCATCCGCGGATGTGCAAAATCTCACAGTCGTTACATCACTAATATATACAGTATATATATATGCTGCTTTTACAAACATTTGACGCTTTAAAAAGCTTGTATTTTTTATAGTAACTGAAATAAAAGCATGAAATTTTTACCGTACTTCTCTACACATGGGAAATTAGTCCCCGAGTTGCAAAACATGTTTTATGTGGTCTTCTCAGTTCATTAATTCTTTGCACACGAACGAACAAAAAAAATTTGCAGTACTCTCGACAGAGTATCTATTGAAATCTGAGAAATTTCTTATTCACTTGATGCTTTCAATTCTTTTATTATGTGTGGATTCTGTTTAAACACTTTATCTTTTAAATAACCCCACAGATGAAAGTCACAGGGGTTTAGATCTGGTGATGTTGATGGCCATAATATTCTTTTATCATACTCGTAAACCGTCGAAAGTATTGTATAAGTATCGTGAGCTGAGAGGACATCACATAGAGCATGTTTTGCACTAGGGGACTAATTCCCCATGTGCAGAGAAGGTGTAGTAAAAATTTCATGCTTTTATTTCAGTTAATGAAAAAAAATACGAACCTTCTAAAGGATCAGATGCTTAAAACACTCCTGATATATCGGCAACGATTAAAATAACTATGAAGGAAAGCAAAACACGAAATAGTGCTGAAGCATTTTCATCTAATGACCTCTTCAGAAACATGGAAATTAATCACAAGATTCAGACTATATATATATATTCAGTGGTGTGCATTCAGGGTAAGCTACGTAAGCGCCGCCTACCCTGATAAAAATCTTATTAAAAATATTAAAGACAGTACCGTATTTTTCAGAATAGTCTACAGTACATACCCACTAGCCAGTTGTGAAGTTTATCATTAGCTACTATAATTATATAATATGTACAATTTGTACATATAGTGCATGTACTTGAACGCAATACCGCTTACCCTGTAGACGTACCCATCGCACGCCGCTAATATATACAAAAAAACAACAAAAATAATATGATTGGTGCGGAAAATATTTTTTAGGAGGATAGTATAGCCGCAAAAGGTTAGAGTGCAAGAATGTTGCAAGTGATTACGTAATGTTGCAAAGGGGTGGGGGTGTTGCAAATGGTGGTGGTGGGGTGTTGCAAAAAAAAGAAAAAAAAAGAAAAAAGGGTACTGCCCTTTGTTGCCAACCGGGGTTGCAAGGGGCATGCAACTTGGAGGCGGAGTTCTACCTCAAGCTATTCCCCCCAAAGGGCCAGAAAGGAGAGAAAGGATAGAAAGGAGGAGAGGTGTTCACCTGGCAGGAGCCAAGTGCATATTAAGACTTCAGCCGAGTAGGCGTTGTTTTATAGGCTCCTAATCAGCCAGTTGGCTGAGCCAAGGGGGGAGGGGTACACCTGAAGGAGAGAGAGAGAGAGAGAGAGAGAGAGAGAGAGAGAGAGAGAGAGAGAGTAGTTGCCTTTGATTGCAAGGCATGCAACTTGGAGGCGGAGTTCTCCCCCAAGCTATTTTCGTTTACCTAACCTAAGAGGCCTCTATGGGGTTTTCCCAAAGGGCCAGAAAGAGAAGGACCAGAGGTCCTTGCTCGGCTGGGAGCCGAGCTTGTAATGACTCCGTCAGTCGTCTCTCGGTCTTTTATAAACCTCTATTCTGGCTGAGTTGCCAGATAGCGCGATGTATTCAGTTGCCAGATAGCGCCATGTGTTCCAGATAGCAAAAACCATATATTAATCATCCATTTAAATAGTGTACCACAATATATATTTATATGACGGTAGATGAATCCAATTAAATTCTGTTTATTAAATAAATAATTTTTACACACTTAATTTTTATTATAAATATTTAAGTCACGAATAACGAAACGAAATGAAAATTTACGAAACACACGAGCCTCATTCCCCCCAATCCCCTGCGAAGAAAATTGAAAAAAAAACGAAATCTAAAGCAATTAATCAATTGAAATTAACCAAAACACAATCCGCTATAACGGGGTCGGACGACTAATGGCATCTTTATATTTTCGAAGAACACCTGCTGGTTGAGAGACCTTCCCCCCAATCCCTGATAAGTCTCCCTTCACTCCAAATGAAAAGAAAATTTACGGAAAAAATCAAACACACGATTGTCATTCCCCAAACCCGTATATAATATATATATATATATATATATATATATATAATAAACGAATAAACAACTCGTGCACACACACACACACACACACACACACACACACACACACACGAGGAAAGGCAGAAACTAGGTCATTTCGAATCGTCCCCCTAGAGACCTTTTTCTGACCGAGAGTCAACCTTTCTTCGTCTACTTGAACAAAAACCACCTTTCACAACAATTCTTATTATTATCATTATTATTATTATTTCTACAATGAAAATATTTTATATTTACGCGTAATTTGTATGGTGTCATATTCTTATAACTACATCTTAACTGCTTAAATCTTTGATTTTTAATATTTAGTGTTAGAAGTGAAAATTTAGCACAATTCATACTAGACCACGATTGCTCACTATTTCATCGAGATAATTAAAGCTCATATACAGGACCTGCATTGCCTATAAGATCTGCGGGAAACTCTGAGTAAATGGAAATATTATTTTCTCGAAAACTATGGGTGATAGAAAAATTCTGAAACCATATTTGGAATCAGTATCAAAAGTTCTATAAGAAACACCAAATAATTTTCAAGAAATGTTGTCCCCTAGTGTAATTTCTCGCCGAATTGGAAAGGTTTTCACTCCGCCTTAGACCCACAGTTTAACGTGGATTCAGAAATACATCTCGTCGATTGCTCAGTATTTCATCGAGATAATTAAAGCTCAGGACCTACATTGTCTATAAGATCTGCGGGAAACTCTGAGTAAATGGAAATATTATTTTCTCGAAAACTATGGGTGATAGAAAAATTCTGAAACCATATTTGGAATCAGTATCAAAAGTTCTATAAGAAACATCAAATAATTTTCAAGAAATGTTGTTCCCTAGTGTAATTTCTCGCCGAATTGGAAAGGCTTTCACTCCACCTTAGACCCACAGTTTAACGCGGAAACCGAACGCTCTTTCAAAAATATAATTAGGATATATTTCTTTGAGAAAATATAAAGATGTCATTACTCGTCCGGCCCCGTTATAGCGGATTGGTACACATCATAGCTCCACCCAGCTACACCGGCAGCCAATCACTACGAACATCTGGTCTTTTGGGGCGGAGCTTGGCGATTGTGCATATAAAAGGGGATATTTTTCAGTTGGGAGTAACAGTAGCTATTTTCGCGTCAGTGAATAATCATTCCCTCCACCATGGACCTGTACGTCTCCCCGGATTTGTATGAAGAAAGTGACACTGCAGCATTAACGGCAATTAGTCTTTTTAACGCGATTGACCGTGATGAATTATTTCCAACGCAAACCGTTGAAGATATTTGCAGTGACGCTCCTTACAATCCGACGCAAGGGACTACCATAGAAATGTAAGTGTCTATAATCGATTTATATATATGGAGAGTTGTAGTATCTCGTCAAATACTTCATTTAGATACTCGCCAAAAATCGAATTTTTTTATGGCAATCAATGTTATTTGGTTTTACCTCTTATCCCCATTATGCTAAAATCGAAATTTTTTATGGCAATCAATGTTATTCCTCTTAAATGAACCAAAGATATCTTCACATAATGGGGATCTGTCTGATACTCTGTATATGTTTTAAAAGAATGAACATTATTCCTTTAAGGTCCGATGAGGATTTGACACGTGTTATACAATCTTTTGAAGAATCTCGTGTCATGAATACGGAGGATATACTGATCAGTCAGCAATGTCACACATCCTCCACCATGGACCTGTACGTCTCCCCGGAATTGTATGAAGAAAGTGACACTGCAGCATTAACGGCAATTAGTCTTTTTAACGCGATTGACCGTGATGAATTATTTCCAACGCAAACCGTTGAAGATATTTGCAGTGACGCTCCTTACAATCCGACGCAAGGGACTACCATAGAAATGTAAGTGTCTATAATTCGATTTATATATATGGAGAGTTGTAGTATCTCGTCAAATACTTCATTTAGATACTCACCAAAAATCGAAATTTTTTATGGCAATCAATGTTATTTGGTTTTACTCTTATCCCCATTATGCTAAAATCGAAATTTTTTATGGTAATCAATGTTATTCCTCTTAAATGAACCAAAGATATCTTCACATAATGGGGATCTGTCTGTATACTCTGTATATGTTTTAAAAGAATGAACATTATTCCTTTAAGGTCCGATGAGGATTTGACACGTGTTATACAATCTTTTGAAGAATCTCGTGTCATGAATACGGAGGATATACTGATCAGTCAGCAATGTCACACCGAAATAATGTAAGTGTTTTTCGATCTTTTTGGGTAAGAAGACAATATATTTTCATAAATTTATTAAATGAAAGAAATCAGTACAATAACCAACTACAGAATATACCGTTACAAATATACGAACAAAAACATTATACTATACAACGAGTACGTACAATTGGAAAACGGATTTTTATCTGTCTGCATACCATTTCATCGTTTCGGCGAGTGTGACACGGGTCAAATAAATTTAAAAAATTTATAAATTCTTTATCACATGACATATGCGTGAGAAATGAGACGCAGTACATTCCGCAAACATTACTAAAATATCCTTGTATACGAAATGGGTTCCATACAACTTCGGGAATATGTAACTGAGCGAGAAATTTTACAATAATAGGGTCACTCCAGGGTTGAGTACCGAGTGAATCAAAATAGTACAGGCGCTGTCTATTTTTAAAATAGACAGCGATCCAGTGAATCCCTTCATTACCGATGACATCTGTGTTCACAATAAGACTACCGCATTCTCGCGTACTTGGCAAACTCAATGTTTCATTCTTCGCAAACACGCCGATAAATTTGGAACGTGTGACTCGTTCCATTACTTTCTGAAGTGTATTAGCATCCATTTTAAAAGTCAGTGATAACGCTCCTAAATCTATCTACTTCTATTAGGGCTTGCGATTCGAGATATACTAGTACACTAATAGGAGCGTCTATAGGCTTGGCGAATTCCAGCCGCACTGAGATGTTTCCGCTCTGCTGTGGGGTTAAATGGGTATTTACGCTAGCAGATAAGTCAGGTGTAATGTCAAACGGATAAAGGTTAAATTGATCAATGAATTCTTCCTGCGTTACCCCATTACCAAGCTCATCACAATCACCTGCAATATGGGTCAGATTACTATAGGCTCTGGCACAAAGAGGTAACACAGCGTCTGATGAATAGTCCGTACCCATTGTTCCACCCAAAGCAGTGCCATTAACGTATAGAGTTATATTTTTAAGTCCGAAATTCTCGAATTTAAAGGCACTCTTTTTATATTTTCCATTCACCGAAGCATGGTCCTGCATGCCGATTAATATCCTTTTAGGAAGATTTCCCAGGGCAATGTTTTCTATCTGCTTCGATGCCAACCCTGCAGGAACCGTATATAGTTTGATTTGCACTCTGTTAATAGGATATTTCACTGTAGCGTTTAGTAAATTTTTCTCAATTTCTAGTTGTTTTGGTGAACTTAATTTCACTCGCCGTACGCGGAGGTATGTGTCCATAATGTGAACCACAACGGGCTTTGCACCCTCTTCTTGATCAGCATCCAGATTTAAGCAGATCTCAGGACTCGTGCGGGTGAGCTTTATTTTCATATCCACCCCGTTGACAAGCAACTTCTCCTGGAAAGTGAAATCTGTGTGCAACCGTCCAAAACACTCGTATATTTTCTTTTTAGAATTTTTAAATTTGTCCTTTATACTATTTTCATCTTTAGTTTGATAATATCCCTCGGCACTTAAAAAGGTAGCCTTCGCTTCTTTGGAAAAGTTGAGGACATTTTCCAGATAGGCTCGTAGATGATAGTACCCCGTGCCTGCCGATATGTTGGTCTGATTTAAATATACGTCACACTGGTTGAATATGGAGTGCAGAAAGTTTGTTTCAGGGTATACAGCATATTTGTCATCGCAGACCGTTCCATCAGAATGGGCTATACGTAGCTTAGCGTACATGTGCACACAGCTTGGATCAAAAAAGTAAGGGCCTGAGCTGGGTATCACGAATTCTATAGGTGCACTCGGGGAACTAATTGTGTTTAAAGGGTTAATTGTAATAAAGTCACTGTGCTCAATAGAAACTTGGGTTGGAGGCAGCTCAAAAAGGGACAGCTCCGATTTACAGCATTGTGAACTACATGGGTGGATGAAGCGTGCCATGGCGAAATAGTGACTCCTCTCTCGACAAGTGGTAAACAAACTATGATTCATGAGATCAATGTCCTTAGCTTATATCAGTCAAAAAAGTGGTCAACCATAGGTTTCATTCGCTTACAGCACTTCTTTTTTGATAGCCTTTTACGTTTAATACCACGTGACCCCTTCTTCTTCCGGGGAGCCCTTCTTCTTCTTCCCGCCACCACGCATTTTTCTCTTTGCATCTTTGATGATTTCGTCCCGTGTACGCTTTAAATGTTTTTTTAGAGCTTCTTTAGGTTTAGCCCCGGCCAATATGTCTTCTGCAGTGTTAAGGCCTGATTGTAGCGCTTTCCTTCCAAGGTATCTGGCACCCCTCTTCAGCAAAGGAACAGCCGTACGTAGTATGGATGAAAAAATGGATCCAAGTCCACTACCGCGCTGGTATCTCACCCCTCGATAGACGGTGAAAGGCTTTCTATCCATTATAACTCAGTGCGTCGAAAGTGTAGCTTCACTGTTAAGCTCCCGTTACCGAATGGGAAGTTTTCACCCTCAATCGTTCTTATATATATTGAGATATTGGTTATTAAATTAGTTGCGACATTCACATAATGGGGTCTGTCATATGTAATACTCAAACTCCTTCCTCTATGGTTGGGGATGTGAGCAATGCGCAGCAGGCGTGCCTGGGTATCCCCAACAAACTGGTGCTCCACTATATTACTGTAAATATAGCACATGTCTGGGGACCTTTCAGCCAATTTCTCCATCTTCAATTGATACATTAATCTGGACAAGTCATGCTGTGTCTCGTGAAATGTGTCTCTTTGGAAGGCTGCGCTATATCGGCCATTGGCTAGAATTTGGAACTTTCTATGGTCTTTAATACGTCTGTTAGTCTTTGATTTTAGGATTAGTGTATGTGCAGGGTTGTTTACGATTTCGTATACTAAATCATTCGTAAGGTTTGAGTTTCTTAAACTTACGTTTAAGCCTCTCACAACATCCTCGGCCGAACCATATTGACCCGGTCCTAGTCTTACTTCTGTACTGTAATACCGTGCAATCTTAGTCCGAGCGATACGCATAGTTTCATCCATAGCTACCCCAGCTTTTTCACACTCGTCAATGTCTCTAAGAATCGTAAAAACGGTTTCTTTATGTTCAATATTTAAAAAGATGGTGTCCAGCTGAATTTCGCATATCCCCACCTCATACGAATCACGACCCAATTCAATGTGCTTGTGGAGTTCTGTTACAAAGTTGGCTAGTGTGTTGTTAGGGTGTACAGACAGGGACGAGGAGGACGGGAGTGTGACGTAGAAATGGTTAGGAGCCATGTTGCATACTATTTAAGCTTCATTATTGCATCAGCTTTTATATAGGTGTTGAAGCTTTCTGGGTACCCTAGCCATTTCACCAGGTACATTTTTCTCTTTCCTGAACCTTTGCTTCCTAAAATTTTCTCAATTTTAAACACATTTTTTCCTAAATTAAACGCAACTTTCTGCAATTCCTCGCGGTAAAAGCCTCCTGAGATTTCTTCCCCATTCAAATCTTCAATGTAATACATCATTATCTCACCTTTAGGTCTCATAGCCCTAACTTTAAAAATCTCGCGTGTCCATCCTTGCTCAAAACCCTTTGCGAATTTATTCCCCGAACGCGACAGCCTTACATAATCATTGATTTTGAAGCGCGCAGAGTGTGGTGGTGGTGGTGATCCATCTCTTCTCGGGAGCGTACCTCTTTCTAAAACTTCGTTAGGTGTTGTCCCAATCGTGCGATGGTGTGAGCGGTTGTAGGATGATGCCAATGATTCCAGAATGTCTAGAAATCTGTATGTGTTTTTATGTGTAAAATAACGGTGCATGCGTTCCTTTATGGTGCGCTGAACTCTTTCAGCTAAAGAAGCCTTATGTATAGAATTGGTTGTGTAATAGCTGATATTAAACTCTGTCAACATGTTCTGAAAAGCACGGCCTATAAATTCCTTCCCCATATCCGTACAAAAATAGCCAGGAACCCTGTTTTCTTTTAACATTAGCGTTTTGGTGGCTTTAGCAACTGTTTCAGGTGATTTATTTTTCAGAGGAACTAGCCACAGATATCTAGAGAATACGTCTATTATGAATAGAATGTAGCGGTAACCATCGTTATACACAGAATATCTTTGCATGTCTGTTAAATCTGCTTGCCAAATAGAATCAATCGAGGAAGCCGTTGTCTTGGCTGTTTTAAACCTTTTTCTCACAGGCTTATGAAGCGTATAAGCGTCCTGCTCCCTCAAAAATCTTTCAACATCTTTTTTTCCTACTCCGTAAACACTTCTGTACAGTCTATCTACGCCGCCGTAAGAGGATGGGTTAGAAATGTCATAATAGCGTTTAGTTAATACGTTAGCCATTTGCGTATTTTAGAGGCACGTGGGTAGGGTTGGTTTAACCTCTTCTTGCTCCTCTTCAAAGGTGTTACCGCCGGGGGTGACGGCGCCTTCAATTGTGTCACATGCGTTGCATGTTCCAAGTCTTTTAACCTGTTCAGATTTCCTATCAACGTTTTAGGGACATTTATTTGTTGTAGTCTTGCTTTAATATGCTTCCATCCTGATGGTGATGGCCTATCCCACTTTCTCACCAGATCATGGACAATGTCTACGATATTCGATCCCTGTACCTTTGATCCTTCCACAATGATCTCGCCTGTATCGGTCCATTGTATGGCTGGATCCTCATTCAATAGATTATAAAGACTTAAGCCTTTACTCATCAATGTATGTGGGAGGGTGCTTTTTAATACATGTTCGATATGTTGTGTGGCTAATCTTTTTGGTTGGTCAGCTGTATCGTCGGGCACAGATCCTATGTCGCCATGTCCATCGTCCCCCGTGCTGTGCCTAATAACCACAGGAATCTCTGTAGGGCTCTTATAATTTTCGTACTCGTGAAGAAATTTCTGCAGAGCTTCTTGGTATAAGATTCTTTTCTCATCAGGTGTTTTTTCACTGTTTAATAGGGCTAGCAATTCGCTTTCCATTCTTTTAAGTCTGCTTTTACGGGGATCTAGATCCGTGTCTGGATTCCTTTGCAGTGAAGCGTACACCTCGTGGGGAATCACTACCACTTTCTTCATTATATTAATCTAGTCAGTAAAGGACCCAAAACTGAAAATAAGATGGGGAGAAATGACCCTCCTGTTTGTACAATAATTCGTTTTTTCTTCGCTACAGTTTGACTTTTACGAGCGAGTGCACGTATTATGTTCTTGTAGCGGCGTAGGCGAGCCTTCTGATGGGTTTTCATTGATACATTGCAATTTATAACGTTAAGACAGATTTCACAGATGCATTTTAAAAAGTCGGCGTCGATATTTTTAATAAACATCTGCTGCATTGCCCGGGGCAGTCGATGATAGATTTTTATTAATTCACGGTATTTCTTTAGTCTCTTTGTCATTCTGGAATATACACCGTTTCAGGCTCGTTTGGAAATATATTCGTTCGCAGAAGCACTCTAAACGTGTTTCGCGGATGAAGGTCGCAAAGCAAATATCCGTAACGCGTGCTTGTAGCTTCTTTATAAACTTCCAAAAACTCCTTACGCTGATTCGGGAACATTTGATTGGCTAATACCCCAATTTGTGATACATCTCTACGTTGCGCGAATAAGACTAGATATTGCGTATTTAACGACACATCGCGCATGTATCTATTTTTGAAAAATAGATTCTGATTGATGAAGAACACGCTTATGTTAAGATGGTGGGAGAATACTGTAAATGTCTCGGCAAACGTTTTATCCATCTCCAACATGAGATCGTCAATTACAATGATTGTATGTTCATTTCCCTTTAACGAATTAACGTCATATACGCCTTTGTGGAACAAAATATCATCTTGGTACTCGTTGAACACTGATTGATACGTCGAATAGCACCATATAACTTTATGCACAAATTTCGAGAACATCTCTCCCTTTTCTTTAATGATTTTAAGCATAAACACAGTTTTACCACATCCTGTAGGTCCAGATATAATACATGTGGATGGGCTCGTGAATCTGAATTTTTCTACAGAGTCCATTTCTAACACGTCACACTCCTAAGTGGGTCATTTACAAAATATTACAAATTTTGAGTGCTGTTCCTTATATTTTGCTTCTCCCACAGAACCGTGAATGACGATGAGGTAGAGCACCCCATCATTGACATTACGGATGACCTCGACGACAGTGTAGTTGTGATCTCCTCCCCTGCCAACGAACCCTCACCAGCGATACCGGTAGCACGTCCAAAGCGGAGGTATGAGAACCCCACGTCAGGTATAAAGCGACCGAAATACGCGCCTGTTGCAGCGGTAATAGATCCCCAACCCTCAACCTCTTACGCAACAGCCCCCCCAGCACCTCCGCTAATATATCCCCTAATTCATCCGCCGCCCCCCGTTCTGTTGAGGATATAACGTCGAATTGGTGCGCTCGCAGCCCCCACCCCAGCCTTGACTAGAAATCGGTATAGAGTCAGGGTCGACCCTAGAGCCATGTATAGCAATGGAATTGAGCGCGGGCTACGCCGGGTTGTACAGCGTATTGTAGAGTTTGCTCTTCAGAATCGCGACGAGCGTGAAGTCAGGACGAGTCTGTCCTTTGGATTCGGGTCAGATGACGGTGATGTAGACGATTATTGGGTGATAGTGCCATTTAGACGTTTGGCGGCTGAAGATGTAGAATATATATTAGGACGTATAATGCAAGCCGCCCAAAGTAGTATAGCCTTTAATATGGACAACTTCACGGTAAATATTGACGTGTATTCCGTGTTGCGGGTCATAGTGCCATACCGTATACTCTTAACTTCAATTCTCCGACTATTTACCGAAAGCATATAAACGTCGATCGTGGTTGCGGCTTTATAGCAGTACTCTTAGCACGTATGTTTACTGTACAAAATACACGGCTCAAAAAATTTGGTTGCCTACGGTCGTGGAGCGTGCCCGTAAACTAGCTGTAGACTGTGAACTTGAATTTGACTGTAATATGGGTCCTGAAGAGCTGAGAAGGGTAGAACAGGAAATGAATGTCCGCATAGTTGTATTTGGGTTGGATGATCGTCGTAGGACTGTGTATGTTTTTAAAAGCTGTGTGAGAGATCGTACAAGACCCCTACTTATTTTAGGATTGTCAGGGACAACGTATCTCCCCATCCGTAATATAAGGTGGCTTTACGCGAGTTATGACAAAAGTCGAAAATATGGGAGACATCATGATTTGTGTAAGGGGTGCCTCGAGTTTGCGGATGATATAGTGAGACGATTGTAAAGAATGTCACATGGTATGTGAGCAGTGTAAAAGCACCAAATGTGAAAGCCGTGTAGTTGAAGCTGAGAAGAGAGACTGTGATGTGTGTAGACGCACATTTTTCAATAATAGCTGTTTTGATTTCCATAAATCAATTGGCACGTGCAGGAAAATGAGAATCTGTGAATGTGGTATGTTTCACACAATGGATAATTGGGGAAATTTAAGCACAAGTGTGACGAATTCACTGTCCTACATGCCAGGAGGAATATAAGGCGGATGGAGTAAAGCATGTATGTTATATGAAAGATGCTAAGCCTAAAAATAACCCTTGTATAACTGTATACTACGATATAGAAACATATACGAACGCTGAAACCAAAGAGGTAATTCCACATTTACTTGTGAGCCAGACCATCTGTGATGAGTGTATGGGTATCGAATGTGACGAGTGCCCCAAATGCGGTAAACGGACAAACGTTTTTAAAACGAATGTCCGCGATAGTCCTGTGAAACTATTTGTGTCCTATATTGTCAAGTTAGCCGACAAGTTCAAAAAAATGACTGTGTATATTCTCGCCCATAACGGGGCAAAGTTTGACACGCAGTTCCTTTATAAGGAGTTGCTTGAACACGAATCCTCTGAGATATTTACAGGTGATCCATTGAAAAGAGGCAACAAATTAATACAGATGCAATAAGAGGCAATGTACAATTTAAAGACACTTTATTATTCACACCTTGTAAATTAGCAAAGCTACCCAAGGTGATGGGAGTAGCAGCTGAAGTTTCCAAAGGATACTTCCCTTACACTTTCCTCACCAGCGAGACTTTAAACTACGTAGGCCCACCACCACCCAAACATTATTTTGACTGTATGGATGAACGTGAAGACTTTGATCGATACTACAACAGTTTTAATGAAAGTAACCCTTATAATATAGCTGATGAATGTGAGCGTTATTGCGTGAATGATGTGCGCGTGCTTAGAGTATGTTTCCAGGCCTTTAGAAGGATGTACATAGCCCGTTTCAAATGCGATCCGCTGCAAGTCGCAACCACCATCGCATCATTATGTTTTACGGTGTTCAAGAATAACTTCATGCCTAAAGACACCTTAGCCATTATTCACCGAAACAACCCCGCAGTTACGGACACAAGGCTATTTACTGGCTCATACACCTACAGCAACAGACAGGTGTATACATAAAGCACGCCCGCAACACGGGTGAAGTACCCATTAAGATTAATGGACGTGTTTTTTGGGTTGATGGGTTAAGTGAAAACCGTGTCACTGGTGTGAAGACTGTGTACTCCTTTAACGGTTGCTGGTGGCATGGATGCCCCCGTCCTGAGTGCGGAATCGCCGGAGATATCCACGGTAGATCTCCTGCCGACTGTCTTGCATGGACCCGCACCCGCGATCAACTTATAGGATCACAGTTCACTCACAAAGTCTTGTGGGAGCATGAATATGATGCACGGATGGAGACAGACGAGGTGTACCGTGAGGAAATAAACACGATCAAGCGTTCAATGGTGCTGGATCCTCTCAAATGTGGTGATAGCTTGTTTGGAGGACGTACAAATCCATTCAGACTATACTTTCCACCTACGGAGGGTGAAGCTCCATTACTACGATTTCTGTTCTTTATACCCATACGTGATGAAGAACAATCCGTACCCCGTGGGCGCTCCTGAGAAACTGGTGGGACCTAACCTGCCCTCCATCAATGAATTTTCAAGAAATTTGAATGATCGTTACTTTGGGCTCTCTTTCGTAGACGTACTCCCCCACGCAATTTATGGATGCCAATCTTACCTGTCGTTATCGACGACAAGCTCATGTTTCCCCTGTGCGTGAAGTGCGCGGAAGAGGATAACGGCGATTGTAACCATATACCCCACCAGCGTAAGATCAGAGGCGTATATACAAGTCCTGAGCTGGCCCTAGCCGTACGCCATGGTTATAGAATACTGAAGATACATGAGGTGTGGAGGTTTCAGAAGCTACCCAACCTTTTCACACCATATATAAACGCCTTTTTGAAGGATAAGGTTGAGGCATCAGGGTATCCGCGAGGAGTTGATACCGAAGATGAAAAGTCTGCCTATATTCAACGTTACCGCGACCGCGAAGGTATACAACTTGATCGTGCCAAATTGTAAAGAATCCTGGCAAGCGCTTTAGTGCAAAGTTGTGTCTAAACAGTCTATGGGGAAAATTTGCGCAGAATACCGGCAAAGGGAACATTCATTTGGCACAAAGTTATAGATGTCTGGGATTATGCCAATGCTCCCGATAAAGAGGTCATGGAGATCGTGAATGTAGGTAATACTTACATAATAAAGTACAACAACACTGAATTGGCCACAGATACCTCAAGGGTTACAAACATACCTGTGGCCAGCTTCACAACAGCCTACGCCCGTATAAAACTTTGGGGTCTATTGCATTCTCTTGGGCGGAGAGTATTGTATGCCGATACAGATAGCGTGATATTCACAGAGAGGGAGGGTGAATACATGCCCGCTATTGGGGAGTTCCTCGGCGAGCTCACTGATGAGATCAAGGATGAGTATGGGGACAACGCATACGCCGACTCTTTTGTCTCAACAGGACCTAAAACTTATGGGGTACGGGTCAGGGTGGGGGAGGATGAAATATATCGTGAAGGCAAAGGGTATTACGCTCAACCATGCGAATCGGCGGGTTGTTAACTTTGAATCGTTGAAGGATCTAGTATGTTTGGACGATGATGAGGGCGAACACCTCCCCAACTAATTGTAGGCACCCACAATTTTCGGGCGCAGAAGCTGGGGGGCGTGAAGGAACTTAGGGGTACGAAGGTGTGCCGTAACACCTATAGGAAACGTTACCAGTTACCTGGTACCTATGATACCGTACCCTTTGGATACCATAACGTTGATGCTTCTATTGTTAACTCACACGTATTTGTCTTGTATATAATCGTATCTATTGTTTATTACACGTATTTGTTATATATATAACTTGATTATTTATTACGTATTTGTAAATATATATATAACTTGAATATCTCGTTTATTAAATCGTATTTGTAAATATATATATAATTATATAATTATATATATATATATATATCTATATATATATATACTTGAATATCTCGTTTATTGAATCGTATTTGTAAATTATATATATATATATATATATATATATATATATATATATATATATATATATATAACTTGAATATCTCGTTTATTAAATAAACCATGTTTCAATTAGCGTTTCCTTTCTCCTTTGTGTGTGTGTGTGGTGTGTGTGTGTGTGTGTGTGTGTGTGTGCGCAGGTGAAAGTTCTAAGCTCCGCCCACTGTAAGACCGTGAATCATGCTATTATCTGGGAGGCCTGCGTGGTCAGTCGACTGCAGTAAGCCCGAGAGATCAGACGTGTATTCAGAAGAAAAGATCAGACGTGTATTCAAATGGCTACCTTTAATATTGCTTGTACACGTTTATGAAATGGTATTCAGCAAAGTGCCAGGATGTGGTGGATACCGAAAAACTTCCTATTCCTCCTCCTATGTCTCTTTTAAAAACACATTGGATTGTGCAAAGTTCCAAGATGTACAAGTACTCTACGGATGTTCTGGTGAGACCGTTGAAGGCTTTCGTTGCACAGACGATGTGCTGAAGTATGCTGCAGAGCTAAACTTTATAAAGTCTCACATATACCGTGAAGTAAAAGAAACAACGCGTGCAGAAGAGAAGCAGCAGGTTGGATAATGAGTCTTGCGGATGGGTGGTGACAAGCGGTATTACGTCATGCTACACCATGTCGATTACTCATACCCTACGACTGAAAATGTGAATCTCGTGATCATGGACAATCTTAAGTATTTTTATCACTATATTAATGTATATCATGATGAGGTTCGTAGTGAGGTTGTGGCTAGTTCCCTGCGTGAGTTTTTAACAGACTTTAGAGACGAGTATCGTTTGATGGGCAGAAAGGAAAAATATGAGCATATGTTCCTCTCAAATAGTGCGCCGGAGGTAAACTGTCTGGTGCGTAGGCTGGTAGTGATGAAATTAATTCTTGTACCGGAAAAACGAATATGTACAACAATTCGGTACGACTCGCGGATCATACGAGTTCGAACAACCCCATTCACGTATCGTCGAGTCAGCCGCCCGTCGAACCGTTCCTGCCTACCTGCGTGCCTCACACGGCTCATAGTTATCTCAGAGCTTGAGCCGAGTGGACGTGCGCTCCTCGAATACGATGGAACTTCCTTTGAGCAGCATTCTCAACGCCTCGTACGATGTGTCCGTGACGAAATCGTTGCGCGTGTTCAGGCGTAAATCTGGTACCGTTAGCTATGTACTGGAAACGGGATGTAGACAAACAAACAAACGGGTTTATTTAAGTGTCGAGGAGATGAATAGAATCTTCGTGATAGTTGAGAAGTGGAGTGAAGATCGTTATAAAATACCTGCTAACGTAGGTACAAGAAGAGAGCAGATTAGTGACGCACCCTCATACGCCGTTGTATGTACTTTGTGTATAAATAACGATCGGCCGTGTATTGATATACGGCTGATGTGGAAGAATGCTTCTGATAATAACGCTCTTGTTCCTATGCGAAACCGTTTCATCCTCGACAGAATGTTTGAAATCGTCGGATTCCGCAAGCTGAAACCTATATTAGACGCGCGTGTTACGGATATGCTTTATTTTGATACAGTACTTGAATACGCATACACCGCTCTGCTCGATGGGTTTACCGAGTGTAGGTGCTGAGAATGGTCTAGTGATGGACGTTTATTTAAAAGTTTAGACTCTTTGAAATACCATGAACTTTGGTACAAAGCAATTGATCGGTACAGGCTGAGCTCACCTACACCGTTCACCCTGAAGAACTATTTCTTTATATAACGCGCAGTTGTCGTAACGATTTAGAAGATTATTTCAATTGCCGCTATGTGATGAGTTCACGATTGAAAGCTCGAGTCGGTTGAAATAAACCCTCGATTGGAAAAGCGTGTTTATAAACTTTGTTTAATGTAGCTAACGATGAACTCTTTGTGCGTGCTTTTGATTGTATTCTAGACGTATTTAAAGATGATTTACCAACCGGCTGTAAAGTGGGAACAAAATAGTACTGAACGATATGAAAGCCCTTCATATCGAATACAGGTTTCCCTATACTTTAAGCGGTGAAATATTATTAAACCGCGTATACTGCGTAATGCAGAGCAATAATGATGTAATTGTAAACTCGATTAAGTGCGAGTTTAGTATTTTGAAAAAAAAGTGAAATGTAATTATATATTTTGCGTGATATTTCTCCTGTACTGTTATGATTATATGCATATTCTATTATTATTGAAATGTATATTTATTTGTATATATCTCCATCTCCATAATTGTGTGTGTGTGTGTGTATATATATATTTTTTTTTTATTATATGCATATTCATCAATTATTATTGAAATGTATATTATTTCTATATATTTATAATAAAAAGAATGATGCAATGTTGTTTTACTTAATTCTAATTGTTACGCCTTCTAAACCTACTAGCGGAATTCTAAATGTATACAATGGTATCGCTAAAAAGTGGTATCTGTCAACTGAATACATGGCACGAAATCTTTTAATTGGAGACAACTCACCATAATAATGCTAAAAAGTGGTATCTGGCAACTCAAGCCATTTACGTCTTCTAAGCCAACTGGCTGATTAGGAGTCTATAATAATGTATACAATGGTATCTAGCAATGCTAAAAAGTGGTATCTGGCAATAATAATGCTAAAAAGTGGTATCTGGCAACTCAAGCCAATTACGTCTTCTAAGCCAACTGGATGATTAGGAGTCTATAATAATGTATACAATGGTATCTGGCAACTCAGTCTTCGATTAGAATTAAATATATAGCACAAACTGAATACATGGCGCTATCTGGCAACTCAAGCCATTTACGCCTTCTAAGCCAACTGGCTGAGCCTATAAGACAACGCCTACTCGGCTGAAGTTTTAATATGCACTTGGCTCCTGCCAGGTGAACACCTCTCCTCCTTTCTCTCCTTTCTGGCCCTTTGGGGGGAATAGCTTGGGGGAGAACTCCACCTCCAAGTTGCATGCCCCTTGCAACCCTGGTTGGCAACAAAGGCGAGTACTCTTTTTTTTTCTTTTTTTCTTTTTTTTCTTTTTTTTGCAACACCCCCCTTTGCAACAACCCCACCCCCTTTGCAACAACCCCACCCCCTTTGCAACATTACGTAATCACTTCCAACATTCCTGCACTCTAACCTTTTGCGGCTATCAGTGATGTAGGTCTCGAGATCGGTCTCGGTCTCGAGACCGATCTCGAGACCCATTTTGCAGATCTCGATCTCGATCTCGGTCTCCGCTATTTAGATCTCGGTTTCGATTTCGGTCTCGAAAGACGCGGTCTCGGTTTTTCTCCCCGAGACCTTTCGAGACCTCTCGAGACCGTAATGAAAAATACATGTTATTGGCATACTCATGATGGTGGCTTGGTTGAACAGATACAGTTCAGAATGTTTATGAAAGTTTGTAAAAGTAAGGGACTCTAGGTATTCACTAATCAGTCACCCTGTTTTGAGTTGCCACGTTTGTCTTGCGGGGGGGGGGGGGGTCTGGTTTTTTTTAGGTTAGCGCTACAAAAAAATTTGACCCTCCTGCCGCCCCCGTCAGATTAATTTTATTGAAAATGGAAACACTAAATAGAGAATTATATATATTATATATATAAGTATATATTATAAGGCAACTTAGTGTTGCCAAACGGCGTGTCAACCTCTGTGGCCTGATAAAAACGATTATCCTCCCATCCAATATGTATTTGAAAAAAAAAATGCTTCACACAAAAATAACGCAAGAAATACAGCATAAAGAAAACAGTACCGATAAATTCAATAAAGCATAGGACAACTCGACAACCCTTCACATCACTTATATTTACAACGTACCGATTCGTAGAAAAAATCGCAATTGCCAATTGTAAATGTTAAAAAAAATGACGTCATGAGCTTGGTCTCGATCTCGATCTCGGTCTCGAATTTTAAGGGTCTCGATCTCGGAAGGTAGATCTCGATCTCGAACCTTTGATCTCGGTCTCGATCTTGGTCTCACAGGATCAGGTCTCGGTCTCGGTCTCAGTCTCGGACTTGGTGGTCTCGACTACATCACTGGCGGCTATACTACTGAGGAGAATACAATTCGCGTGGAAAACTACCAGAGTTTTAGCACCTTGTCCTTCTTATCCTGTTATTTCTTATCCTGTTGTGTTGTTCATCCAGAACAAATATCCAGAACATATTTGTATGCTCCTCCAAAAAAATATTTTTTGCACCAATCATATTATTTTTTTCCTCTGTGATCTGTCTATAGATTTCGTGTTTTAATTTCCTTCGTGGTTATTTTCATCATAAATATTATTCACATGTTGCTTTTGTGAAATAATTTATATATATATATATATATATATATATCTTAGGGTGGTCCACAAAATCGAAGTTCTTTATTTTTTTTGTGCTCAGTGTTTATTTCGTTCCTATCCCCAAGAAAATACTGCATACCAAGTTTTAGGTCATTATGACTGTTTAGGGTATGCACAAGCTGACTAAGAAAAGCTCACATTTGTTTGATCTCTTTCCCTATAGAATGATTCTTGTATTAGGAAAATGATACTCAAGTATTACATATCTATAGGTAAATTATTATTTAAGTGATTAATTTATTAATTAGAGGCAAACCAAACACAAACAATGTTGATTGAAACAGGAAAACAACTCTCCAGTCCTCACGATTACAAGTTAGCCTTGCTTAACTAGGAAACTGGCGTCGATGTGTAGCGACCACCTGCAGCAGATACTCCTTCTGTTCTTCGTTCTTCGTAATGGAAGAGTTATAATCCTGAATTAGCTTCAGCCCTCTTTCAGCCACATCATTAGGGTATGTCAATTTTAGTAAAGTCAACAATTCAAAAGCTACTAATGCTCAAATGATGTCATATTATCTAGCAAACTTAGAAATATCTTTAGTGGTCAACTTTGGTTATTTTTGGTGTGCAGGATGGTTTCTAAGTTTCACATAGTCACAAATGCTGGAGATTTGATTGTGAATGCGTCTTTTCCCTCCTTTTTGACAATTCTGATTACTTCGTAATGTAAATATTGTGTAATTCAAATTATTCGAAATGTTATGTGTGACCCAAACTTTCTGTATATTTTGATATGATAGATATATGAAATTGTCATTACTTTGAATAATTAAGTATTGTACCTATAACAACACAACCTTTTATCTGAGCTTATAGGAAGATATTAAGAATTTCAATTAACTTAATTTTAAGTAATCATAATCAGTAGGCCTATCCAAATTTCAATGACATTTCTTTTGTTCACAGGTCCACAGGATGAGTCAGAAAGAAATCAGAACCCGAAGCAAATCAAGTTGTCACCTAAGTCATTTGGTGGGGACTGGGAGGGAACTTCCCCCTGCTGAGCTGCCCACAGCCAGAGATCTGCTGAGGTATGGTTTGTTGAAGAGAGAGATGAGTGAAGAAGACAGGAGGAATTACCCAGTTAATGACCTGATTAACAACGGCATTGTTCCAGGGCTACTGGCTCAGTGGAGAAAGGCCAACGCTCTATTCACAGGACCTGTAATCAACACTGAGGTCAGGATCAGGGCTAAAGTGAAGGCACTGTGGGATGAGGCAGTGAAGGTGTCCATTTGCAATGTGAAGCTAGAGGTCAAAGATAGGTTCATGATGAAACTGGACAAGTTGGTGGACATCCTGACCTGTCACTGTGTGATCAGGAGCTGCAGTGAGCTTGGGTGCAACCCTGTCTGCAACAGTGAGGTTCACATTGACTGCAGCTGCAGGAGCGAGCAGAAGATACCAGTGCAGGAGCTTGCCTTCACTAAAGGTCAGAGAGAAAGGTGGGAAGTGTGGGGGCACACCAGATGGGTCTAGCTGACCACCCTGAGACCGGGAGACAGGAAGCAGTGCTGCAGAGACAGGAGCAGAGAAGGAAGGCCGAGGAGAAGAAGAGGAAGAAGGCAGAAAAATCAGCCAAGAAAGAAGAGGAGTTGAGGGAGGAGTCACTGCTGGAGATGGAGTTGGAGGAGACTGGAGATATATTGGAGGAGGCAGGGAGGAGAGAGGAGGACGAAGACTTCATACCAGAGGCTGCGACAACTTCTTCCTTGCCTGTGGATAAGAAGAAGAAATACAACACTGAAGATATCACCAACATAGCTCTGGCTAGTTTGAGACATCACACTGGGCTGAGAGAGACTACAAAGATTGCAACTGCTGCCTGGATTAATGCTGGTCTTATCACAGAGTTTGACACAGCACTGGTGATTGACCACAACAAGGTGAGGAAGGCTCAGGAGAGACTGACTAAGGAGCTGGTCAAGAAGTTTGATGAAGAGATTAGGGAAAATGGCATCACCTGTATCTTCTTTGATGGGAAAAGAGATGACACCAAAGTGATGATGGAAGCTGAGGGCAGTGACAGGCAGTTTCCTGGCCTCATTAAGGAAGGACACTACACAGTGTGCAATGAACCAGGTGGGAAATATGTGCGGCATTTTGTACCAGAGGAAGCTGCAGAGGAGAAAAGTCATGCTGAGGTCATTGCTGATCATCTGGTGAACTGGCTAAGAGAGAGAGAGGAGCAGACCAAACCCTTTTGGCCATAGGAGGTGAGAGTACTAATGTGAATACTGGCTGGGAGGGAGGAGTAATGCATTATGTGGAGGCCAAGCTTAGCAGGAAGTTGGTGTGGATTGTCTGTGACTTGCACACTAGGGAGCTGAGTCTCAGACACCTGGTGACTGCACTGGATGGCAAAACATTGAGCAACAACAAGTGGTCTGGGCCTCTAGGGAAGATGTTAGACACTGCCACTGAGCTGGAGATCAATCCAAACATCTCGAGGATCACTGTTGGTCCTCCTCTACCCCATCTCAGTCAGGAGGTGGTCAAGGACCTCAGCACAGACCAATCATATGGCTACAGAATCATCACTGCCATCAGATCGGGAGAGGTACCTCAGAGTTTACCTCTCCTGGAGATTGGGCCAGTCTGTCACAGTAGGTGGATCACCACGGCTCTAAGGTTCTGCAGATTGTGGATTTCCAAACATGGGCTGAAGGGTAGGAACCTGAAGAATCTGAGGATAATTGTGGAATTCATAGTGGGAGTCTACATGCCAAACCGGTTCAACATCAAGTTAAATCACAGCTGGGTGGAGGGTCCCAGGCATGTACTGTACCAATTGGAGCTGCTCAGAAGTCAGAAGAAGGAGGTGATAGGAATAGTGATGCCTACAGTGAAGAGATTAGCCTGGTATGCACACTCTGAGGCTGTGCTCCAGGCCATGCTGTGCAGTGAGGTGGAGGAGGAGAGGAGGAAGGGAGTGAAGAGGATACTGGAAATCAGAGGTGAAGGAGATGAGGACACACAGGTGGTAGACTGCAGTGTCAGACCCAGGGAGACTCCTGACATCAACCCAGATGCCACCAAACTCTTGGAGCTTATTGACTGGAACTCTGGCGTGACTGAGCCTCCTCTGACCTGCTCCCTCACCACTGCTGCAATCAAGGAGTTTCTGGATAGACCAATGGAAGTTCCTGCATGGCCCTCACACACATACAATCAGTAGAGAGGTGTGTAAGGATGACAACTGAAGCAGCACAACATGTTTACTCACAAGAGAAGAGGGAGGCGTACATCAGTGGCCAGGTGGTCAGTAGAGAGCTCATGTCCAGGAACAAGAGCAAGGCAGACATGGCATCCTTGGCAAAGTTAAAGAAACCTATCTATATTTCTAAGTTTTACTACTGAAATACAATCAAAATGTCTTTAATTGTATGTAATGTATGTAAAATGTAGCTATATAAAATAAAAAAAATACTTGCAAAAATTGCTGATTTTTCGTAAACTTCAACTTCAAATATAAGTAGCTAGGAGTGGTCAAATCTGGATTTTAAAGCCATATTTCGAATAAGCACATAACAATGCATCATTTGGTCACTAGTAGTCTTTAAAAATCTTAAAGATTTCACTTTGCTCCCTAAAATTGACACACCCTACCACATCATTCACTACCAGCATATCTTGGAGGACTTCCTTGGCCTAGAGGAACTGCGGATCATCCTTCCTTTGGGATGGATCTTTAGAGATGAATCCGGAGCCTAGTAGCGTAGTCTGGAAGAAACGGTTGGTATGCTTGGATGCAAGCTTCTTCAGCGTCAGTGACGAAATGTCCTCTTCCGGTACTTCAATTCTCTTCCGTGGATCTTTCTCTCCTTCCCTTACTCTCATCGAATCCAGGATTCCTCTCTTCTCCATATTGAAAACTGCGTCACTGAATAGAGCCAGAGCTACCAACTCCTCGCTCAAATACCACAGATGTCGTTGGAATCCCTTTGTAGCTGCCGCTCCAACTGCTCCATCCACTTTATTCGTCTTCTTGAATTTTCTTAAGGAAGGAGATATCGTTGCTCGAGACTTCAAAGATTATGGGAGCCTTGAACCATGCTGGTCCGTAGACAAGAACCACAAAGAGGGCCATGGTTCGAATGGACTTTTCTTCCTTGGGGGACACCTTAAACTGAGGTTGAAACATGAATATTTGGAGACATCCAGCGAGCATGGTGTATGAAGCTAGGCTGTCCAAATCGAATCCTTCGGGGAGGTGTCCCACCTAGGAAGACTACGCTAAGCTCCAGGAGTCGGCGGTAGTCGTTGCGGGGTTGCGTACACTCAAGAGATTTTATGTAGTAGTCGAGAGTTTCTTGTACCCATTCAAGGTTCTCTTTGAAAACTGCACTGACGTGGTCGTCCATCATTCCAGTCTTGAAGTTTGCTTGATTGACCCGCTGCCAGTTCTTTTGGAACCGTTCAAATAAGAGAACCTCCGGAACGCTAGACGATCCAGGAACTGTCTTGAAGACGTCTCTGAGAACGACCTCCAAGATATGGTGTCTGCAAGCGAGGTAGAGTAAATTTGTTCCCAGTCGCTGTTCAATCAGAGTGCAAGCTCCACCAATATGACCCGTATTGCTTGGAATCAAATCAAAGCTCATTGCGACGACTCGGTCTTCGACCTTCCAATCATTCAAGGCCTCAACCACGGCGTCTGCTTGTGCCATTCCTGTTCCACATGCGAGCTTCGGAACACCCAGGAGTTGGATGTTCTCTTCTGACGATGACGAACATCCTTCCCAGAGATCAGTACTGGGAGACGATCGACGCAGTCATTTTCTGTGAGGAATGGAAGGAGTTTCCCGTCCCAATGAACAACAATTCCAGTATTGGCGCCAGAAGATGTGACAGCTTATTTCACAGAAGTGATGTGGTCACTGCGATGTCGCATACGGGTTCTTCTGAATGTGGAGCGACTGATGGCCAGTTCATCAATGTTCTCTCCAAGGCTTTTCACAGTAACTGCCACGATGTGAATTGCCTCACGATCGCTGGTGTTGCTTCTCTCCAGGGCGGCAGCGAGACCAGGGACCATGAAGTTCTTAGGCCTCGTTTGAGGTGCAGGACGAGTTGCATTTGACGAGGCAGGGACCTGAAAATCAGGATCCATTCCAACTCGAGGCATCTTCGGAAATGAACGAGGGCCTTCATCATCAGAAAAGGTGCTGGTTGACTCCAGCTGAACGGTCTCTTGCTCTTCACGCATCTGCTTCTCTGCTACTTCCTTTTGCTCTCTGGCTTTCTTCTTAAGATACTTTTGTTTCGTTTCTTTCTTAACCAGGACTTCGTCGACTCTTCCCATGTGAAACTTGCGTTCCCTCTCTTGGTCTTTCAAAAAGACAGGGTCTTCCTCTATCCGGATCAGTCTTTCCACATCATGATGCTTAATGTTGAAGAGCTTTTCAAGATTGTTTGAGAACTCTTGTTCCTTCTGTATTTGTGGCTTACTTCTCCTGTTGGAACCCTTTTTCAAGTTCTCCCAAGTGAACAGGATTCCATTCAGGGTTCGTTTGATATTCCGCTCCTCTTGAGTAGGGATGCCGGCCATTCACCAGATATCCATGGTTTCCTTCACCACCATATTGATGCACTCGTTTTTCGTAGGAGTTGGCTCATTCATTTTCAGGAGATGAAAATAACGTTGGAGAACTTGCCTAAGAGTAGGCAGACGGGACTTAGGAATCGTTTCGATGGTGCCGTCAACCAAATAGATAGTTGTTTTCTTACGCAATGCATTTGCTATCACAACCTAGAAAGAGAAACCAAAAATTGACATTTTTTATTACTATGGAAATAATGTAGAAATACAGCAACTTCAAACATGTAGACTTTTAAAGTCACACTTTAATATTAAACATGCACTAACGTACATGAATTTTCAGCAAAAATTATTATTCAATATAAACCCAAAACAATAACGCAACAGTAATATAGCAACTTTAAGCGTCATAGCAATTTATAACGCAATAGAAAATATAGCAATTTTAAGCATACACAGTTTTATCGTTACTCTTTAGGACTAAATTTGCACTAATGTACATCTCTTTTCAGAAAAAATTATTATTCAACATAAACCAAAAGTAATAACGCAATAGTAATATAGCAACTTTAAGCGTCATAGCAATTTATAACGCTGTAGAATATATATTCACCTTAATTAAATATTAATATTAATTAATTAATTAATTATTAATTAAATATTAATTAAATATTAATTAAATAAATATTCACCTGAATCATTAAAAAGCAAGCTAAGATAAATGATTCCCAGTGATGCGCGAACACTTAATTAATACACTCTATCCGATTCTTGCTGGGAGAGTAACTGAGGAAAACCTTTAGTATTTGAAATACGATGCCAAATCGTAGTATGTTCAAAAATAAGAGTTGCCAACTGTAAACTTAATTAATTCGTTAATTAGGAACGTAATTTGGAATTAGAAACTGGGCGAATTGCGCAATTTTTTTTGTACGTTCCGAGTTATGCCTGCTATGTAGGCCACGTCAGAGCCGAGCATTATAGGGCATTAAAAATGGTAGCCGTGTGCATACCCTAAATATTCATTAATTTAAAAAAATTCACGTGCGGTAGTTTCTCATTTAGTGGGTACGTTTGGGCTATGAACAGAAAAATTTCGGAGGAAAAAATTTTCACCCTCCTTTTTTGGACCACCCTACATTATATATATATATATTTATATATACTATATGCAATAAAATCACAGAACAACACGTGATCTTTTTAATAAGCAAAGAACCACAGGGAAAAGGAAACACGAAATCCGAGCGCTTTCGTGATATATTCACTTCTTCAGGGACAAGAAAGAAATAGACAGAATTTACAAAGTAAATGAGTTAAATACACAAGCACAAGCGAAAAAATTCCCCAATAGAAAACTCAATTTAAAAAGCAATAAAACAATCTAAAGATTTTTTTCCCCAATAGAAAACTTAATCTAAAGGCTACTAAATTATTGAATACATAAAAACTATATAAAGGAAATTAGACAATTAACATGTACACAAAAAAAATTATTGGTACTTTTGCATTATCCTCCCAACACTAATTTTTTTTATAATGGAAGGAAAATAAAGTACGTTAGCAAAACACTTGCGGCGGGCTGTTTTTAACCTAACCTAACCTAACCAAACCTAACCTAACGTAACCTAATCCCAACACTAATTTTTTTTATAATGGAAGGAAAATAAAGTACCATAACCAAAACCAAACCAACATTATTAAAAAAATTAGTGTTGGGAGGATAATGCAAAAGAACCAAATTATTATAACAGTTATTAAAAATACTATTTAATTAAAACTGGCAATTGAGTGGCAAGAATCTAAGGAAACAAAAGACATGGTGCAATCGTCGACACGTGCTCCTTCCAGAATATTCCGTTACCTATTGGCGAAGCAAAGAATTTCCCATTAGGCAACTCAATCTAAAACAATCTAAAAAAATTTTCCCAATAGATAACCTGTTCAAAAGTCTACTAAACTATCAAGGACATAAAGACTATATAAAAGAAATAATACAATTAAAATGTACACAAAAAAATGTTAACAATTATTAAAATAATATTTATTTAATTAAAGCAAACAATTAAGTGGCAAGAATGCTGTCAAAATAATACACCACCTTTCTAACAATGTACGAGTCTAATTTATAAAGCCCAGGGTTAATAAGTATTAAGAACAAAATCAGCATTATTCTTGATCACACTCGATTCAAGTATGTTTCTACTAACAAAAGATTTACTAAAACTTAATTTGGAGGCATTTTTCCAGTCAATGGGATAATTAGTATCTCTTACGTGAATGAAAATGGCGTTAGATTCCCGGCCTGTTCTTATACTGTATTTATGCTGCTTAATACGTAACTCAAGCGTCTTGCTAGTTTCACCAATGTAAAATTTATTACATATTGTGCATGGAATTTTATATACACAACCCTGTTCACTTAAAGGGGAGTGTTTAATCAATGAATTCTTAATTACATCTAAATTTCTGAACGCGATATTTACGTTAAAAGTCCTCAGCAGTTTCGGCAGATCAAGGAAATTTTAACGCTAAGACGTTTTTTGTGGTATGAGTCTTGTCTTTTACCTCGTAGAAGGTTTTCTTTGCCATTTTTAAAGATTTATCTATGCAGTTCTCTGGATATTTTAAATCAAACGCAATTTTATATATTTTACTAATTTCATCATCAATGAACTCTGGGCTACAAATTTGTAAGCATCTTAGGAACAAAGTAGAAAAAACGGTTCGTTTTACGTTAATGTGGGGAGCCGAATAATAATGTATATAGGAACAATTATTAGTGGGTTTTCTGGAAATATATCACGAAAGCGCTGGGATTTCGTGTTTCCTTTTCCTTTTCCATGTGGTTCTTTGCTAATATATATATATATATAATATATATATGTATATAGGGCCGCGTAGAGGGCGGGGAAGGCGAGTTAAATCCCCCGGGCCCGGGCCTCTAGGGGGCCCAGAAAGAAGGGGATAAAATCTAAAAATATTAATAAAGCAATTGATTAAATAACAGAGAGAAAATATAATTAATGAACATACATTTTATAGAGATTATCATAGTCAAACTGAAACAGATAAAATATTATCTGTGGTCCACCAATGCGCAAGACTGACAGATCTGGGAACCATTGTAATTGAAAGCCAGTTAGCCCGTATTTTAAATTTCATCAGAATCATTTACCACTTTGCTAGAGAGAAGGCAAAGAAAGTACACTTCTAATTATGAAAATCTTGCAGTAAACAATTGTCTTGCCTACATAGATTGGTACTGCATTTGTAAATTGTATGGTGATAGAATTAATATAATTGATTCAAAAAATGAAATGGTCATTTTCTTCTGAGTTGTTTATTCATACTGTATGTTTTGAATAGTGACTTGGACATACAGGGTGTTTCAGGAGGAAAGGTCAATACTTCGGGAGGTGATAGTATCGGTCATTGTGAGAAAAAAAGTTCATATGAACATACAGTACGTCTAATTCTGAATGGTTACGGAGATAGAGCTGTTTGAATCTACAAATACAAAAGCATTGCTAATGGTAATCAAGAAAGAGAAACTAATTACTGTTTCTAACATTTAATGTTTAAACATTGGCATTTTGAATGGTATCAGATACAGAAATGACAAATTTTTTACAGTTTACAATACGTTTTCGAAAATCCCACCATCAACCTCAATACACTTTGCAACTCGTGTGCGAAGATCGCGTGTTGTTCGTCTTAGTTGATCTTGACGTTCCTTTATGCGGGCAGCAGCATCCAAAATGCGCGCGAGCAATTCGTCTCGTGTATCCACCTTTCTTTTGTAAACTTGACTTTTCATCCACCCCCACAAACAATAATCTAACGGAGAGAGGTCTGCAGACCTTGGTGGCCATTGAATGGGACCACCGCGGCCGATCCATCGACCAAGGAATGTTTGATTTAGGTATTGCATCACCAGACAGGTAGAATGTGGAGGAGCTCCGTCATGCTGAAAGTACATACCAGCGCGTGTAGCCAAAGGAACATCCTTCAATATTCCTGGCAATTCATTTTGCAAAAACCGTAGACATACACCATATCTGCATATTCGGCATGTGTGAAGGTGTGTGGCATTCTTAACACTGCTTCAAACACCAAACAATGTCACTCACAACAGTCAGCTGTCGATTGGCTTATGTTACATGCTTACATTACAGCTTACATGGTTGAAGGTTATAGGGGAGGGAAGGGGGAGGAAGAGCTGCGCGTGCATCAGATTCAAACAGCTCTATCTCCGTAACCACTCAGAATTAGACACATGTTCATATGAACTTTTTTTCTCACAATGACCGATACTATCACCTCCCGAAGTATTGACCTTTCCTCCTGAAACACCCTGTATAATCAGTTTGCTTATTATGTACACAAAAAACATTCATAATAAAATACTGAGTAAACGGGGGGCCCCATATACCAATCCTTCCCAGGGGCCCGGGACAGCTCTCGGCGGCCCTGTGTATATATATAGGGTGTACACAAAGTCCTTTCCGATTATAAACTTTAATTACATGAAATCGAAAGAAGGCACAGTAATGCTTTGTTTTGCATGTTGTTGCACGACACATCAAGTTTTTTTATCTTATTTGCAGATCCTGTTGTGCCTGATTGGGATCCATAGATAACTGACCGTAGGAGAAAGTAAAATGCGTTGTTTGGTTGGTGGAGTCAAAGTCTGTGATTACCGTTCAACGGAACTACCACCGTCATTATAGTAAGAACGCTCCTTCCAATCATAGCATTAGGAACTGGTACCACAAGTTTCTGGAAACAGGCAGTGTGACGGACAAGGCTAAGAGTGGACGTCCCAGTGCTTCAGACGAAACGGTTGCCAGTGTCCAACAGGCTTTCCAACGAACCACTCGAAAGTCCGTTCGTTGCGCCTCACCGCAACTTCAGGTACCATAGGCAACAGTTCACAAAATTCTGAGGAGCAACTTCCATTGACATTGACACGCTTCGTCCAAGGATTTGCGATGCCATTAACAGTGTCACGAAAGATATGCTATCGAACGTATGGCGTGAACTCGAACTTCGCTTGGGTGTGCTACGTGTAACTAACGGCGCACATGTTGAGATTTAATAAGGAATATAATAAACTTGATGTGGTATGCAATAACATGCAAAATAAAGGATTACTGTTTCGATTTCATGTAATTGAAGTTTATAATCGGGAAAAGACTGTGTACACCCTGTGTGTATATATATATATATATATATATATATATATATATATATATGTGTGTGTGTGTGTGTGTGTGTGTGTGTGTGTGTATATATATATATATATATATATATGGGATGAATTTCACAATTAAACATGTAAAATGAATGAATGATACAAATCCACAGGGAAAGAGAAAAATTATTCCAAGGCTTTCGTGTATTCAGAAGTACACCTCGTCAGGGAATGAAAGGAAAAGGCGAGATGACAAAAATATATACAACGGGACAGAAAAACAAAATGATTAGCACATGATTAACAAGAGTTAATTAGAGGCAAAAAGTATTTTAACAGGATATTGTCAATTTTATACATTCCTGTACTACTGTTATTGAAATTATTTTTAAAATTGATAAATGCGCATTCTAGAATATCCCTTTCAATTATATCTGTTTTTAACGAGTGCCTTAGAATTATTTGCTGTTCTACACGCATATTTATGCTGTTTTACCCTAATATCTAACGGTTTACCCGTCTGGCCTATATACACCGAGTTACATTGTGTACATCCGATCGAATACGCACAACCAACCACATTATCCGGGCTGTTCTTTATTAGACCTGATTTAACAGTATTATTATACTTAAAGTCTACATTGATACAAATTGCTTTAAGTAAAATCGGAAGATATTGAAAATTAACATGGTAAGGTAGGCTAAGGATATTTTTACGCTCAGATTCCTTTCCAGTTACATTATTATAATACCTATTCTTGGCTTTCCTAAGGCAGTTATCTAAAAATGAAATAGAATAACATAATTTAGTACCAATATCGATGATATTGCATAACTCGGAATGTAAAATTTCAGGACTGACAACTCTCAATGCTTTAAGAAAAATAGCAGAGAAAATAGAAGATTTAAGCGAGGGATGATGGTCGGAATAAAAATGCACATAAGAGTTACTGTTAGTAGGCTTACGATAAACTTCAAATTTGAATTGATTAAAGCATCTCCGAAATTTTAGATCCAGAAAAGATAAGCTTCCATCATTTTCTTTTTCAACCGTGAACTTAATAGATAGAACTAAATTGTTGAGCCTACCAAGATATAAGTCAACATCCAAATTATTAGGCCAAAGGCATAAAATATCATCATATACCTGTACCAAACAAGGTTAAGATTAACAACAGTAGGCAAAATTTTGCTTTCAAAAAATTCCATATATAAGTTAGCTAATACCGGTGAGAGACGATTTCCCATCGCCAATCCAAACGACATAGCATTAAACTTATTTTTAAATTGAAATTTACAATCTTTGATGCAAAGCTTAATTAACTCAATACGAGTGTCGTGTTGAACAGGGAAAGAATATTCAGAGATCTTATCTTTCAAAAAATCAAGTAGGTCATTCACAAAAGTCTCTGTCTCTGAATATTCGTGTTCTGTTCAACACAAAACTCTTATTGAGTTAATTAAGCTTTGCGTCAAAAATTGTAAATTTCAATTTGAAAATAAGTTTTATGCTATGTCGTTTGGATTGGCGATGGGAAATCGCCTCTCACCTGTATTAGCTAACTTATATATGGAATTTTTTGAAAGCAAAATTTTGCCTACTATTGTTAATTTTAACCTTGTTTGGTACAGGTATATAGATGATATTTTATGCCTTTGGCCTAATAATTTGAATGTTGACTTATATCTTGGTAGGCTCAACAATTTAGTTCCATCTATTAAGTTCACGGTTGAAAAAGAAAATGATGGAAGTTTATCTTTTCTGGA
Organism: Bathynomus jamesi; assembly: GCA_023014485.1. Lineage (NCBI taxonomy): Eukaryota > Metazoa > Arthropoda > Malacostraca > Isopoda > Cirolanidae > Bathynomus > Bathynomus jamesi. The sequence continues at coordinate 216,956 of JAJOZX010001523.1, forward strand.
TCTAAAAATTCGGAGATGCTTTAATCAGTTCAAATTTGAAGTTTATTGTAAGCTTACTAATAATAACTTATGTGAATTTTTATTCTGACCATGATCCCTCGATTAAATCTTCTATTTTATCTACTATGTTTCTTAGAGCATTGAGAGTTGTCAGTCCTGAAATTTAGGATTCCGAATTATGCAATATCTTGGATATTTGTATTAAATTATGTTACCCTATTTCATTTTTAGATAACTGCCTTAGGAAAGCCAAGAATGGGTATTATAATCGTGTAACTGTAAAGGAATTTGAGCGTAACAATATCCTTAGCCTACCTTACCATGTTAATTTTCAATATCTTCCGATTTTACTTAAAGCAATTTGTATCAATGTAGACTTTAAGTATAATAATACTGTTAAATCAGGTCTAATAAAGAACAGCCCGGATAATGTGGTTGGTTGTGCGTATTCGATCGGATGTACACAATGTAACTCGGTGTATATAGGCCAGACGGGTAAACCGTTAGATATTAGGGTAAAACAGCATAAATATGCGTGTAGAACAGCAAATAATTCTAAGGCACTCGTTAAAAACAGATATAATTGAAAGGGATATTCTAGAATGCGCATTTATCCATTTTAAAAATAATTTCAATAACGGTGCGGGAATGTATAAAATTGACAATATCCTGTTAAAATACCTTTTGCCTCTAATTAACTCTTGTTAATCATGTGCTAATCTTTTTTTTTCTGTCCCGTTGTATATATTTTTGTCATCGCGCCTTATTCCTTCATTCCCTGACGAGGTGTACTTCTACATACACGAAAGGCGTTGGAATAATTTTTTTCCTTGTGAGTTTGCATCATATATATATATATATATATATATATATATATATATATATAGCCACCTGTAATAATTTTAAGTGCATATGAAAAATATTTTAGTATATATATATACAGGGCGTCCCAACAAAATGTATACACACTTTAACAGCTGATAGCTCAATTGATGTTTCTTTCTTTCCAAGTTAAACCCATTAGAATTAATAATGGCAGTCAGACTAAGCTTTGAACAAAGGAAATTCATTCTAAAATGCTACTGGAAGTGTGAAAACGCAGTTGAAGTGCAAAGACAGTTTAGGAGGGAGTTTCAAACAGATCCACCAACGCGACTTACCATCACTCGAATTAGAGATAAGTTTGAAGCCGATGGAACTGTTCAGAATGTCCACAAGAAGCGTTCCGGAAGACCACGGACATCGACAAGCCCCACAAAGCAAGAAAGAGTACTGGAAACGTATCACCAAAGTTCAAGAAAATCTGTGCGGCAAGCGAGTCGTGAGGTAGGAATTTCAGAATCGTCTGTCCAACGTATTTTGAAGCGCTGTCAATGGAAAAGTTACATTCCAAGATTAGTCCATGCTATTAATGAAGATGATCCGGACCGAAGAGTGGAGTATTGCGAGTGGTACTTGGCACGATGTGGATGTGGATTGGACGAAGGGGTTTCGTAGAATACCCTCCGCGTTCACCAGACCTCACACCACTAGACTTTTTTTTATGGGGATACTTAAAAGACAAAGTCTACGCTATAAAACCTGCAACAGTCGCTGAATTGAGAGCAGCCATTGAACGAGAATGCACACAAATACCAAACGAAATATTTCGTGATGTTTGCGATTCCATTGCTTCGCGTTATCAGCAGTGCCTGGACCAGAACGGACGTCAGTTTGAAAACAGGCGTTGACAAAACAATTAAATAATGTCTGTAGATTCTATTACATTTTGAAAATGAAATGTATTTTAATAAACACTGCCTTTATAAGTATTTAAAGTGTGTATACATTTTTTTGGGACGCCCTGTATATATAATATATATATACACAAACTCAGAATGGTTCCCTGAGAACATTATATGTTAAACACAGACCGTGCATGGAACAAGGAACTCTTCTGGGAAAATTAAATCCACTATAGTCCGAATAAGTAATGGTAAATGACAAATACCATAGTTTTTTTTTCGTTTTTCATGATTTTAGCCCGACGTTGCCCACGTCGGGCTAAAATCATGAAAAACGAAAAAAAAAAAAAACTATGGTATTTGTCATTTACCATTACTTATTCGGACTATAGTGGATTTAATTTTCCCAGAAGAGTTCCTTGTTCCATGCACGGTCTGTGTTTAACATATAATATATATATATATTAGGGTGGTCCAAAAAGTTAAAGCATCGACTAAGTTCTCTCCACAAGATTGGTTTTATGCCTCTTGGTGTGGACAGTATTTGTGCAAAGTTTCACGTTATTCGGTTAATATTTAGGGGTCGCCCCACTTGCCCCCTTTTTGAAAATTTGGGAAAATATATAGACAACTGAATAACAATTTTTTTTTGGTTCTCAAAGAATATGAAAGAAAACAGTAAGACAATAGGACATGATAATGGGTGTATCTTCATTATTTCTTCTGCATCAGAGTCGCCTTGGATGGTATTGGTATCTGTTTTCGGTGGGCGGCTACGAGTTGTAGGAGGTACTGCTTCTGGTCCTCGTTTCGTGTCAAAGTGTCATTGTAGCGTTGTGCGAGAGCAATACCTCGCTCGGCAGCATCATTGACGACTTTCATCTTTAAGGCGCGATCTCTAAGTTCTCTGTAGTTCTTGTCATTTGGCCATTCCCGTGGATCTTTTTGAAGTAACTGGCGCGCTTCCTCCTTACCTCCAACTTTCAAGGCATCAAAGAGGGTCAATGTCCTTTTCGTGACGAAGGATGCCACATCATTTTCAACACCAGCTTCCGCCATGTCGATTCGTCGGGGGCAGCCATTCTTTTGGGGATGTTCGAGGTGTTGAACCATTCTCCTTTTGGTATCAGGATCGATCCTATTATCGAAGAAGGCCAGTCCAATCAGATGCTCCGACAAGTACCACAGGTGGCGTCTTAGAGCTGTCTTCGCCGCTTGTGCAGCTCCTCCGTGTGGATATTTTTCCAGAAGATGCAGCATTTTGAGATCATTGAGAGGAGCTTGTGTCCCCATTGGCGCTTCATGCCAGTACTTGACGTAAATCAGACTGACAAATAAAGCCAGCTGAGTCACGTTTCGTTCTTCGCGTGCTGTGAGCTTGAATTGATAGTGAAAGAGGTAGATTTTGAGCGCATAAATCGCCTTCGCCATCCATCTCGCGTGGTGCATGGGACCCGGAGCTCGGATAAAGAGTTGACCACCAGTCTTTCCCCCCAGGAAGAGCAAAGATAGTTCAAGGAACTCCTTGTAGTCGTCACGAGGTTGGCTTGCCTGAAGAGCGTTAGGTAAGTAAGTGAGCATCTCTTTTCTCATCTCTTGGAGTTGAGGGTTCTCGAACAAGCTGTCCGATGCTGAGACAAATGCTTCGTGGGAGAGAGATGGCCATTCCTTTTGAAATCGCTTAAAAAGGCCTGTTTCAGGACTTCCTGTTGAGCCAAATATTGAGGCAAAGACATCAGCAAGTACGACTTCAAGTATATGATGTCGACAACCGATCCAAACTAGCTCGTGACCCAATGCTTCTTCAATCCTGACACAGGCTCCGCGATGTAAACCCGTGTTTGACGCAGTGGTATCGAAGACGAGACCTCTCACATGCTGTTCCACGTTCCATAATTTCATAGTTTGAAGGCATGCCTGGGCCTGTGCTTCTCCAGTTCCTTGTTTCATCTTTGGGACACCAAGCAGCTTCTCCTGTCCATTGAATGTTATAAGGATTGCTATCCGATGCACATTCGTCTTCTTCCCTTCAATGCCGGGGAGAAGCTTTCCGTCCCAATGGAGAAGGACAGGGTCTTCTAGAGAGAATGATTCTAGGTCTTCTCGAGCTGCCTGTTCTCGCCCACTTTCTCTGTAGCGATGAATAGAGCTCCGAGAGCACGTCATCCCAGACAGATCATGCCCCGCGGCCTGTAATACAGCTCCAGTTACGAAAACAGCATTCCGGTCAGAAAGATTGGTGCGATCCATTGCTCCAATGACTTCTGGAGATTGGAAAATGTTCGTAACCTTGTTCTTGGGACGCTTTGGTGCCGGAGCTTCAGACGAAGAAGGAATCGGAACCGATGGTCTATAGTCGTCGTCGTCTTGCGAAAAAAGGGAAGAAGAAGAAGAGGAAAGATCAATTGATGACACTCCTGCTTCTTCCAAATCTTTCTGTGTTGCTTCATGCCTTGCCTTCCTCTTGGCTTCCTTCTCCATTCTGGATCGCTTTCTGTCCTCTTGTGTAGTCGTTTCCTTATCAATGCCAGCCATGCTGCAAGAATTGACGTCCTTGCGCTGCATGGACAGGAAATTTCGGTCCTCAACGTTGACGATTGTGCTCATGGCATCACTGGTTGCGATGTCAAACAGTTCCTGGATGTCCGCTTTGAAGATGTCTTCATTCATTCTATCGCTGGCACGTTGCCTGGTCCTGTGCTCTCTTGAGTGTTTTGAAGCGGTCTAAAAGCTTTGAAAGCTTACGGACACAGGAGTCGATCCGTTGAGTTGGGATCCGCGCTCGGGTCCAGACTTCAATCACCCTCTGGCATGCCTGGTTCAGACTGTCGGAGGTGGTTTGCTTTTGATTGATGTGGTGGTATTGCCCCAAGAGGAGGGCGTCAAGGCATGTAGGGAGCCTTGACGTGGATAAAGTTCCAGTTGCCATCCCTAGAAGCCAAACTTTTGGAATTGATCGAGTTTGAGCCATCGGACCTACGGAAGAAAAAGTACATTATATAATATATATATTCAGAGTGGGGCGACCTCTAAATATTCACCAATCACGCTGCAATTTTGCACAGACCATGTGGACACTAAATAGACAAAAACCACACTTGTGGAGACTATCTAAGACAATTTTGAACTTTCCCCCTATGGATTTGGGCCACCCTAATATATATATATATATATATATATATATATATATATATATATACGGTGCGCCACGCAATCAATAACTATAAAATTTATCGCCAAGTAATAAAGTTTTGTGCCTACGTATAAACTGGCTCAGTAATTCTGAAATCCTGCAATGTCACTATGTACTGTTAGGATTCAATTAAGATTTATGAGGAACCTGAGCATGCAGAGCCTTCCCTTTAATTCGAATGAAAGCTTTATAAATTGTATATTTTAAATTTATAACGTGGATCACTCGACCAAATCACAACAGCTTAATATATTTCGTTTTTTTTAAATATGGCGTATAAAGCCAATTAAATATATATATTTGTTTCATACACATTATTAAAAAATGTTTTTTTCAAATTATCCTTTCATTGATATCAATTAAATTTTAAATATTCTTCTTTTAAATTTATATTGGCTCTGAATTCATTTTAAAAGCAAATAATAACTCAAATTTAAAAGCATTTACTAATATTTTTGTTATTTGTGTCAACTTACTTAAAATATTCAAAGACTAGAAAAATAAAAAGGTTCCTTTTCTTATGCACAAGATAAATAGATAACAACGTCAGAGAGAAATTTTTAAGTATAAATTCGTATCTGATTATTAATTCATTATTATTATTATTATTATTATATATATGTATATATATATTTGGGTAGCCAAAAACATAAGGTAAAAATAAATTTCAGATATATATCGCTCCACATGGTTGGTTCTGTTTCATTTGACTAAAGAACTCTGCAAGCCAAAAATTACACAGATAGGAGTATATTTAGAGGTCGCTCACTTTTTGCTACATTTTGATATAGCCCTGAAATCTCGCTGTTGTGTAGAGGATAGGTGCTAGTGTTGTAAATTATTACACATATAAATCGGTTTGTTTATGCTACGTTTTGCATTTATTAATTAATTAAAAATACTCTACTTCCTGAGTTGTGGATTAAATTAGTGCGCCTATTAGAACGCGTGAACTCTTAGCGAAAACATGATTAAACGAAAAAACGTGTTTACTCTCGTGGTGAACGGTTCGCCTCTACCCACCCAACTCCGTCAGCTGTCCCCATTGTTTCAGTTCTTTCGTGTCTTTCGTAGTGCGATTATCGCCAGACAGTTACTGTGTATAATAGGTGAGTTCATGTTGCACCTTCCATGTCATACATACTATAATTACAGTAGTTACTGTATTCTCCGGGTCAAGATTATTGTTAATGTATATGCGAAATATCTGAAAAAATCAGAACGAAGAGGCGGTAAAAGAAAACAGGAGCTTTAGCCTAACTTGAATTATATATATATATATATATATATATATATATATATATATATATATATATAGTACACCCACAGCTTTGTCCGGATCTGAAGGGCTTGTCCCCCTGCGGCGGATGGGGAATGCATTTTTCACTGATGAAAGTGTTTCTTTGCCCTCCCGGTGATCGCTAAACGCTGTCGTGTTTTCACCAGAGGGAAGTTTCATAATGCACGAACCCAAACTTAATAATTATATATATATATCGGTCCTATTCAAAGGAGTGACATAACGAAGGAGTGACATAACAAAGGAGTGACAAATCGGAGATAAAATTCAAAGGAGTGACATAACAAAGGAGTGACAAAAACTGTAATAAATAAAATAAATAAAAAACAATAAATTTTTTTTTATTTATTTATTTTAGGTTAATTGTACGGCATCGACGATTGGTTAGGTTAAGTCGTGCTATTTTCATTAAATTTTAAATAAATAATTTGTCACTCCTTCGTTATGTCACTCCTTTGTTATGTCACTCCTGTGAAATGTCACTCCTTCGATACAGACCCATATATATATATATTGCTGCTGTTTGAGTTGAGTAATTGTTGAACCAAAATTCTATATTTACATGGGATTTTATGTTTGCTTGTATTTGTACAAACAGTAATTACATCTTTATGTTAGGTGAAGCCTCTATAATTTCAATAATAAATTTTAGTTTCAAATAAAATGATCATTAGAAAATATTTTAGAATTATTCGAATGTTCGAAGTTTTTTAAAGATAGTTAAGGGATAATAGCAATAAAAAAAGCATTACTAATCGCATTATCGTTAAACAGAGAAAACGTTGTAAAAATAACTCCAATTATTTAGTTTCTTATTGTACTTTGTAATTTTCTTAAAAGAAGTGTAAGTTTATTGAATGTCAGCTCTGTCACGTTTTCCTCGGGAGATCCTACAACAGAAGACCATGCTTCCGCGCACCAAGCGCGGTGGATGGCGAAGGCCATCTACTCACTGAAGATCTTCCTATTCAAGGACCAGACAAAACTAACGGCGCATGAGAGGACCGGCATAACAAACATTTGTCTTTTTGTCTCTCTCGTCTACGCCCGCTCCTGGCATGAGGCCCCAGTCCCAGAAAAATCACCTTTCAGTGACATTAACCTATTCGCCCTCCTGCACGAGTATCCTGTGCGTTCCGTCAAGGACGCGGCGGTCAAGGCGTTCTGCCGCCACTTATGGTGCTTTTCTGAACACCTCGCGCCCTTCGCCCTCTTCGACGATCGCGTTAAAAAGAAAACTAAAGCAGCCATGGACGGCAACTTCTCACTTCCTCCTAACCCTAAAGCTCCCAAGCGGGTGGATGGGAAGGAGTTTAACCATCGCACTCCTTTAGAAGCGTACATTACAAGCCGTTCGTTGAAATTGTTCAACCTTCTCTCCGTGAACGGCCAAGAAGCAAAGACGTTCTTGTCGAAGCCATCAGCCCTCTAGCCAACGGACCCAATGTATCAGGCATTAAAGGCCAAAGTCAAACTCCTGAAGGTCGTCAATGATAGTGCTGAACATGCTGTTTCTCTTATCACATCATACAACGCCACACTGACGAAAGACAAGTCTCAGAAACAATACTTGTTGCGGCTCATCAGCAGTCACCGCAAAACCTTATCGGTTTCAACGAAGGTGGTACTGAACGTCAAGAAACAGGTTGTTTGAGATGTTTTACATTTCATGAATGAGATTGAAGTTCCTCTGTATTATCCGATGTGATACAAGTGTTGTTATTATTGTTTTTCATTTCATTGCTATTATACAAATAACTTAATAAGGGATTATGAAAAAGTAAAAGTTCATTTTTTACAGTTTTGTTTCAAGCATCAAAAATGTAGCAAAAGTGAGCGACCTTTAGATATTCTCCGATATGCCTAATTTTGTGGCTGCTTTATTAGTTTTTATATGTAACAAGAACATTTATGATTTTCATTTTTGGGCCACCTTATATATATATATATATATATAATATATGAAAATTATTTCACGAAAGTAACACGTGAATAATATTTATGATGAAAATAACCACGAAGGAAAAAGGAAACAAAATGGTGCTTAAGCGCTTTCGTCTAATGACATCCTCAGGAGACTGAAATAAATAAGAAGTTCGAGACTATATATAGATCACAAAAAAAAAAAAAAAAATTTAAAAATTGTAGGAGGAGCATACAGATTTAAAAGGAAAAGCTACCATAGTTTTAGCACTTTGCCCCTCTTGTCTAAATCCGTTCTGAACGAATTAAAAAAAACAGGGGCAAGCGAAAAAAGGCCTTGGCAAATAGTGAAATTATTTGTAAGTTGAATAATGGCAGACTGAAGAATATTTCTATTAACAATGTTGCTTGAGTGAAACAAAATTGAAGCATTATTCCAATCAGTACAGTGGGATAACTCTGACAAATGGACGAAAAAGGGCACTGGACGACTGTCCCGTTCTAACGGAATATTGATGCTGTTTTACAGGGGTTTGCAAATCCTTTCTCGTCTGTCCAATGAAAAAGGAATCACATTGTTTACAACCAATTTTATAGATAATGCCTGAATTATTAGTAGGATTATTTTTTACTATGATATTTTTCACAGTATTGTCATATGAAAATAATACATTGATATTCAAAAGTTTAAGTACATTAGCAATGCCTAAAAAGCCTGCGAAAAGTGGAAGTACTAAAATATTCTTCGACAAAGTGCGAGGGTTATTATTCACACGATAGAAAGTTCGTTTTGCCTTGTTAAGGCAAGATTCCAAAAAAAACAGGTGGGTAACGCAAATCACTTCCAATACTGTTGATTTTTTTCTAATTCGACATCCATGTATTCCGGACTGGCAATCCTAAGAGCGCGGAGAAACAATGAAGAAAATATAGCTTTCTTGATAGGGGTGTCATGTCCAGAGTAAAAGTGTACGTAGGACAAATTGGTTTTTTTTTCCGATAAATACTAAACTTAAAACCTGGGCTTTCCCTATGTACACGCACGTCCTAAAACAGGATTGAGTTGTTTTGTCCCACTTCTAAAGTAAACTTAGTTAATGGAGGGGACTTTATTATTTAACTGAAGGAGGAAGTCATCCAGGTCACGCTTCATGGGCCAGATACACAAAATATCGTCGACCTACCGCAACCATGGGATGCCAACCCACAGGATTCTCGGAATGCAAGTGATTTCGAAAACTCCATATAAATATTGGAGAGGAGGGGCGATAAGGGATTACCCATGGCCATCCCAAAACCCTGTTGATAATACTCGCTACTGAAAGTAAATTTACAGTCTTTGATGCAAAGTTTAATGAATTCCAAAACGATGTTTGGAGGTAGTGGCAGGTCATACTTATGTAATTCTCGGGAGAGAAAGTCAAGCATATCATCAGTCGGCACGTTTGTAAATAATGAACAAACATCGAAACTGATCAATCTATCGTTGGTTTCAGTGCGTATATTATTCAGTTTTTCAGCAAGTTCCGTGGAATTTTTTACATGTGAATCAGAGATAGTTCCGAGAATGGGGGACAAGGCTTTGACAAGCCCTTTGGAGAGTTTATAGGTGATAGAACCCACAGAGCTAATAATAAGGCGCATAGGGTTGCCAGGTTTGTGGGTTTTAATAAGACCGTAAAGATAGGGAAGAAAAGGCGAAGTGAACGTGAAAAGCGGAATTAAGTCCTTATGATTTTTGAGAATGCGTTTCAAGCCAATTTGTCCTACGTACACGTTTACTCCGGACATGACACCCCTATCAAGAAAGCCATATTTTCTTCAATGTTTCTCCGCGCTCTTAGGATTGCCAGTCCGGAATACATGGATGCCGAATTAAAAAAAATCAACAGTATTGGAAGTGATTTGTATTACCCACATGTTTTTTTAATCTTGCCTTAACAAGGCAAAACGAACTTTCTATCGTGTGAATAATAACCCTCGCACTCTGTCGAAGAATATTTTAGTACTTCCATTTTCCTCAGGCTTTTTAGGCATTGCTAATGTACTTAAACTTTTGAATATTAATGTAGTATTTTCATATGAAAATATTGTGAAAAATATCATAGTAAAAAATAGTCCTACTAATAATTCAGGCATTATCTATAAAATTGGTTGTAAACAATGTGATTCCTTTTACACTGGACAGACGGGAAAGGATTTGCACACGCGTGTAAAGCAGCATCAATATTCCGTTAGAACGGGACAGTCGTCCACTGCCCTTTTCGTCCATTTGTCAGAGTTATCCGACTGTATTGATTGGAATAATGCTTCAATTTTGTTTCACTCAAGCAACATTGTTAATAGAAATATTCTTGAGTCTGCATTATTCAACTTACAAATAATTTCACTATTAGCCAAGGCCTTTTCTCACTTGCTCCTGTTATTTTGAATTCGTTCAGAACGGATTTAGACAAGAGGGGCAAAGTGCTAAAACTCTGGTAGCTTTTCTTTATAAATCTGTATACTTCTCCGACAATTTTTATTTTTTTATTTTTTATTTTATTTTTTGGTGACCTATATATAGTCTCGAACTTCTTATTTATTTCAGTGTTCCTGAGGATGTCATTAAACGAAAGCGCTTGAGCACTATTCTGTGTTTCTTTTTTCCTTCGTCGTTATTTTCATCATATATATATATATATATATATATATATATATTACTGTTCTTATTTTGCGACTTTTTAATTGTTATGACTGCGCCCCCGGATATTGTACAAATAGCCATAAAAAACAAATCGTGAAGTTTGAGAGGAATCGGATAATTTTAAAACCTCCCCCGCGCATTTTTGTATTCTCCCCCTTGTGAACTCAGTGAACTTTTGGGTTGCTTCTTCGATTGTTCCGCCTCCTAATCCGTTCGGTTTTAGTAAATAATATTACGCAGTGATTCAGTTATTGCCATCCTAGCGTCGGAGTCGGTTGTGCAGATATTTTAGTTTCGTCTTGCCTTATAGGCCTAGAAGCCAAGCCTCCAAGGTATTGATTTCTCAAATAAATTGTGGAAAAGTAAACTTGTACAAGACAATGTTAGCTTGCTAGCGGAGCAATCATATTTTAATTTTATATCATTTCATTTTAATTCATTATTTAAATCTATATCATTACTTTATATTAATCGTTATATTTCATGTTATAAGGTGTCTATTTTTCTAATAAGTTTTAACATTTTTCCCTTCACAGACTTGAAATCATGTCGTCGACTGCAAATGTTAAGAGTACGACGCGGAAGCCGTCAAAAGGAGAGGTCCTGCGCCGCTTCTTCCATGTGCGCATCATCGGCAAACAGACAATACGGAAGGCGGCTGATATCGTCATCAACGAAGTCTGCGAGTTTTGGGAAATCGCCCGGATCCCGACCTCTGTTCATCATCGTTGAGCCCAGAAGCTCATCAAGTTGCACGAGGAGTGGAAGAACCTGATGCGCAAGAAAACGCAGGCGACCACACCGTTCCTCGTGAAAAAGCGGAACGCCTGAACGCGCTGTCTCAACAATCTATTCGACATCGGCCACGGGAACGCGCTGAAGATGCTCGTCATTCAGGACGACAAGGCGTTTCTCCTGGCCCAGCGCTAGTACGGTCGGCGTGGGGCGATGCTCGGCGTCAACCGCCTCCTCGCCGAGCGTGAGGTGCGACAGGCGCATCGCATCGCAGAGGATCGCGTGCGCCAGGAGAAGGAGGCAGAACGGAAGCGCGCTGAGGTCGAAGTGACCAAACTCAAACTGGACTCCAGCTCCAGCGAGGGCAGCCCACAGCGCCCTCGACAAAGCAACGACGCCCACACCAAGCCGTCGACATCCAGCGCCGCCAGTCCACCGCGGGTGACAGCAGGTCATCACACCGAAAGTGGCCGCCGCGATCGAGCGCGCGCACATCACAGACAACAAGGCGGTCCACGTCATGGCGGCGATTGCCGAGAGTCTTGGGCACAATGTTGCGGAACTCACCGTCATCCGGTCGTCGTTCTACCACTCGCGCATCAAGCACCGCAAGGAAGCCGCCGCCGTCATCAAGCGGGCATTTGCGCCCGACACCCCGCTCATCGTACACTGGGACGGGAAGCTGAAGGCCGACGTGACGGGAGGCGCGGACAACGTCGAATGGCTGCCCGTCCTTGTCTCCGACGAAAGAGTCGCCAAGCTCCTCGCTGTCCCAAAGCTCGCCACCGGCACTGGTCAAGCAATGGCGGAAGCTGTCGTCGAGGCGCTGGAGGACTGGGTCATTGCAAACCACGTCCCCGGCCTGAGTTTCGATACGACGGCGTCCAACACCGGGCGCGGGCGCCTGCGTGCTCATCGAACAGAAGCTGGGCAAGGATCCGCTCAACCTTGCCTGCCGCTACCACATGCTCGAACTCGTCGCCGCCAAGGCGTTCGGCGAGTGTTTCCGCGCCTGCTCCGGTCCCAACATCCAGCTCTTCAAGCTATTCAAGGAACGATGGGATTCCATCAATACCGAGCGCCACCTGGTCATCGACGACGAGGAGGCCACGGCGGCCCTCATGGACGCGCGCGACGACCTCATCGCCCGCTACCATTTCCACCTCTCCCAACAGTAGCCGCGCGATGACTACCGCGAGCTCTTGGAACTGTCCATTATCGTCCTCGGCGGCGTGCCCACGCGCGGCATCCGGTTCATGCGCCCAGGCGCCCTCCACCGCGCGCAATAGGTGGCGAAGGCCATTTATTGCCTCAAGATGTTCCTGTTCTGCAAACAGTTGATCCTCACCGCGCGGGAGCGGACCGGTCTCAGGCGATTCATCAACTCCGCCCTTGCCCTCTAGGTCGCGGCCTGGTTCGCTTCACCGAACCCAGCCGCCGCTCCGGCGAACGACCTTGCCCTCCTCCAGGACCTCGTCGGCTACGAGGACAAGGCGCTCGCCAAGGTTCTTGCCGACGGCTTCGCGCGCCGGCACCTGTGGTATCTGAGCGAGCCACTCGTGTCGCTCTCCTTCTTCGATGACAACACATCTGGGAGACAAAGAGGATGATGGTGAAAGCGCTCGAGAAGCAGGAGGGCTCGGACAGCCCCCCGAAGTGCGTCGTCATCGAGCCGAAGCCGGCTGTGGTGAACGGCAAGACCATCGCGAATTTTGTCACCCAGTCATCGGGGCTCTTGTTCCACGTGCTAGACATCGACGGCGCCTTCCTGTCCTCCGACCCAGCGGAGTGACCCAGTGACCCAAGGTATGCCGCCGCCGCGCGAAGGGTAGCGAGTCTCCGCGTCACTAACGACTTCGCCGAGCGTGACATCGCTATGATGCAGGACTACAACCTGGCATTGACAAAAGACGAGAACCAGCATCAGTTCCCCCTCGAGATCGTCGAGGCGCACCGCCAGCGCTACCCTGACGCCCGCAAGTCCACCGTGACTTCTGCAAACTAGGCAACAATGAGTGGGAGATGGGCTCCCATGATACCCCCCCCCCCCGAATGAGGGGCTAATACTCGAGTAGAGGGGGTCCTAGTACAATTCAACTACAAAGTACTGACATGTCGAAGATATCAGTTCCATCCAACGGCATTCCGCAACGACAATTTTCAAAAAACGTAAAACACTATCCTATGATTCACCCGGGGGAAGTAGTAAAAATTATGCGATCGCTCTCAAACTTTACAGGATTAGTTTTTATAGCTATTTGCACACTATCCGAGGGTGTATTTATAAAAATCGCAAAATTTTAAATTTAAGCCCAAATAAGAATCCTAATATATATATATATGGAGAGGAGGGGCGACAAGATTGACCTTCGTGAAATGATGAATCATCGCACGGAACCTTTGAAAGTATGAAAGGTTGAAAGGCATGTACTTGGTGATTACAAATGATCTTCCCGATTTTAAACATTTATTATGAAAAAACTAACCAAGCTCCAGCGAAAAGCAAGATATACAAATAAAGAAGAACTCAAAAGTTTTATTTACAAATTATTGAAGTTGAATAGGAGCTCATTTTGTGGTTCTGCAAATATCAAAGTGGTATTCTGCTTCCCTCCATACATTTTGTACCATATCATACCGAACTTTTCTAACAGCCTCACGTACCCTTTCCTTCAAATGTCCTAAAGTTGTTGCCATTGGTGGAACAAAAACTTCATTTTTGACATAGCCCCAGAGGAAGAAGTCAAGGGGAGTTAGATCGAGCGAACGAGCCGGCCAAGAAATGGGCCGCCCAACGCCCGATCCAACGATCAGGCAATTGCTCATTCAGAAATGTTGTAACCTTATTGTGGAAATGGGGTGACGCACCGTCCTGCTGAAACCACACATCAGCTTTGCCCTCTAGCAGCTGGCGCATCAGCCACAGCTGTAGCATGTCGCGGTAAATGATACCGTTAATTGTTCACCGTACACTTTCTTAGCGATAAAAGCACAAAACACGTTAACTTTAGTCCTATCTCTGACGTGTTCAATATTACATATAAAAATTCCCTGAAATATTTTTTATTTGTATATCTTGCTTTTCGCTGTAGTTTTGTTAGTTTTTTCATAATAAATGTTTAAAATCGGAAAGATCATTGGTAATCACCCGGTATATAAAACGAGACGATTTTATTTATATATATATATATATATATATATATATATATATATATATAGCGACCGAGGTGTCTTCAGATACTTTCGCGTTTTCCACACAACCACGACCAAGATGACGTCACATCGCGAGACTCGCCCAAGGGTTTCCCTCTGCCCTGAGCGTAACACTTTAACCTCGTTATGAGGGACTCCCGGGCACCACGATGGCTCGATCGCATCTCCCCTCGTTCTCCAGTGAGACGAGAGATCTCACCATGTAACAACGTGTAACAGACCCCATTGGTCTGATGTCATTCAACTAACTTTACATAAAGATTTTCATTACCTCGAGCGTTATTATAATATTGAAATCATGAATCAAGTGCACATTTATAACATTTCAATACAACTTTCATTCAAACAACTGCAACATTTATGTGTTTCACTTAAATCTCATTTATTTTGTTTAATAAAAGAAGAAAACTCACTATTAATTTCCTTAATTAATACATTATTTGATCTGAAAAGATTCCCTCAATTAATAACATTATTTGATCTGAAGAGATCATGGTGACCCCAGCCTCAAATAATCATTAATCATAAACATTAACAACTAATTAACTTAACTAACATTATTAAAGTACCAACAGGATATATATATATATATATGGGTAAAGTCAAGGGGAGGTGAAAATTTATGTCACTCCGTAGCCATCAACAGCAATAATTACACTATTGAAAGTTTTTCTCCTTTTGATAAATGTTGATGATTCTTACGTTCTTTTTTACGCTGATTACGAAAATGAAAACAAATTTTTTCCATCACCCACAGTTTGGTAACGGAGTGATATAAATGTTCACCCCCTTGACTTTACCTATATATATATATATATATATATATATAAAAGCAAAGAACCACAGGGAAAAGGAAAAGGAAACACGAAATCCGAGCGCTTTCGTGATATATTCACATCCCTGAAGATGTGAATACATATATATATATATATATATATATATATATATATATATATATATAAACTGCAAACACGCAGTATAATTAACGTAAAGAACGACGCTTGTATAGGAGAATATTCCGCGCAAGAAGAGAGCAAGAGAACGAAACAAATGAAAAAATGAGGTAACCACCCAGGAATCGAACCCGGGATCTTCCGATTGCCGGTCAGATATGATAACCATTACACTACGGGCCCGTGGTGTAATGGTTATCATATCTGACCGGCAATCGGAAGATCCCGGGTTCGATTCCCGGGTGGTTACCTCATTTTTTCATTTGTTTCGTTCTCTCGCTCTCTTCTTGCGCGGAATATTCTCCTATACCAGCGTCGTTCTTTACGATATATATATATATATATATTATATATATATAATTTAGTGGTGGACCGGATGTCAGTTTTTCAACATCTGCGGATGCGGATTTTTAATTTCAATATCCGCGGATGCGGATATTTAGTTAATCTATCAATGTAATATAGTAGAATTATGAATATATGACATAATTTTTCAAATTCCATGATATTACTATTATGGCAGGCAATGTATAAGAATTAAAATTAATATTTTGAGGTTTATATATTTGTTTGTTCATTAATTTAATACTTTAGATGAAATGCGCATGACTGGGCCTTATGAGCTACTTTATAAGCTAATTTAATTGTAAATTGCATAATTTCTTAGAGGTAATATCCGCATACCATCCGCAGTCAGAAGTGCGGATGAGGATGTTAAAAATGATGCGGATGCGGTTGCGGATATCCGGTCCACCGCCTCGGTGGTGTAGTGGTTAGCGTCGCTGACTACGAATCCATAGGCCTCGGGTTCGATACCCGACGGCAGCCGGCGCGCAGCAAAACCTAGCTGTTCATCCTTCCACACAATAAAGAAAGTGGTTGGTAGATAAATGGGTACCCTAGGTGGCCTAGTGGTTAAGACGCGTGGTTCGGATTCCACGTTAAACTGTAGGTCTAAGGTGGAGTGAAAAGCTTGACCTTCGTCAGAATGAACAATTCGGGCGGAAGCTAACCAAAGGTTAACCAAAGGTGTGTATATATATATATATGTAATATATATATATATATTATATATATATATATATATATATATATATAGATATATATATATATATATATAGTATATGCAATAAAATCACAGACCAACACGTGATCTTTTTAATAAGCAAAGAACCACAGGGAAAAGGAAAAAGAAACACGAAATCCGAGGGGACCATTCTGAGTTCATTCCCATATATATATATATATATATATATGAAGACAGAATGAAATGGAAATATGGTGTTTCATTCAGATTACAGATTTGGTGGCTTTAGTTCGCCTCTGATGGTGCCTTTTTCTTTATTACTCACCTTGCTGTACGGTGCATCCAAAATAAGTAAAAGCTATGTCGGGCAGCGTTTGAAGTTGATAATCCGGGTCAGTGAGGAGCGCTAATTCCTTATTGACGGCGTCATTTTTTTGCAGAGAAGAGAACTTGGATCCCAAGAGGTAAGCTTTTTGACCGATTTCAAAACGCTTCACAATCCAGTGAAGGAAAGAGGATGCACACCAAAAAGAGAAAATAGTCACCCACGTTGACCAATGGAAACCCATAATGTAGGTGCCCCATCTGCCAAAAATAAAATGAAGAACATTTGGAATTAATTTTTCAAACGTATCGGCGGACGTTTGTTAATTACTGAATGGGATTTCATTTTTTCTTTCAATATGTTAATTCAGAAATAAAATAAACTTTCTTATTTTAATTTTGAAAAAATACGAAGTGGAAACAGAGTAGTATACCGCTTCAGTTATATATATATATATATATATATATATATATATATATATATATATATGGGATGAATTTCACAATAAAACACGTGAAATGAATGAATGCTGCAAACCCACAAGGAAAAGGAAAAACGATTCCAAGGCCTTTCGTGTATTCAAAGCTACACCTCGTCAGGGAATGAAGATAAAAGGCGAAATGCCCATAAATATATACAACGTACAGGAAAAACAAAACAATTAGCACATTAACAAGGGTTAATGAGAGGCAAAAGAAATTTTAACATGATATCGTCAATTTTATACGTCTTCGCACTGTCATTGAAATTGTTTTTAAAATGAATAAATGCACATTCTAGAATATTTCTTTCTATTATATCTCTGTTTTTAACAAGCGCTTTAGAACTATCCCACTTGATGCTATTGTTACATCTATACATATGGTTAAGTAAAGCATTGGAATTATTAGCTGTTCTACAAGCATATTTATGCTGTTTTACCCTAATATCTAACGTTTTACGGGTTTGGCCTATATATACTGAGTTACATTGTGTACATCCGATCGAATACACACAACCAATAACATTATCAGGGCTATTCTTTATTAGGCGTGATTTAACAGTATTATTATACTTAAAGATTACATTAATGCCAATTGCTTTAAGTACAGTTGGAAGGTATTGAAAATTAACATGGTAAGGTAGGCTAAGGATATTTTTACGCTGAAATTCCTTTACAATTACATTATTATAATACCTATTCTTGGCTTTCTTAAGACAGTTATCTAAAAATGAAATAGGATAACATAATTTAGTACCAATATTCATGATATTGCATAACTCGGAAAAAAATTCAGGACTGACAACTCTCAATGCTCGAAGAAACATAGCAGAAAATAGAGGATTTAATCGAAGGATGATGGTCAGAATAAAAATGCACATAAGAGTTATTATTAGTAGGCTTACGGTAGACTTCATATTTGAACTGATTAGAGCATCTCCAAATTTTTAGATCAAGAAAAGATAGGCTTCCATCATTTTCTTTTTCAACTGTAAACTTAATAGATGGGACTAAATTGTTGAGCCTACCAGAAATAAGTCCACATCCAAATTATTAGGCCAAAGGCATAAAATATCATCTACATACCTGTACCAAACCAGGTTAAAATTAACAATCGTAGGCAAAATTCTACTTTCAAAAAATTCCATATATAAATTAGCTAGTACAGATGAAAGGGGATTTCCCATAGCCAATCCAAACGACATAGCATAAAACTTATTTTCAACTGAAATTTACAATCTTTGACACAAAGCTTAATTAACTCAATAAGAGTGTTGTTTGTGAACAGGGAAAGAATATTCAGAGATCTTATCTTTTAAAAAATCAAGTAGGTCATCAACAGGGACTTTTGTGAATAGCGAGCATACATCGAAGCTTACCAATTTGAAATTAGGGTCATTAGGGAACTTCAGTTTGTCAATAAGAACCAATAAGAACCAATTCGATTTCCTTAGGAAGTGTTATAGTGAAAAAGTCATCCCAAAATCCCTGCTTGGAAGACGATACCGTATGTTGGACGATACGCCGTTTGGTGACACCGAAAGGATTATTTTAAAGAAACATATTAATATAGCCCGCATTGAAGTGAAAAACGCCTTCAGAGAG
The DNA here is from genome assembly GCA_023014485.1 of Bathynomus jamesi. Lineage (NCBI taxonomy): Eukaryota > Metazoa > Arthropoda > Malacostraca > Isopoda > Cirolanidae > Bathynomus > Bathynomus jamesi. Next base: position 236,121 of record JAJOZX010001523.1, read on the forward strand.
TCCGAAGTAAGAAAAAATATATTTTTTTCCACCGTTCCTCATGCGTGGAGAAGTACACTTTTGGACGATATTTACAACTTACGTAGAAGATGCAAACTCAGAATAAGAAATTAAACAATAGACTGGAGGATTTAATTCGTAATAGTTACTGGACTAAAAAAAGTGATTTTAGTAATATTGTTAACTTGTCGTCCCAAGAGCTAGACTTCAATACGAAATGTGCGTTAGGCTTTGGGTTAGGTTTCTCAGTCCCCAAAAAGCCCAGCCGTTTACTGATTGCTAAGTCTTTTATTAATTTTGAAAAACATAGTAATATTTCCGAAAGTGAGGTGACTTTAGCCAAAGGTTTTGTGTATAGTGCTTTTAATACGAGGTTTGAATCGAATTATCCTGTGAGGTTTGAAAAAGCCCTAAAAACACTGAAAAATAATGATTTATTACATAATACTGAAGCGGACAAATCCAATTCGATCGTCATCATGGACAAAAACAGTTATGGTGAAAAGATGAATACGTTATTGAGTGATCGTGACACGTACAAACCTCTAAATAGAGACCCATTGGTGGATTTTAATAAAATGTTTAACAGAAAATTAAGAGAAATATTAAAAAATAACTATAATGGGCTCCCACAGCAGTTTCTTAGTATCAATCCGTCACTACCATATCTGTACGGCTTAGTAAAAACACACAAAGTTAATAATCCCATGAGGCCTATTGTTAGCTCAGTGGGCTCCGTAACCTATAAGCTATCAAAATGGTTAGTTAGTTTATTAACGCCGTTAGTTGGCTCTATTTCTGAGTCACATATTGTAAATAGCATGGATCTTATTGACAAACTGAAGTTCCCTAATGACCCTAATTTCAAATTGGTAAGCTTCGATGTATGCTCGCTATTCACAAAAGTCCCTGTTGATGACCAACTTGATTTTTTAAAAGATAAGATCTCTGAATATTCTTTCCCTGTTCAACACAACACTCTTATTGAGTTAATTAAGCTTTGTGTCAAAGATTGTAAAGTTCAGTTTGAAAATAAGTTTTATGCTATGTCGTTTGGATTGGCTATGGGAAATCCCCTTTCACCTGTACTAGCTAATTTATATATGGAATTTTTTGAAAGTAGAATTTTGCCTACGATTGTTAATTTTAACCTGGTTTGGTACAGGTATATAGATGATATTTTATGCCTTTGGCTAATAATTTGGATGTGGACTTATTTCTTGGTAGGCTCAACAATTTAGTCCCATCTATTAAGTTTACAGTTGAAAAAGAAAATGATGGAAGCCTATCTTTTCTTGATCTAAAAATTTGGAGATGCTCTAATCAGTTCAAATATGAAGTCTACCGTAAGCCTACTAATAATAACTCTTATGTGCATTTTTATTCTGACCATCATCCTTCGATTAAATCCTCTATTTTCTCTGCTATGTTTCTTCGAGCATTGAGAGTTGTCAGTCCTGAATTTTTAGATTCCGAGTTATGCAATATCATGAATATTGGTACTAAATTATGTTATCCTATTTCATTTTTAGATAACTGTCTTAAGAAAGCCAAGAATAGGTATTATAATGTAATTGTAAAGGAATTTCAGCGTAAAAATATCCTTAGCTTACCTTACCATGTTAATTTTCAATACCTTCCAACTGTACTTAAAGCAATTGGCATTAATGTAATCTTTAAGTATAATACTGTTAAATCACGCCTAATAAAGAATAGCCCTGATAATGTTGTTGGTTGTGTGTATTCGATCAGATGTACACAATGTAACTCAGTATATATAGGCCAAACCGGTAAAACGTTAGATATTAGCGTAAAACAGCATAAATATGCTTGTAGAACAGCTAATAATTCCAATGCTTTATTTAACTATATGTATAGATGTAACAATAGCATCAAGTGGGATAGTTCTAAAGCGCTTGTTAAAAACAGAGATATAAAAGAAAGAAATATTCTAGAATGTGCATTTATTCATTTTAAAAACAATTTCAATAACAGTGCGGGGACGTATAAAATTGACGATATCATGTTAAAATTTCTTTTGCCTCATTAACCCTTGTTAATGTGCTAATTGTTTTGTTTTTCCTGTACGTTGTATATATTTATGGGCATTTCGCCTTTTATCTTCATTCCCTGACGAGGTGTAGCTTTGAATACACGAAAGGCCTTGGAATCGTTTTTCTTTTTCCTTGTGGGTTTGCAGCATATATATATATATATATATATATATATATATATATATATATAATATTCGGACAACCTCTGTCACCGAAAGTATATACAGGGTGGGAGAAGTCTTCAAGAATTTTATACGTACAACTGTTTACTTAACATTATACTGTACACTTAAGTGTTCAAATGATGAAAAAAAATCAAACAAAAAGTCTATAAGAATTTTATTCATGCAAATATTTTGTAAAATAGTAATTTAATATTCAAAGAGTTCTTCATCCACTATGATACATTTGTGAAATCTCTGAAATTCTTCATTGTTCTTCTGAACATAACGAGTGGGATCCTTTTCAGTTGTTCATCTATTCTGCAGCCAAGGGCATTCACATCTGAATAGACGAAACCAGGAGTGTAGAGTTTGTTACGCAAATAAACCCAAAGCCAGAAATCACATGAGGTTAAATCAGGTGATCTGGCTGGCCACTCGATGGGACCTCGCCGCGAAAGCCATCTTCCTCCAGGGTTCGTATCCAGAATCTCTCGGGCAGCTGCAGAGTAATATGGTGGTGTTCCACATGTTGATAAAGCCAATTATTGCCAACGCCATTCTTTGACTACATCACTTCCAAAGTGGAATACATTCTTTCCCGTCTCAATTTGCTGAAATCTCCATTTTAGGAGATTTCAATGTTCACCACCACCTTTGGCTTTCTTCCCATTTCACTGACATCCCAGGTGAACTAGCTTACAACTTTTCTATCCTAAATGACCTAGAGCAGATTGTATAGCACCCTACGCGTATCCTTGATCGCCTTGGAGATAGGCCCAACATTTCCCATTTATTTCTTACCTCTCAGCCTTCTTATTCTGTCAAACATTTCTCTCCTTTGGGCTCCTCTGATAACAATTTTATATCTGTTTCCTGTCCTATCGCTCCAATTTGGCCTTTGAATCCTCTCAAGAGGAGGAGCCTTTGGTACTTCGGCGCAGCTGATTGGGAGGCCCATTGGTAATACTTCTGTGGTTTCCCATGAAATGATTACTGCTTCCGTGGCTGGGGGCCCTTCTGGGTGTGCGTGTGCTGAGCGCATCACAGAGGTGATTCTCTCGGGCAAGGAAGCGTACATTTCATACGTATTCTCTTCCTACTACTAATGCAAAAAAACCTCGGTTTAACTTTACTTGTTTTCATGCAATCCGCCAAAAATTCCTTCATCCGACAAAAATGTGAAAATCTCCATCAGTAATATGGGCTAAAAATGGGAGTGTGCAATTGCAATGTTGCAAATGTTGAACAATGCTGCAAATGGGAGAAGGGGTTAATGTTGCAAAGAGGGTGGGGAATGTTGTAAATGGGAGGGCTATGCAACACGGGGGTGGGGGTAGCACCGCAAATTGCATAAGGGGGAGCTTTGGGGGGAGAAGGGAGGATGACCTCCCCCAAAGGGGTGACCATGACCTCTTTCGGGGAGAAGTTGGGACGGCCTCACCCACCAAAGGGGTATACCTAATCTAAGAGGGAGAGGAGAGAGAGAGAAAGTAGAGAGAGAGAGAGAGAGAATGTTTCGCCTGGCTTCGCGAGACGCATAATGAGAGCTCAGGGCACCAACATCTGTTATATAGAAGGTCGGGGGTTCCCAGAGAGTACTATTTATTTTAATTATTTATATATGGAGGGGTTGCCACAGAGCGCAATTCAATTTATTTATTTATATATAGAGGTTGCCAGAGAGCACTATTTATTTCAATTAGTTATATATGGAGGATTGTCAGATACCACTATTTTAATTATTTATTTACACATGGAAGGGTCGCCAGTTAGTTAATTTATTTATTTATATATGGAGGGTTGCCAGATGTTTATTTTAATTATTTATTTATTAAAGGTAAAAGAGAGATGCTCTCAATGCTTAGAGGGGATTGCCAGATACCGCTATATAATTTAATTATTTATTTATTATAGGCAAGAGAGAGGGAGATGTTCTCCTTAATTGGTTTAGCAAAAGTATTAAATCAAACACCAATATATTATTTTTGTTTATTTAGACGCAAAACGAATCCCATTTATTTAATCAAAAATTAATAATATAAAAAATACACAGGACTCTTTATATTGTACATTAATACTTAAAAGAAAACTTGCAAGTCCGTACATTGATTAAATCAGCCTGATTGAAGACGTGAAACTAAGACTTTATAATATATTTGACGTAAAACAAATAATTTTTTCAATAATAATAAATAAGTAAAATTACAATCATTAATTAACCTTCATACTCTTAGTACACTAATTTAAATTATATATTTTTGATGGAAACATGAATAAAACAAGAAAAAAGAAAAACATAAGAATCATACGAAATAATTATTTAAAAATTAAAAATTTTAATTCGTACAGCATTTTAAATCTCTAAACTTTGTAATCTCGTACAAAGATTAGAAAATTAGGAACTTCTGCATCTTTAGTTTTTAATAAAAATAGTGTACATTTTTAAAAATAAAAATAAAATGAATAGTGATTTTGGCTTATTTTAACATTATACAGGGTGCCCGGAAAGTCTGGAACCATAGGACAAAAAGATAAAAACGGCAACAAAAACGCTGAAGAGACTTTTGTTTGTGAAATGAGCAAGAATGGTAGTGGCTGTGTCATCGTCGGTGGATGTCCTCGGACGTCCACTGCATGGTTTATCTCCTATGGATCCCGTTTCCCTGAAATTTGCTACAAGTTTGCAGACACATGTGTGTCATCGGCGCGCGGTCCGGATGCATTCTGTTAAATTCCTAAGCGACTTCCCTCTGTCTCCGATTTCCTACGAGCAGAATTACCTGGATGCGTTCTTCCTTACTCAAAGACATCATGGGCACTTGCATAAACGGAAAAACATGAATTACTTATTTTACCTTATGGTTACAGACTAACGGGACACCCTGTATATATAAATATATATTTATTTATTTATTTCTCGGCAAACTTTTTATTGCTGCAACTTTACCTTTCATTTGAAATTTTGTAGGTTTCCAATTTATGTATATATGCCCCAACTAATGATAATAATCTCAATAGCTTTTAATTCACTTAGATAACATGTTATACTAGTTCCATAAATCGAATGCCATAGTTGCGGGTAACATCATCATAAATTTGCAATCTGAAGCAATCTCTCATAAATTTTAAACTTAATGAATTCTTTCTATCTTAGTCACACTATTACCAAACCCCCTCAAATCTGCGTTTTATGCTGTGCACAAACTAACAACCATTACTCGTTCGAATTTTTTTATGCATTTAAAAGGAAAAACATGTATTTGTATTAGCTTCTCTCCCCCCTTCACCCTTCTCTCAACCTTAGCCCTTCTCTTAGATTAAGATGGGGGATCTACAGATGCTAAGGCTAACAAAGACCCTAAGATCCACTCCAAGGTTAGCCCGAGAGAAAGGAAAGAGTAGGGGGTTAAGAGAAGAGAATAAGGGGTTAAATAAGAAGCAACACCTATCACTCGTGGGTTAACATTCATTCAGAAAAAGATAAAAAAGATTCACCATCATCCGCCGGCCACTGTCGACAAGTCAGAAAAATAGTCGGAGAGAATAGGAGAGGGGTGAAAGATGAAAAGAAGTAAAAGAACGCTTACAAACCATGCAACACAGACTTAACTCACTGCCATACCATGCAAACTACAAACATGCAAGTAAAGAGAGTTACAGACATGCAAAGTAAGGAGGTAAGAAAAAAAAAAAAAGTAGGTATAGTTAAACAAAAGTGGGTTAGTTTACACTACGATCTACATCTACGTTCGTGTTAGTCTAATTTTTTTTTTTTTTTTTAATAATAATTTTATTGCTGGCATCACACGCTGGCATGTCACAAGCTGGCATTCATCGTCAACAGACTCATCCTCGAGCACCACCACCAGAGCTCCTGTTGTTAACTTTCTTTTTTAATTTTAAACAACTTTAATATTTTTAAAATGTCTGTCAAGACGGTTCTTAAACATATTAACGCCGGTAGAATGAACGACTGACGCGGGAAGATTATTCCATTTATCAATTACTTTAAACGTAAAGAAGTTTTTAGCGATATTAGTAATGAAACGTCTGCCACGCAACTTAAATCCGTTATTGCGAGTATTACTATTATCGAAAGTGAACAATTTCTCAAAATTTACGTTATCGATGTTATTAACGATTTTGAAAACTTCAATAAGCTCCCACCTTAATCTTCTAGTTTCGAGTGAATACAAGTCTAACTCTTTAATCCTATCTCCATAAGGCCTATTGCGCAATGACGGAATAAGTTTCGTGGCACGACGCTGAACCCTTTCTAAACTATCAATATCCTCACGCAAGTACGGGCACCAAAACTGAACGGCATATTCTAAATGAGGCATGACTAGGGACTTGTAAAGGAGCAATATAATATCCTTCGATTTAAATTCGAAATTACGCGCTATGAAGCCTAACATCCTATTAGCTTTTGCGCAAGACTCCAGGCACTGGTTCCTAACCTTTAAATCTTTAGATACGCGTACGCCTAAATCTACTTCCTCGTCAACGCTTGCTAACTCCCTATCATCCATCGTGTACGCGTAATTATTGTTGCGAGAACCTATATGCAAAACTTTACATTTGTCTACGTTAAACTGCATCTGCCACTTATCCGTCCACTCCATAATCCTATCTACATCGTCTTGGATCCTATTTCTATCGTCCTCGTTAACAACCTTACCGCCTATTTTAGTATCGTCCACGAATTTTGACACGTTACTAGTCAATCTTACATCTATGTCGTTAATGTAAATTACGAATAGCAATGGGCCTAACACTGAACCCTGTGGGACACCACTACCTACATCTAACCACCCCGATTCACTACCATTAACTACGACCCTCTGCCTCCTAGCACGAAGCCATTCTTCTAACCAGTTAGCTACCTGACCGCGTATACCGTGCGCTTTAACCTTCGCAATTAGTCTCCTATGCGGAACTGTATCGAACGCCTTTTTAAAATCTAAATAAATAACGTCAGCTGCCCTATGCCTATCGTATTCGGGCACTATTTCGTTATAAAATTCTAACAAATTAGTTAAACAAGACCTATGGCGTCGAAACCCGTGCTGACTACTATTAATCAAATCTCTACTTTCTAAGTGATCGATAATACGATCCCTAACTACGGATTCCAAAAGTTTACCGACAATTGACGTTAGCTAATGAGCCTATAATGGTAGCTACCGCGCGGTCGCCTTTTTTAAAATAGGCGTGACTTTAGCTAATTGAAGTCTTCAGGAATAATCGCCGTTTCGAGTGACTGATTAAAAATCTTCGTTAAGGGGCCTACGATAACGTCTTTCAAATCTTTCAAATGTCTGGGATAAAAAAGCGTCAGGGCCTGGAGCTTACTAACTTTAGCCTATCGATATAATGCGCAACTCAGCCTCGAAACAGTATTCATCTAAAATAGTCTCGCTACTAAATGGAACGATATCGTCAACGTCGGGGACATTATTTACGTCTTCAACGGTAAAAACGTCGCAAAAAGTTATTGAAAATACACGCCATCGCCTGAGCGTCAGAAGCCAAAGCCGCCATTTACATCCACTAGAGGGCCTATGTTATCCTTTACCGGATTACGATTATTTACGTATTCAAAAACTTTTTGGATTATGTTTACATCCGCAGCTATAACTATCTCTAAATACGCTTGGCATTCCTAACTGATCTTTTAACCTGACGTCTAAGCTCGATATATCTATTAAAGTTAGCTACCTGGCCATTGCGCTGTTAAGTCTATACGCTCTATTACGCTCGTTTATGAACTCGCCTACTTCCCTAGTCCACCACTTCGGCCTACCACGATTTCTAACGCGCTTGGGCCTACGAGGAATAAACTCCCTTTCAATATTCCTAAAACTTTCTTTAAACGCCACCCAACGCAAATTTGTGTCAGTACCCATAAATAAGTTATCCCAGTCCACTACTCTCATCCTATCAGCAAAACTATCAAAATTAGCCCTACGAAAATCAGGGACTTCTATTACGTTACTATCCTTAGTGTTTTCTATCAATAACTTAAACCTAAGAATTTGATGATCGCTACATCCTAAACTCTCGCCTACTTCTAAACCTTCGACTATATTCTCGCCGTTCGTCATCACCAAATCTAAGATATTATCACCGCGCGTTGGTTCGGTAACTATCTGTCGTAAAAAGTTATCGTCCATAAACTCAACCAATCTCAAACCCTCCTCATTACCCGTAAAATTCTCGTAATTAACATTAGGGCAGTTAAAGTCTCCGACAATTATACTATTCCGATTGTCAATAAAATTACCAAGAAGTGAGTAAAATCTAGTATCTATATCGAGGGGTTGAACGGGAGGTCTATAAACAACAACAAAATTAAAACTAATACTACGCGCCCTAACTTCAACACAGATCGCATTAATTGCTGCCGGAAAATCTAACTTAACCTCGATAGCCCTAAGGGAATTACGAATGTACAGCAAAACGCCGCTCCAAACTATGTAACCTATCATTAGTAAAGAGTTTAAAACCCGGTATATCAAGTTCCCCCAACAAGTCCCGAGTCACGGTATTTAACCAAGTTTCAGTGATAGCAACTATATCATAGTTGCCGGAATAAATTACGCCTTAAATTCATTTAATTTATTTCTAATACTACGCGCGTTGCAATAAAAGACGTTTAAGTTATTTTTTACCACGGGCCCGCGTTTTAAACTATTTATCACGTCGGGCCCGCGTTTCCCGGACCCACAACGTTTAAAGAAGGCTTCGACCTATACAGCTTTCGCACGTTTTCGTCTATTAACCTACCTAGCCTAGCATTACCTATTTCATTAAAATGCACCCCATCTTTTATAAAAAGGCTAGGATCATGAATTCGGACCACAGCTTTACGAAGGGTACACTTTTCCTCAGCACAAATCTCTTCTAATTTGTTATTCAAAAATATTGTTTTTGACGTAATTCTAAGACCCAACCCGTGCCTAGGGGTAATACCTAGAACTAAAGACCTATCTGACCTCGCCTTCAGGGACCTAATTAACCCCCTATATCTCTCCAAAAGGTCAGGCACTCTCGTATCGGGCCTATACGAGTCGTTGCCTCCTACCATCGTCACCAACATTGAGTGACGGAAGCAACGTCAACCCTATCCACTTCGTCTCTAACTCTGTCAACCCTGGCCCCTGGGAGACAGACCCTCCTCCTTTGGTTGGATTCCGTTTAACGAACTCTTTGTCCATGTGGCGCACTAAAGAGTCCCCAATTAAAATAGTTTCCCCCTCATTCACGTCCCTTTCCAAATGGGCGAAAGGGTTCGAAACCTCGATAGGGGGGGATTCCTATCACCTAATGTACGCGGCCTAGCTCCACCCTTAACCTCTCTAAATCCCTCGCTATCTCTACTCTCGACTAACCTTAACCTCTTCCTCAACTCTATCTAACCTTCCCGACAAGCTACCTAAACTAGAAACTAAGTTACGCACCTCACCCTTCAAATTACTAACGTCTTCAACGTTAGTATTGGTTCGGCTTCCGTCAACCGTAGCCCTACCCTGCCCTCATCAAGCGTTGCAAGTCTATCCGCTACCTCACGTACACTGCGTTTTATGTCAACTAATTTCCATGAACTCGCAAAAGAAACAAACTGATCTATCGGTAATCGCCATTGGACCGCCGTTATAATCCTTAAATTCCGAATACCACCGGTTAACCGTACACCTAACACACGACGCTTTCTGCGACGGCATCGCGGAATTAAAAATTTAAACCGTCACAGGTATAAGTTAAATTAAGCCGGCACGCTATGAAAACTTCTAAATCGCTAAAAACCACTAATTCAATTACTTAACTATAACAACGTAAATTTAAACGCAAATATATAAAATTCAAAACTATCCAAAAGTAAAATTCTCAGCAATATATAAAAGTAGATGCAAAATCAGAGAGCTCAGGAAATGCGTCCGTTCAGTACAGAGTCTGGCTGACGAATGAGTACAGAGTCTGGCAAATGTACAAAAATCTTGCATTTTAGTTTTTACATTTTCCTTAAATTCTTTGATGTTTTTCATTATATGTTGGAGTTAAATTAATTTCTTTTATTTGTAAAATCTTTCAAAACGAACTGTAAATTATTTATAACTTTAATCATATCGAACTATTTTTAAGAGAGCATATTATGAACCTATATTAGTCTATCTTTTCCTCTCTTTAAATTTTAAAGTTAGAGGTGGTATTGTATTTTTACACACTCTTCTCAAATATTGAGAAAAAAAATGGCATTATGAGACACGGAGATCTTGATTTCGGGTCTCTCCTTACATAGCGGAGGTATTTTTATGGGCGCTCGCCGTTGGCCTCTCCTTCCTGCATAAAAAAATAATACTCTACTGGCATATATATATATATATATATATATATATGTATATATATGTGTGTGTACACACACACACATATATATCACAATAAAAAATAGGAATCTAGAATCTTTCAAATTTTAAAGTCTCGACGGTTGAAGGTCTGGCCTTTTTTAGGAAACTAACCTAACCTAAGTCTGGGTAGTAGTTGGGCGGGAGATCGTGTCCAGATGATGTAGCGAGCCATGGTACGGATTCCATAACCAATGTAACTTAACCTAACTTAACCCATATCCACCCCATTCACAAGCAACTTCTCCTGGAATGTGAAGTCTGTGTGCAAGATTTTCTCTAGGTCTGGTCTTTCTGGGTACAAGAGTTATCAGAAAATTTTTCAAACAAGTAAAATGTCTTACCAATTAAAAGATCTATGAGGGGGTCCTTCCGGGCATCAATATAACCTGAATATTTAATTTGTATATATTTAATGAATATTCAAACCAGCGTATTATTTTGAAAATAATTTCACTTTAACCTATTAACAGCCGAACCCCTTTATGTTGATCAGAAATATAATTTTTATATATGTGATAGATGGGATTCTAACTAACGTAATAATAAACAAATAAGAAAAAAATTGTTTATTGTTTGAAATACGAACTGGTGAACATCTGCACCCTTAGCAGGTAATGAGAAATTTACGTTACTAAGCAAATAGTGATATTTATTTAACAAAAACAAAACAAACAAAGAAATAAATATACTAGTTATCCTTCCTTATATGAACCCGCTCTTTACAATTATAATAACATGGAAAACAAATTTTCAGAGTGGCTGTTATATTATTGCATAATAAAAATGTAATAGTGGCCATGAAATAAATGAAATTTAAAGAACTGGCAGCACTTACCTAAAAAGTAAGGTATATCTGGTTTTCCGCTAACGGTACAGATCTGCACCAGAGATGTTTATGTCATAATAATTCGCTGATTTTCATAAACCTTTACGATAACTCTGAGTACAACCTTCCCCAGCACTTTAACCTCAACAACTGAAAGGTCGTTCAACATCTGTTAGTATAAAATCGCGCCAAAGCGGAAATCAAAACATGTGTGAAATTGGGAATAAAAGGATAACACTGGTCTACAAATTTTGAAAAAGTTTGTGCTTCGGAGATAAAATGTTTTTCCTATTATGGATTTTGGGGTGCTGAAAACGAATATGACCATAAAAACAGTCGATGGGCTACAGTTTCCAAGAAAATTTAAGTTACACATTTTGCGTATATGTATACCATATATTAGTAACATACCTGTATAATGCGGTCACTTATATTGAATTCAACCCGTCGCTTCTTTGCTTGTCTCTTGTATTCAACTTCTGGAGCATATCTTGTTATTGTCCAGCAGAAGTCTGCTAACAATAATGGACTCCATTTCCCTGGTAGCTTTTCTCCATCGCTGAGATATCCTGGTGGAAACGTTCACCATGTTCATCGCTGACTGCTCCGCAGTTGGCCGGAAAAAATTCCGGGTGCGAATGGAGGAAATGTATCTTTAAAGACATATTGCAGCCCATTTTTTGATAGGACAACAGCAGGTTTTCCACCAGCTCCCTGTAATTGTCAGCTTTGGTATTTCCGAGAAAATTGGTTGCTACTAACCGGAAAGCATTCCACGCTGTCTTCTCACCACCTAGGATACGGTCGAACTACTAATCTCTAAGAAGCTCGCGGATCTGTGTACCAACAAATACACCCTCCTTGATTTTTGCTTCACTAAGCTTTGGGAATTTACCACCGAGGTACTTAACAAAATTTTTCATGACGCCCAGTTTGATGTGTAATAGTGGTAACAAAATCTTGCTCGATTCTACAAGTGGAGGATACTGAACATTTTTTGTTCCAGGTTCCAATGAGTGTCGGAGTAGCCAATCCTGCTTGATGTAATGAGAAGTCCTAGCCCGACTATCCCATTCACACAGAAAACAGCAATACTTAGTGTAGTCCGGCTGCAGTCCAAGCACGATAGCAACAACTTTCAAGTCACCACAAACCTGCTACTGATGTTTGTCATAGTTTATGCAGTTCAAAAGTTGCTTCATGTTGTCATGTTTCCTGCATGTGGACTGCATGACCAACTGGAAATGATGGCAATACGTTGCCAACATGCAACAAAACAGCTTTTAGACTCAACTTCGATGAATCAATGAACAGTCTCCACTCATCAGGATTGTAAATAATTTTGAGAGCAGCCATCAGACCATCGATGTCGTTGCAAGCTACAAGGTCACCTTCCATGATGAAGAATGGGACAAAATCTTTTTGACGGTCACGAAATTTACACACTCTAACATTTTCAGCGAAGAGATTCCACTGCTGCAATCTGGAGCCCAACAGCTCTTCCTTACTCTTTGGCAGTTCTAAATCTCTGATAAGGTCGTTAAATTCATTCTGAGTTATCATGTGCGGTTTAGAAGATGTCAAATTATAAACAAATTCAGGGTCTTGTGAAGTTGAAGGCTCACAAGTTTCGCAGGTTCCTTCATTCTCCTCGTCCTCTGACTCCAGGGAGAATGAATCTGGGGGCTCAGGAACGGGTAGGGTAGTCCTTTGCCGTGAGGTACCCGGCGTATAGCAGAGGGTATATTCGGATATTGTAAAATCCATTTTTTCTTCTTGCAAATATCTTTCTTGACTGGAGGCACCACACCATTGGCACTGCAAAAGGCATAGATTTCCTTTTCCGATTCAACCACTGGCAAAGGTTTGTTGCACAAGTATTGCAGCGTATGTGTGGGGCCCAGCTCTTGTCCTGATCTCCAATCTTACAGCCAAAATAAAGGTGGTAGGCTTTCCTAATCACGGCGGTTATAGCACGCTTTTGTGATGCAAAAGTAAATTCTCCACAAACATAACAGAAGTTTTCTACACTGTTCACGCAATTACGAGGCATCTTTGTTCAAATTAGGCTGAAAAAAAATTCAATTTCAAAAGCAAACACTAAAAAGAGTTTGACAAGGGTGCACCGTATGACTTCCGCGAATGAACTGATGCTGTGGCGTAATATGTAGACGCCTGTGACACATCGACGCCTTGACTCTACTGCGCATGCGCGTAGTTATATATATATATTTTTTTTTAATAAATTAATGTAATTACATTGCATTTTAATAATTTTAAATTAGGTAAGGTTAAGTTATGTTAGTATTTCATTCATATTAATATAAAAAAACATTATGGGAAGCAATATGTTAAAATGATCCAATCTATTTTTTAATAAATAATATAATTTACAAACACATAATGTAATAGATAAATTTAAAATTACATTTTATTGTATATATATGTATATATTTACATTAATTTATTAAAATAAAAAAATATAACTACGCGCGTGCGCAGTCGAGTCAATGCGTTGATGTGTCACAGGCGTCTCCATATTACGCGACAGATGCAGTCCAGTTAGTAGGGTGCAGGTTTGCCTGATATCTTTATAAATAGGGCCAATTGGTAACTTTAGGCATCATTTTCGTATTCAGTGACCCAAAATTAGTAAAGATTGACTACTTTTATTTCCGAAGCATTTTGGCTGTAGACAAGTGTAAGTTTTGGATAATTACTAATAACATTTAAAATTATTGTTCTTTAATTTTTTTCCTGTGAATATTTAGTGTATATAATATATTTACATAAATTGAAAAGATATTTGAGGGGTCGCGCGTCTTTAGGTACCTAAGCGCCACCACATGCGAAAACGTGTTTTTGATGGATATCACTATTTTCACCCTTCCTCTATCGCGTGGTTTGGGTTATAATGACCTTACGACACTAGAAGTATGGTTGAAAACCTTATGAAGCGAACTACTTTTTTCACCTCGCCAGCTGGGTATCGCACCCAAAGTTCGACATAGTAAGAAAATCAAAAAATTTAAAAAATATATATATAAAATATAAAACATGAAAATCTATTCCAAAAGCTCATCAACATCTTCATTAGCATACTTAAAACTCTAATTTAGCCAAAAATGAGCGTTCTAGCTCAATTAATAACAGAGATACTATTGCCAGAATATTGCTGAACTTTGGAGGCGATTTCTGGCGTATTTTAATTTGGCGCTTATGCACCTTAAGACGCGGGACCCCTCATTTTCAGTAAGAAAAATATCTACCGAGTAACAATCAAATTAATTTGGCGTAGTATTTCTGCACCATCAGCGCTTGATGGGTTAATATATATATATATATAATTTAGTGGTGGACCGGATGTCAGTTTTTCAACATCTGCGGATGCGGATTTTTAATTTCAATATCCGCGGATGCGGATGCGGATATTTAGTTAATCTATCAATATAATATAGAATTATGAATATATGACATAATTTTTCAAATTTCGTGATATTACTATTATGGCAGGCAATGCATAAGAATTAAAATTAATATTAATGTTTTCATTATGATAAAAATAATAACTTTCTCAAGAGTTTCAGCCACAGAAAATTCAATGAAACAAGTTTCATTGAATTTTCTGTGTTACCAGGTATTTATAGTTTGAGGTTTATATATTTCTTTGTTCGTTAATTAATAATTAATACTTTACATGAAATGTGCATGACTGGGCCTTATAAGCTACTTTATAAGCTAATTTAATTGTAAATTGCATAATTTATTAGAGGTAATATCCGCATAACATCCGCAGTCAGAAGTGCGGATGCTCATGCGGATGTTAAAAATGATGTGGATAGCCGCAGATGCGGATGCGGATATCCGGTTCACCACTAAATATATACATATATATATATATTAGGGTGACAACTTCTTATAGGAATAAAATTTGAAATTCAAAAACATTTGCCGGCCATTTGTCCAATGCTGCCACCCTATGAGGAAACACCGTAGACGAAATCTCATGGAATTCGGAAAGCATTTAGGGGTGCCTCGAGTCACATGAATGAAACTGTCGCGCGGAAGAAATTTCAAGAATGAACGAGTTTCGACAACGCTTCAAAAACAAAAATGTTTCGAGAATGCAAGTGTATTATATAATTTAATAGAATTATTTCCTTTATTTCATACTATAGATTATGCAAATCGATTAATTTATTTCATTAAATTAAAATTTTCATAAATAAATCGTTAAATAATATGATGTGTATCAATCTTTGGATGATCAGCTTTTGGTGCTTCAAGTTCATTTTGCATACGACTGCCTGACTGAAAACAACGCTTAGAAGTTCTCTCCCGATTCTTTTAAGATATCTAAGGTAATATTTTTTATTTTGATACATGGATTATATTATTATTGGAAATTGTTCTAGAAAAGTTTCATTAATTGTTGGCATAGTTTGATGTTTAAATTATATAAATTTGGAACTGAATTTGATTTCGTATGATAATATATATACGAGTATATAAATATATATACAGGGCCGTCGAGAGGGGGGTTAGGGGGGGGCCAGTGCCCCGGGGCCCGGGTGTCTGGGGGCCCGCAGGAGAATAAAAAAAATCGTAAAAAATAAATAAGGATCATAATAATCATTACAAAATTGTGACGTTTTTTTCATTCAGAGCTCCTTACATGTAATTTCTTACATGTAATATCTGAGTATCCTAAAAGTCAACACTAAAATTCATCAATCTGACACATTTTTTCAAATGTAGCTTCCGTTCTCACGCTTTGTGGTATGATCGAAAGTAGCCAAAGTCAATAAACTTGAGAAATATTTAACCAAATCTCTCACTTGTGTTTTGGGTGTTGCACGAAGAGGTTTGAAACACTTGAACTATTGAATTACTTAATTTTTATAAAGTTAAATATTATATTATTAAAGTTATATATATATATATATATATATATGTATATATATATAATATATATATATATATATATATATATATATATTAATAGATTTATTGCATATATATAATGCCTTGACACTTGGTGTGGGGGCCCGTAATGTTTGCTAGCCCTGGGGCCCGTTAATGGCTCTCGACGGCCCTGTATATATATATATATATATATATATATTACAATATAAATGAGATCTTTAAAAATGGAATCATAATACGAAAAAAATTAATGCTTTGATTCTTATTTTAATTTAATATACGTTTCTTTTCTTTTCTTGGGCCCAATGGCGACTACCCGCACAGCGAGTCAAATTTGGCTCATTGGCCATCCCATACCCGAGATCAAGGGCGCACGGCTTCCTTCAATTGGAGACGTTTTACGCCTGTTTTTTTACTTTCACATAGAGCACAAGAAGACAGTGAACGACTCAGCGAAGGAGGTGGCATCATCAGTCATTGGTTACTGGGAGAAATCCCGGATACCTACCATCACAGAGAAGAGCATTGGTCGAAAAGTGGTAGATCTTTTTCTTACTTGGAAGCTTCTCCAGAAAAATCGTGCTCGCGCTACGGAAACCCAGCGGAAAAAAGAAGATGAGTTCCGTGATAATTTGGAAAATCTTTTCGATGTCGCCCACCCTAAAGCGATGGAACTTTTGACCATCGAAGAAGATCGAGCCTTCCTTATTGCTCAGCGAAAAAAAGGGAGGAGGGGAGTAATGGGAGGAGTTGACAAGAAAATGGCTCATTCTGTCATGCGTCGGGAACAAACTGAAAGACGCCTAGCTCAGCACCAACCTCAAGCCAATATTACTTTCGAAAATATTGAGCTGGAATCTTCTACGTCTGAAGCACCAAGTTCTGCGCCATCATCTGAAGACTCACCGCCCGCCTCTCCTGAAAAACGCAAGTGTTATGCTCGTGGCACTATCCAAGTCATCACTCCCGAATTGGCAAGTACATTGGATCGCACAGGAATCAGTCATCGTTCAGCACACCGGATTATCGACGCTACTGCTAGAAGCCTCGGCCATAACTCACAAAAACTCGCGCTCAACTATGAAACCATTAGAAAATCACGAGAAAGGCTCCGTTCGGCGACGGCAGAAAAGATTAAACAAAGGTTCACACCCAACGAAGTGCTCACTGTTCACTGGGACGGAAAAATTCTACCAGAAGATGAAGGTGGTCGGTGTGACCGACTAGCCATTTTCGTAACCGGAGTTGATACCGAGAAGCTCTTGGGTGTACCTAAGCTGACATCAGGAACGGGTGAGGTCATCGCCTCGGTGGTACATCCTGCGCTCAAAGAATGGAATGTGTCAGAAAAGGTATCAGCTATGAGCTTCGACACTACAGCTTCAAATACTGGTTACTTGTCTGCGGCATGCGTAATTTTGGAGCAGAAACTCGGCCGCCGACTCTTATACCTTGCATGTCGCCATCACATCCTAGAACTTGTCGTTGAGAAGGCGTACATGGAATGCATGGGACCATCATCTGGTCCAGATATCCTCCTATTCTCCCGCTTCAAAGAGACGTGGAATACAATTTGCCAAGATAAGTACAAGACCCTGTCAGACCTTCCATCGAGTCTGAATGAGAATCGAGAACTGATCGCTTGCTGGAATCTATATCTGACAAAACATCAGCCGAGGGATGATTACCGTGAATTCTTGGAGTTGTCGATTACAATCCTTGGAGGTAATTTACCTAACTTTAGGTTTCGGCGACCTGGAGCACTTCACCGAGCACGTTGGATGGCAAAAGTAATTTATTCATTAAAAATCCTGCTGCTTTCCCATCAGTTCAGACTTACAACTCGTGAAATGTCTGGCTTAAAACGATTTGTATTTTTTGCCCTGGAGTTATATGTCAGCGCGTGGTTCACGGCCAGCAGTCCTTCATCTGCTCCCGCGAACGATTTGAAGCTTCTTCAAGACCTAGCAAAGTACCACGATGAAAAGATCTCAGCATCCTGGCTTAGTGTCCTCGGTCGTCACTTATGGTACCTCAGCGAGTACTTGATTGGTCTCGCACTCCTTGATAAAGGTATCAATGCAACGACGAAAAAGAATATCGCTCGATCAATCCTCGAAAAAGAAGCTGCTGAAGATCCTCCAAAGCGAGCCCTAATACCTGCTGTTTCTTCCATTTCAACAAAGCAGCTCTCGGACTTTGCCTCGAAAGGATCAAAGCTTCTCTTTGAACTTCTAAAAATTAATGATGGTTTCTTGTCCAAGGAACCAGAGACCTGGCCGGACGACGAAGATTTCAAGACTGGTTTGACTATAGTTGAAGGACTAAAAGTCGTCAATGACATGGCAGAGAGGGGAATTGCCTTGATCCAGGCCTTCAATACAAAGATTACGAAGAATGAAGAACAGCGCCAACATCTCTTGCAGGTTGTTGAGGATCATAGGAAGTCTCAGCCTGGTACATTGAAAAAGGGGTATGGCTTGAGGAAAAGCAAGAATTAATGGGTGGTCTACAATTGAATGAAAGACACCCTGGAATATATTTAGTAAATATATTATTTACTTATTACGATTGGAGTACGCCTGCACTTAAACCTTATGAATTAAAACTAACGTTTATTTACATTAATTAAAAAAAATATTAATTTATTTTTACTAGGTAATGAATAATTAATTTTTGTTATAAGGAGAATTATTTACCTCACTTGAGACACCCTTAAATATTATCTGAATGACCTAATATTTACAGTACATTGTTTTCTCATGTAGTAGCAGCATTGAACAAATGGCCAATAAAAAACTCCAACTTTCGATTTTTATTGTCACCCTAATATATATATATATATATATATATATATATATATATATATATATATATATATATATATATATACATATAGTGTCCCCTTTCCACTCGCTCCGCTCTCTCCCCGAGCAACCCAGCTGAAAACCTTTTCTTCCACTTTTGGGGGTTTGAGTTCCGAGCTTTCTATGTCTTAAATGATTAACTTCAACCACCCCATGCTCCGATCCCCATTCTCCTTCCTCCACAAACATTTTAATAATGTCTCGCCTGTCAACACTAACAACTTACATCACCTTAATTTCTGTGATAGTTGGCGAACACTATTAAAAGGTGATTTGTAGTGTTAATTATATTTACCTATCAACGCAGTTTATTGTAACATTTATTTAAGTGTGAATAAAATAAAATTTATATTAGGCATTCCAAAATGAATTTGGTTTCAACAGATGAAATGCGTTTGAGTGAAATAACGGTAGTCTAATTCTTATTTACAAGACACGATTAGGATCGAAGACAAAAGAAAAGAAATATTGACTAGAACTCTCTCAACGTTTCAAGATAAAAAAAAGAAGCGATCTTCAATAGTCGGACCAGAGAATAACCATTTATCCTACACGGTTTTGCCTAATTAATAATAAACCAAAAACATCTCGCCAGAACCATAATTACATAAGCATCTCAACTCTGATGCACAAAATTAGTAACATTTGTCAGTATCGGTTATTAAGTGTTGGGAAGGCAAGTAAACTATATCATTGTCTTCTTATCTGTTCAAGAGTTGTTAGTTTCCCCATTTACTTTTAACGTGAATGACAAATGATTTTAACGAGTTCTGAAAAGAGTTATAAAAGACCAAATGACAGACTTCAAACGCTCATTCATTGACTACAAGACGTTACAATTATACCTCCTTAAGATGTTTGAACTGTGAAGTTGAATGACTACATACATAGAGTGGATCTTTAATGACACCAAATTATTTTTTTCATTAATTCTCTCCTCTTTCTACCCATTCGCCAGGTTTTAATTAATCTTTTCCACTGATCATGACCTGTAAATACTCTCTCTCTCTCTCTCTCTCTTCTCTCTCTCTCTCTCTCTCTCTCTCTCTCTCTCTTCTCGAAATACTGAATAGAAGATTTGTCTGTTCCTGACAGAGGCAGGCAAAAAATGTTGGCACTATGAAATTCATGTATTTCCAGTTTCTGGTGTGTGCGTAGGCAGCTGGGTATACGTGAAGTCTCGAGTATGTGATAATTTATAGATATAGTGGGTAATTTTGTTTTAGGAGATAACACTTTTGGTACCTCTGAACATTTGAAAGATTATATTAAAAAGTCGAAACATTATTAGTACCTTGGTTAACCTTTGTTTTCTTCCCACGAACCTGGTCTCCTCTCTCACCAATGCTAACCACTACACCGCCTAGATGCATTGTATATCCGTTTAATCGTATATATATATATATATATATATATATATATATATACACACAAACTATTTTTAGGTTTTAGCAGCACCGAAATCCAAATTTGAATTTAATTGTTACTCCTACTTTTTCTATAACATATTTTCTTTAAGAACTTCCGTTCTCTGAAGCTATCAATTAAGGAGTAACTAATAAAAATAATTTTCAATACTTTCATGTTTTCATAAATTTCTTTCATTCATTTTTTTTAATTGGCGATTTGTGTGTTATTGACATTCGGGTTAAAGTCCGTTGTAACATAAACAAATTTACATTCACAATATTTTTTTTATCGGCAATTAAGTCATACCATAGTTTCAATCCAATGAAAATGGATAGTTTTTGAGATGAAGACAATTGAGGTATAACAAACTTTGATCTATTTCTGGTCTGATACGAGTGGATTTTTTGATAAATTACAAAATATCTATTTACCCATTGTAAATAAAAAAAAATGCCAGTTTGATTACATCATTACGCTTTATTAGGTTGTGCTCTTTAAATAATGCACTAGAATGATCAAGGAAATCGCCATCAGACAAATAACCTTATTGTTCTTTTTGGATGAGAAATATACCGTTTAAAGCGTTGTTAGCGTGTTAGCGTTTGTACTGCACCAAACAAGGGTGCAGTACGTGTTATAAGGAAGAACAAGAGCATGATAAAGAGTCAATAAAACCTGTTTAGGGACTACATTTCTATTCAAAAGCGCGAGGAACGTGATCAACCATTTGGCTAAGAAGGCTTAGTCTGTCTTAGAAGACGTAATGGCTTGTTCATGTGTACTTGGTAGGACTAGACTCTTCCATAATTTGAGCATGATGTTTGCTTTTCTGCTGCGGAAGGTCCTCCAGATGATTCCCATTATTTTTCTAACCGTTGTAATTTTGATTTTATAGTGCTCTCTGAATTCTGCATCCGACGACATTATTACTCCAAGATCCATGACTTGTGGATTTGGTGTTATCTGTTTGGCTTGCATAGTTTTGTACACTTTTTTCTGTAGTTCCTTGTTATTACCATATCTTAGAAGTTGAATTTTTTCTTCGTTGAACTTCATATTGTTGTCTCCTGCTCACTGGAATATTGTTTCAATGTCGTTTTGTAATTTTCGTATGTCACCTTCGTTAAACATTTCCTTACATATCTTTGTGTTATCTGCGAAACATGATACAATACTGCCCTTAATATCTGCATCAATATCTGCAATCATTATTATGAACAGCAAGGGAGCTAATACTGTCCCTTGTGGGACAGAGCTCACGACTTTCGATTTAACTCCGTTTATCACCACTCTTTGTGTTCTTTGCGTCAAGAAATTAAATATCCACCCTATTAGCTTTCAAGTAATTCCTGTATTCTTAAGTTTGTGTGGTATGATTCCATGGTCACATTTATCGAAGGCTTTTGCAAAGTCCGGATACTCATATATTACATCTATGTTTTGTCCTCGACACAATGTTTCTAATATTTCCTCCTGGTGATCTAATAGCTGTGATAAGCATGATCTTCCCGCCCTGAAGCCATGATGCTTTGGGTTGTATAAGTCTTTTTCTTGTAGGTAGTAGGTAGTTTTGCCTCTAATTATACGTTCAAAACACTTTATAAGGTGTGAGGTGAGAGCCATTGGCCGATAATTCTTGGGCATTGCTCTGTTACCACCTCTAAATAGGGGGGTAATGTTCGCGTTCTTTAAGGAGAGTGGAATTTGTCCCGTGTCGAGTGATTTCCTCCATAATAAGTTTAGCGGTTTGGCAATACTCTCTTTGCATTTCTTCAGAAACGTGGCACTCCATGTGACTGGCCCTGGCGCTGAATTTTCTCTCATCTATGATAAGGCTGTAATTACATCCCCTTCCGTGAACTCGAAGTCCATTAATAGGTTTGTGCCCGAATTTGTTCTTGGTTGATCTGTATCTATGTCCAAAAATTCGTCTGGGTTTTCCACTTCCATCTCGGACTTAGGGGTGCTAAACACAGAGTTAAATTGTTCCCTAAGCAGTTCACTTATTTCTTTCGGGTCATTTGTGTATTCGGCCTCCCCGTCTATCAGCGGAACAATACTCTCATTACACTGCATTTTCCTTTTCGTAAACGTGTAAAAGTATTTTTGTTTTTTTTGTTTTTAGTTTTCTGCTACCTTGTTTTCCTCATCGTTTGTCTTATGTATGAATGTTTGCTTTAGATCCATTTCTATTTCGCCAAGTTTCCTCTCTAGTTTGAGTCTCTTTGTATCAGTTCTGCATTTATGGAGATGTTTGTGGAGACGGTTTGTCTTCGTTGCCTGAATAGTGTCCTGATTTTCCTCTCGAGCTTGCTACGTTTTCGTTCCTGTCTCTCTGGAATATGTTTCAGTATTATAGGTTTGGTTTCAGTCTCTATTATATGTAGTATCTCTTGTGAAGTCTTCTCGTGAAGTAGCAATTCCCAATTTACCTCTTTTAAATCTTTATTTACGTTTTCCCAATTTACTTTCTTTGAATTTATGTTTAAACCTTTAAATATCCCATCTGCCTCTCTAGCATGCGTTTTCGAACCTCTGGGTGCTAACTTCAATTGTATATCGATGAGGTTATGGTCGGAGAACTTTGTGTGCGTTACTTTTTTATTTATTATTATCTCGTTGTTATTTGTCGACATTAAATCTAAAACGTTCTCCTTTCTCGTGGCTTTACAAATTTCCTGGGTTAGGGCGTAATGCTCCATAATATCTACAGATCTACAGATCTACAGAAGCTAAAACTAACAAAGACCCTAAGATCCGAGAGAAAGGAAAGATAGGGGGTTAAGAGAAGAGAATAAGGGGTTAAGCAGGTAGCAACACCTATCATCCATGAGTTAACATTCATTCAGAAAAAGAGAAAAAAGACTCACCATCGGAAAAATAGTCGAAGAGAATAGGAAAGGGGTGAAAAATGGAAAGAAGTAAAATAAGAACGCTTACAAACCATGCAAACACAGTCTTCACTCACAGTCATACCATGCAAACTACAGACATGCAAGAAAAGAGAGTTACAGATATGCAAGTAAGGAGAGGATAAGAAGAAAAAAAAAAAAGTAGGTAAAGTTAAACAAAAAGTGGGTTAGTTTACGCTACGAGCTACATCTACGTTCGTGTTAGTCTAATTTTTTTTTTTTATATAATAATTTTTTCGCTGGCATATCACACGCTGGCATGTCACAAGCTGGCATTAATCGTAAACAGACTCATCCTCGACCACCACCCCCAGTGCTCCTGTTACTAATTGTTTTTATTTTAAACAACGTTAATATTTTTAAAATGCCTATCTAAACGGTTCTTAAACATATTAATGCTGCTAGAGTTAACGACTGATGCGGGAAGATTATTCCATTTATCAATTACTTTAAACGTAAAGAAGTTTTTAGCGATTTTAGTACTGAAACGTCTGCCACGCAAATTAAATCCGTTATTACGAGTATTGCTATTATCGAAAGTGAACAGTTTGTCAAAATTTACGTTATCGATGTTATTAACGATTTTGAAAACTTCAATAAGCTCCCCCCTTAATCTCCTAGTTTCGAGTGAATGATCGTCTAACACTTTAATTTTATCTTCACAAGGCTTGTTGCGCAATGACGGAATTAGTTTCGTGGCACGACGCTGAACCCTTGCTAACCTATCAATATTCTCACGCAAATACGGGCACAAAAACTGAACGGCATATTCTAAATTTGGTCTGACTAGGGACTTGTAAAGGGGCAATATAATATCCTTCGATTTAAATTCGAAATTACGCGCTATGAAGCCTAACATCCTATTAGCTTTTGCGCAAGACTCCAGGCACTGGTTCCTAACTTTTAAATCCTTAGATACGTACACCTAAATCTAATTCCTCGTCAACGCTCGCTAACTCTCTATCATCCATCGTGTACGTGTAATTATTGTTACGAGAACCTATATGCAAAACTTTACATTTGTCTACGTTAAATTGCATCTGCCACTTATCCGTCCACTCCATAATCCTATTTACATCGTCTTGAAGCCTATTTCTATCGTCCTCGTTAACAACCTTACCGCCTATTTTAGTATCGTCCACGAATTTTGACACGTTACTAGTCAATCTTACATCTATGTCGTTAATGTAAATTACGAATAGCAATGGGCCTAACACTGAACCCTGTGGGACACCGCTACCTACATCCAGCCACCCCGATTCACTACCATTAACAACGACCCTCTGTCTCCTAGCACGAAGCCATTCCTCTAACCAGTTAGCTACCTGACCCCGAATACCGTGCGCTTTAACCTTCGCAATTAATCTTCTATGCGGAACTGTATCGAACGCCTTTTTACAATCTAAATAAATAACGTCAGCCGCCCTATGCCTATCGTATTCGCGCACTATTTCGTTATAAAATTCTAACAAATTAGTTAAACAAGATCTATGGCGTCGAAACCCATGCTGACTACTATTAATCAAATCTCTTCTTTCTAAGTGATCGATGATACGATCCCTAACTACGGATTCCAAAAGTTTACCGACAATTGACGTTACGCTGATGGGTCTATAATTGCTAGCTACTGTGCGGTCGCCTTTTTTAAAGATAGGCGTTACGTTAGCGAATTTGAAGTCTTCAGGAATAATCGCCGTTTCGAGTGACTGATTAAAAATCTTCGTTAAGGGGCCTACGATAACGTCTTTCAAATCTTTCAAATGTCTGGGATAAAAAGCGTCAGGGCCTGGAGCCTTGCTAACTTTTAGCCTATCGATATGATGCGCAATCTCACTCTCGTAAGCAGTTATCCAAAATAGTCTCGCTACTAAATGGAACGATATCGTCCACGTCGGGGACATTATTTCCGTCTTCTACGGTAATAACTGTCGCAAAAAAGTTATTGAAAATACCCGCCATCGCCTGAGCGTCAGAAGCCAAAGCGCCATTAACATCCACTAGAGGGCCTATGTTATCTTTTATCGGCTTACGATTATTGACGTATTCAAAAAACTTTTTTGGATTATGTTTACTATCCGCAGCTATAAGTATCTCGAAATTAAGATTAGCATTCCTAACTGATCTTTTAACCTGACGTCTAAGCTCGATATATCTATTAAAGTTAGCTGCCGTGCCATTGCGCTTATTAAGTCTATACGCTCTGTTACGCTCGTTTATGAACTCGCCTATTTCCCTAGTCCACCACTTCGGCCTACCATGATTTCTAGCGCGCTTGTGTCATTACCCAGAAATAAGTTATCACAGTCCACTACTCTCATCCTATCCGCAAAAATATCAAAATTAGCCCTACGAAAATCAGGGACTTCTATTACGTTACTATCCTTAGTGTTTTCTATCAATAACTTAAACCTAAGAATTTGATGATCATTACATCCTAAACTCTCGCCTACTTCTAAACTATCGACTATATTTTCGCCGTTCGTCATCACCAAATCTAAAATATTGTCACCGCGCGTTGGTTCGGTAACTATCTGTCGTAAAAAATTATCCTCCATGAACTCAATCAATCTCAAACCCTCCATATTACCAGTAAAAGTCTCGTAATTAACATTAGGGCAGTTAAAGTCTCCGACAATTATACTATTCCGATTGTCAATAAAGTTACCAAGAAGTGAGTAAAATCTAGTATCGGTGTCGAAGAGTTGAACGGGAGGTCTATAAACAACAACAAAATTAAAACTAATACTACGCGCCCTAACTTCAACGCATATCGCATTGATTGCTGCTGGAAAATCTATCTTAACCTCGATAGCCCTAAGGGAATTACGAATGTACAGCAAAACGCCGCCACCAAACCTATGTAACCTATCATTAGTAAAGAGCTTAAAACCCAGTTCTATCATCTTTAGTAATGTTGCCATGAAACTTCTCGTCATTTTTCTTTCATGATATGAATGGGAAATTAAAATCTCCGAAAATTAGAATATTTTTTGCTGGAGTTTCAAGTAATTTTAATATGTTTTCTATTTCATTTGTAGCAAATTGGAATTCACTTTTTATGGTGTTTGGTGGTCTGTAGATGTTCGTAGTGGTTAGGTTCAGTTCTTTTACTTCTAATATAATAACTTCAACTGTGCTGTTTGATTTGTTTACCTTCACTTCACATGTGTATGTGTTTTTCACGTAGATGCAACACCCTCCCCCTCGTCTAGCCACTATATCTGCTCTGTGTATGTTGCAATCCAGTAATGCTAATTCAGTATCCTCGATACAGTTTTCACAGCCTTTTTCGCATTTATGCAAGTGTGTTTCTGTTAGGCATATAATATATATGCTGGATTCGGTAGCTAAATTCTGTAAGTATTGTAATTTGCAGCCTGCTCGATCCGTGTAGAGGCCTTGAATATTTCTGTATAAAACATTTATTGGGTTTCCAATTTTTGTATTCTGTTTTCCTATATAGTGGTCGTTTCCAGGTCGACGTCGGTTCTTGTTTGGTGTTATTGGTTTGGCCGCTGCATTTGGGAGAATTGGGGTTGCGGTACTTGATACCACTGTGGTTGTATTATCGGTGGGTGGTGCTGGATAGAGGGGTGATGTATGTAATGGTGTGGGGAATATACCTGTGGAGTCCTCTCCTCTCTTGTTAGCAGTGCAAGCTGTGCTTTTATAATCTTCATTTCCTCTAAAAAATTTGTTTCCTTGCGCCTGTTGTTACTTCTAGTACGGCTACGGTCTGTTCTTCCCCGTTCTCTTCTTTAGTAACCCTTTATGTGAAAATATGGGCACTCTATATTTAGGCATTTTCTCTGTCAGTGACTGTCTGCACATAGTAGAGTGGAAAAAGTGGAAGTTTTGTCCGTATCTGCATCTTCCATTCTTCATCATATCGAAGCATTTTTTTGGGTGACTGTACCAGCAGTTTGCACCATATATGCACGACCCTGTTTTATAGTATACACACATGCCCCGTCGTTTAATCTCACAGGCACTATGTGATTCAATTGCTTTTTTCTGTCTCGCCACCATTTCTTCCCTACTCAGTGATTTTTCTGTCTTCGACGAGTTTTCATTAGTGTTCGTGATACTTTCCTCTTTCTCCTTTGTATTCCTGGTATCCCTCTCCTTCTCATTTGTGTTTCTGTTGTCTCTCTCCTTGGCAGAGGATATTTCATTCTCTGAGGCTACTTTTGCATCTCCCTGTATCGTAGCGTGCTGTAGCGTGCTTTCCTGTATTGTGTTGTTATGAGCCTCCTGTTCCTGCTGAAGTGTGCTGTCTCGTATTGCGTTCTCCTGTTCCTTGTGTTTGTTTGTGTCAGCGTTTCCTATTGTTTCCTAGTCATCTGTCTGTAAACATGTGAATTTTACATTTTACTAACAAAAGAAATGTATATCTTGATGAACTTAATGTCAATGAAATCGCTATAAAGGAATGTACTGTAACAAATTTTCGTGGTGTAATGCTAGATAAGAATTAGCAGTGGAGTGATCTTGTAAATTATATCGCGAAAAAGATTTCAAGGAGGGTTGCTATAATGTTTAAACTTAGAAATGTAGTCCCTAAACAGGTTTTATTGACTTTATCATACTCTTGTTCTTCCTTATAACACGTACTGCATCCTTGTTTGGGGAAACTCCGTTAACAACGCATTAAACGGATCTTTTTGGTTTGACGGCCTGTAATATTTTTTAACATTACTTGTTTTTTATTGTCCAATTTTAATCGAAGATTTCAAAAATAACATTCATGTTTTAGAGAAACAAATAGTGAGGCAGTTATACATTTTAGTTTAGAGAATATCATATACGCTTTAAGATATTTTTGTGATATTTTTGTGATATTTTTGTTAGTTTTAACGAAAATATCATGACTTAACCTAACCAATCGTCAAGGGCGTACAGTTGATCTAATCGGGCATTCTGTTAACCTAACTGAGCATTCAGTTAACTTAACCAGTTGGTAGAGTCTAGAATTTGACGGTTCCGTAGCCATGACTCGTTTTTTTCTGCCGGCCGTCAAACTAAAATGACCCCAATACAATTTAAAAATATATATTTTAAATTTGTTAAATTGCATATAACTACGTCACTATTTGTTTCTCTAAAACATGAATGTTATTTTTGAAATCCTCGATTAAAACTGGACAATAAAAAATAAGTCATGTTAAAAAATATTACAGGCCGTCAAACCAAAAAGATCCCATTAAACGGTATCTTTGTCATCCACAAAGAGCAATATGGTTATTTATCTGATGGCGATTTCCTTGATGACTCTAGTGCATTATTTAAAGAGCACAACCTAATAAAGCTTAATGATGTAACCAAACTGGCACTTTTTATTTTTATTTACAATGGGTAAATAGATATTTTGTAATTCATCAAGAAATCCACTCGTATCAGACCAGAAATAGATCAAAGCTTGTTATACCTCAATTGTCTTCATCTCAAAAACTATCCATTTCCATTGGATTAAAACTATGGTATGACTTAATTGCCGATATAAAAAATATTGTGAATGTAAATTTGTTTGTTACAACGAACTTTTACCCGAATGTCAGTTACACACAAACCGCCAATAAAAAAAAATGAATAAAAGAAATTTATGGAAACATGAAATTATTGAAAATTATTTTTTTTAGTTACTCTTTAATTGATAGCTTCAGAGAACGGAAGTTCTTAAAGAAAATGCGATATAGAAAGAGTAGGAGTAACAATTAAATTCAAATTTGGATTTCGGTGCTGCTAAAATATAAAAATAGATTGTGTGTGTGTGTATATATATATATATATATATATATATATATATATATATACGATTAAACGGATATACAATGCATCTAGGCGGTGTAGTGGTTAGCATTGGTGAGAGAGGAGACCAGGTTCGTGGGAAGAAAACAAAGGTTAACAAAGGCACTAATAATGTTTCGACTTTTTAATATAATCTTTTAAATGTTCAGAGGTACCAAAAGTGTTATCTTATAAAAAAAATTACCCACTATATCTGTAAATTATCACATACTCGAGACCTCACTTATACCCAGCTGCCTACGCGCACACCAGAAACTGGAAATGCATGAATTTCATAGTGCCAACATTTTTTGCCTGCCTCTGTCAGGAACAGACAAATCTTCTATTCAGTATTGCGAGAAGAGAGAGAGAGAGAGAGAGAGAGAGTTTACAGGACATGACCAGTGGAAAAGATTAATTAAAACCTGGCGAATGGGTAGAAAGAGGAGAGAAGTAATGAAAAAAATAATTTGTGTCATTAAAGATCCACTCTATGTATGTAGTCATTCAACTTCACAGTTCAAACATCTTAAGGAGGTATAATTGTAACGTCTTGTAGTCAATGAATGAGCGTTTGAAGTCTGTCATTTGGTCTTTTATAACTCTTTTCAGAACTCGTTCAAATCATTTGTCATTCACGTTAAAAGTAAATGGGGAAACTAACAACTCTTGAACAGATAAGAAGACAATGATACAGTTTACTTGCCTTCCCAGCTCTTAATAGCCGATACTGACAAATGTTACTAATTTTGTGTATCAGAGTTGAGATGCTTATGTAACTATGGTTCTGGCGAGATGTTTTTGGTTTATTATTAATTAGACAAAACCGTGTGGAATAAATGGTTACTCTCTGGTCTGACTATTGAAGATCGCTTCTTTTTTTTCTCTCTTGAAACGTTGAGAGAGTTCTAGCCAATATTTCTTTTTTTTTTGTCTTCGATCCTAATCGCCTCTTGTAAATAAGAATTAGGCTACCTTTATTTCACTCAGACGCATTTCATCTGTTGAAACCAAATTCATTTTGGAATGCCTAATATAAATTTTATTTTATTCACACTTAAATAAATGTTACAGTAAACTGCGTTGATAGGTAAATATAATGAACACTACAGATCACCTTTTAATAGTGTTCGCCAACTATCACAGAAATTAAGGTGATGTAAGTTGTTAGTGTCGGCAGGTGAGACATTATTAAAAGTTTTGTGGGGGAGGGAGAATGGGGATCGGGAGGGTGGGGTGGAGAGAAGTTAATCATTTAAGACGTGGAGAGGTCTGAAATCAAAACCCCCAAAAGTGGAAGAAAAGGTTTTCAGCTGGGTTGCTCTGGGAGAGAGCGGAGCGGGGTGAAAGGGGACACTATATATATATATAACGCATATATTAACGCATATATATTAACGCATTAAGCGCTGATGGTGCAGAGATGCTCCGCCAAATTAATTTGATTGTTACTCGGTAGATATTTTTCTTACTGAAAATATCTTTTCAATTTATGTACATATATTATATACTCTAAATATTCACAGGAAAAAAATTAAAGAAAAATAATTTTAAATGTTATTAGTAATTATCCAAAAATTATCCTTTTATTCACAATTTCACACATGTTTTGATTTCCGTTTTGGCGCTATTTTATACTAACAGATGTTGAACGACCTTTCAGTTGTTGAGGTTACAGTGCTGGGAAGGTTGTATTCAGAGTTATCCTAAAGGTTTATGAAAATCAGCGAATTATTATGACATAAACATCTCTGGTGCAGATCTGTACCGTTAGCGGAAAACCAGATATATCTTACTTTTTAGGTAAGTGCTGCCAGTTCTTTAAATTTCATTTATTTCATGGCAACTATTACATTTTATTATGCAATAATATAACAGTCACTCTGAAAATTTGTTTTGCATGTTATTGTAATTGTAGAGAGCGGGTTATATAAAGATAACTAGTATATTTATTTCTTTGTTTGTTTCGTTTTTGTAAAATAATTATCACTATTTGCTTTCTAACGTAAATTTCTCATTACCTGCTGAGGCTGCAGATGTGCACCAGTTCGTATTTCAAACAATAAACATTTTTTTGTTGTGATTGCGACGGCAAATTTGCTGTCGAAATCTCTTACGAGAATAGGAGCAGAAATTTTAGTTTTAAGATTTTGTTGTTTAAATCTCTAAAGCAAGGTAGTTTAGAGTATGGTTATTGAAGAATATCAATAGGTTTCTTGTTACAGGGTAAAAAATAAAAATGTTTCAGATTGTTTAACGTTCGTTCGATTTTTATTTTTGTATTCTTATGGTAAGAATATAACCCAGGACAGCCTCGCGGAGAGATTTATGGTAGGGTCGAGGAACGGCCCTAGCTGCAAAGAGAAGGGAAAACAACCTGGCTGAGTTCAGGTTCTTGTGGTTAAACTTTTGGAAAACAGACTTCGAATCCACTTGTTAAATTGAACCATGACGTTGGTCATAAATTTGAGAAACCAAGTTGTTCGAAGTAAAGAACTTTATTTTAAGTTGATATTAAGGAAAAGGAGGAGCTTTGTTTTTGGAAGGGAATGTCAATGTCCAATCAAAGGACAATGATTCTTGTAACACCCAGTGAGGGAAAAGAAAATCTCCTTCTTTCCTTATGTATGGATGAAAGCTTTCGTAGGACGACCTTATGTAATGAAAATGTTTTTGATAGATCATTCAAAATATTGTAAGGCGGAGTCCTTGAAATTTTATTGAAATTTTAAGGTGTAACTTAGATTTCTAAGCTAGTTGTAGATCCGTCTCCGAAAGTTAAAAGTGGCTTCTAAGAATAACTCCTTCAAATCTGTGACATGCTTGAAAAATTTCTAAGTTGATTTGAAATTGTCTCAAGTTGTTCTAAAATCTGAATTTCCTTTGTTTACGCGAACTTTTGTGTAAGAGCTTTATTGTTAGCGACCGGGAAAAAAAGAACTTTGTGGAATTTCTTTTAATTTAATTTTGTTCAAATTAAATGTTAAACTTTAAGTTTGCGACCTATTAGGTTTCCTCAGGGAAGAGTCAATATTTTGTGTTGAAGTTGGTTCCCGTGGAAACCCGGGAAGTTAGTGCATGACCATTCAGTTATTTTGAGAAGTAATCTAATTTATTTGACGGACATTTTTCCGGGAAGAATCTGCAGAACTCGCGCAGAACTGTTGAGAGTAAATTTCCCAAATTTTTGTAAGTAAGCTATTTTGTAAACTGCTTCTTAGATTACGAAATTTGAATTTAGTGCCGTTTCTAAAGTTACAAGCAAATAAAAAAACCCTCTGTATAAATGTTTTTTTGAGACTTAAATACTTGCAAACATTTTCCTTAAATTTTTAAACAAAATTTGTAATCGCACATCCCCATATTTCTTTCAATTTATGTCTTAATTGGAGTGAAATTAAATAACTTTATAAGCGGGAGTGTGTCGTTTCTGTGCTACCTTGCAATAGTCCTCTCTTGTAAGCTGAGGGTAAATTAACATTGAAAGTCTGAAATTCAGAGTGAGCTTCAAGTAAGCCGAGGGAAACTACGCGTCTAAAATTGAAAGGCTATCCGAGTGGATAGGCAGAGTCATCCTGAAATAAACGAACCAAGCGCGTACGAAATAAGTGCAATCGGAAAAGGGTGTGCACCACATAAATGAAGGGGTTGCGCAAAACATTTTTCTTAGTTGTTCATTATTACCTTAGTTAGAGTCCCATCTATCACATATATAAAAATAATATATTTCTGACCAACATAAAAGGGTCCGGCGGTTAATGGGTTAAAGTGAAATTTTTTTTAAATAATACGCTGGCTTGAATATTCATTAAATATAGAAAAATTAAACATTCACTTTATATTGTTGCCCGGAAAGATCCCCTCATAAATCTTTTAATTGGTAAGACATTTTACTTGTTTGAAAAATTTTCTGATAACTGTTGTACCCGGAAAGACCAGACCTACAGACAATCTTGCATACAGACTTCACATTCCAGGAGAAGTTGCTTGTGAATGGGGTGGATATGGGTTAGGTTAGGTTAAGTTACATTGGTTATGGAATCCGTACCATGGCTCGCTACATCGTCTGGACACGATCTCCCGCCCAACAACTACCCAGACCTAGGTTAAGTTAGGTTAGGTTCCTAAAAAAGACCAGACCTACAACCGTCGAGACTTTAAAATTTAAAAAATTCTAGATTCCAATTTTTTATTCTGATATATATATATATATATATATATATATATATATATGCCAGTAGAGTATTATTTTTTTATCCAGGAAGGAGAGGCCAAGGGCGACAGCCCGCAAAAATGCCTCCCCTATGTAAGGAGAGACCCGAAATCAAGATCTCCGAGTCTCATAATGCCATTTTTTCTCAGTTTTGAGAAGAGTGTGTAAAAATACAATACCACCTCTAACTTTAAAATTTAGAGGAAAAGATAGAGTAATATAGGTTCATAATGTGCTCTCTTAAAAATAGTTGGATGTGATTAAAGTTATAAATAATTTACAGTTCGTTTTGAAACATTTTACAAATAAAAGACATTAATTTAACTCCAACATATAATGTAAAACATCAAAGAATTTAAGGAAAATATAAAAACTAAAATGCAAAAGTTTTTGTACATTTACTTACAAAATTATTTAATACTTTGCATCCCCCACCTTAGTCTAAGAGAAGGGCTAAGGTTGAGAGAAGGGTGAAGGGGGAGAGAAGCTAATACAAATACATGTTTTTCCTTTTAAATGCATAAAAAATTCGAACAAGAAATGGATGTTAGTTTGTGTACAGCATAAGACGCAGATTCGAGGGAGTTTGGTAATAGTGTGACTAAGATGGAAAGAATTCATTAAGTTTAAAAATTTATGAGAGATTGCTTCAGGTTGCAAATTTATGATGATGTCACCCGCAACTATGGCATTCGATTTATGGAACTAGTATAACATGTTATCTAATCTAAGTGAATTAAAAGCTATTGAGATTGTTATTATTAGTTGGGGCATATATACATAAACTGAAAACCTACATAATTTCAAATGAAATGTAAAGTTGCAGCAATAAAAAGTTTGCCGAGAAATAACTATATATATATATATATATATATATATATAATATGAAAATAAGCCAAAATCACTCATTTTAGTTTTATTTTGAAAAATGTACACTATTTTTATTAAAAACAAAAGATGCAAAAGTTCCTAATTTTCTAATCTTTATACGAAATTACAATGTTTAGAGATTTAAAATGCTGTATGAATTAAAAATTTTAATGTTTAAATAATTATTCAGTATGATTCTTATCTTTTTCTTTTTTCTTTTTTGTATTCATGTTTCCATCATAAATATATAATTTAAATTAGTGTACTAAGAGTATGAAGGTTAATTAATTAATGTAATTTTACTTATTCATCATTATTGAAAAAATTATTTGTTTTACGTCAAATATATTATAAAGTCTTTGTTTCACGTCTTCAATCAGGCTGATTTAATCAATGTACAGACTTGCAAGTTTTCTTTTAAATATTAATATATAGTATAAAGAGTCCTGTGTTTTTATATATTATTAATTTTTTATTAAATAAATGGGATTCGTTTTGCGTCTAAATAAACAAAAATAATGTATTGGTGTTTTATTTAATGCTTTTGCTAAACCAATTAAGGAGAACATCTCCCTCTCTCTTGCCTATAATAAATAAATAATTAAATTATATTGCGGTATCTGGCAATCCCCTCTAAGCATTGAGAGCATCTCTCTCTTACTTTGAATAAATAAATAATTAAAATAAACATCTGGCAACCCCCATATATAAATAAATAAATTAAATAACTGGCGACCCTTCCTTGTGTAAATAAATAATTAAAATAGTGGTATCTGACAACCCTCCATATATAACTAATTGAAATAAATAGTGCTCTCTGGCAACCCTCTATACCATATGTCCAACAAAAAAGTACACCCAACTTTAGATTGTACTAACTCCTCCAAAAATTGAGATATTTTGGATCTGTTTGTTTGATTTAATATAACAAATTATTCTTTGTTAACGTTCAAAATTTATTCATGTTTAAACGATTTAGTGTTTAAGCATCTGCTTTTAACTGAAGGGTACAGCAAAATGGATTGCGCCGAATGATCATTTCTCCCAGCCAGATAGCTCCTCTTACTTTAACCAATGTGCTACTTTTTACGTCGAAGGATATTGCAAATATTTTTTTTAAATAATTCGAACTTTTGTATCTAAGATACGAGTCATACATATAAATGAAGAATCTGAATTACTAAATTTATAAATAACTTTGAAACCTTTATCAAGCAGTTTACACGAAGGCAGCGCGTTCTCATGGTCACAACTTATCTGCAAACTAAAAGCTTAAAACAAGTTCAGAATACCTTCGAACTGCAATTTCCCGATAGAGCTTCTCCAACTAAACATACAATTTTGAAGAATGTTCGGAAATACAAAGAAGAAGGAACGGTCCTCAATTTGAACAAAGGACGTTCAGGCCATCCGAAGACGGCAAGAACAGACGAGAACATTCAGCATTCAGGCCTGACTTGACCCCGTGTGATTACTTTTTATGGGGTCATTTGAAAAATAGAGTATTTGCATCACAACCTATCAATTTAGATGATTTGAGGACTCGCATCACAGCTGAAATCAACTTGTTAAAAGACAATCCAGATCTTATCAAAAGAGTGATGGGGAAGATGAGAGCTCGACTCCAGATTTGTATCGATAGGAATGGCGGTCATGTTGAAAGAAAACGAAACTAAGCATAACTTTTGCAATAAGGAATAAAGAAAAATCTGCTTTGTATCTTATTAAAATTATGTTAAAGTATCTATTATTATGTATTTGTCTTTTCATTACATCGATAGCACACACATTATTTTTTCACTGACCAATTTTGCGCAATCCATTTTGTTGTACCCTTCAGTTAAAAGCAGATGCTTAAACACTAAATCGTTTAAACATGAATAAATTTTGAACGTTAACAAAGAATAATTTGCTATATTAAATCAAACAAACAGATCCAAAATATCTCAATTTTTGGAGGAGTTAGTACAATCTAAAGTTGGGTGTACTTTTTTGTGGGACATATGGTATATAAATAAATAAATTGAATTGGTCTCTGTGGCAACCCCTCCATATATAAATAATTAATTAAAGTAAATAGTACTCTCTGGGAACCCCCGACCTTCTATATAACAAATGTTGGTTCCCTGAGCTCTCATTATGCGTTTGGCGGAGCCAGGCGAAACATCTCTCTCTCTCTCTCTCTCTCTCTCTCTCTCTCTCTCTTAGGTTAGGTATAGCCCTTTGGGAGTGAGGCCGTCACAACTTCTCCCCCAAAGACTTTCTTCCTCCTTTCTTTCTCTTAGGTTAGGTATACCCCTTTGGGGGTGAGACCGTCCAACCTTCTCTCCAAAGAGGTCAGGGTCACCCCTTTGGGGGAGGTCATCCTCCCATCTCCCCCCAAAAGCTCCCCTTCATGTAACTTGTGGTGGGCTACCCCTACCCCCGTGTTGCATAACCCCCTCCTCTTTGCAACATTACCCCATACCCCATTTGCAACATTAACCCCTTCCCTTTGCAACAATGACCATCATTTGCAATTGCAATTGCACTCTCCCATTTTGCGCC
Source organism: Bathynomus jamesi (assembly GCA_023014485.1). Classification (NCBI taxonomy): domain Eukaryota; kingdom Metazoa; phylum Arthropoda; class Malacostraca; order Isopoda; family Cirolanidae; genus Bathynomus; species Bathynomus jamesi. The sequence goes on from JAJOZX010001523.1 coordinate 273,105, forward strand.
GAAACTACTTCTATCCAATTCTAATTCTTCTTGCTCTTTCTGGCATATACCTAAGAAACTCTTCAACAACTTTACTTCCTCTTCTTTCCCTCCTCATTTCCATTCCGACGGCACCTTTGCCGTTCTTCTCCTGCCAAAGCTGAACTCTTCGCCCAAACTTTCGCTTATAATTCAACCGTGGACGATTCCGGTTCTGTTCCTCCTTCTCCCCCTCCCCTCTGACTTTATTATGTCTGAAATTAGAATATCTTCGAAGGATGTTTTTTCTGCCCTGTCTGGGCTCAACTCTAGGAAGGTGTACGGTCTTGATGGTGTTCCTCCAGTTGTTCTTAAGAACTGTGCTTCAGTGCTGACACCCTGCCTAGACAAACTATTTCGTCTTTGTATCTCATCTGGTACTTTTCCTTCCTGTTGGAAGTTCGCTTTCATTCAGCCTGTCCCAAAATAGGGTGACCACTCTCAACCCTCCAGCTATGGTCCAATTGCTTTGATTTCTTGCCTTTCCAAAGTTTTTGAATCTATCCTTAATAGGAAGCTTCTTAAACACCTTTCTTTTCACACTCTTCTTTCAGATCGTCAGTATGGATTCCGCAAGGGAGGCTCTACTGGCGATCCTCTTGCACATCTCTTTGACTCTTGATCATCCTCCTTTCGGGATTTTGGTGAAACTTTTGCTATTGCGCTAGATATATCAAAAGCTTTTGATAGAGTCTGGCACAAATCTCTAATTTCGAAACTGCCCTCCTTCGGTTTCTATCCTTCTATCTGTTCCTTCATCTCTAATTTCCTTTCTGACCGATCTGTAGCTGCGGTTGTGGATGGCCACTGTTCTTCTCCTAAAGCTATTAACACTGGTGTTCCTCAGGGTTTTCTCCTGTTACCCACTCTTTTCCTTTTATTTATTAATGATCTTTTAATTCGCAATTCCTGTCCTATTCACTCCTATGCCGATGATCCCACTCTTCACTTCTCCACCCGCTTCCCAAAGCGTGCCTCTCAAGTCACGACATGATTCGCGTTGTACGGCTATGGAGCATCTGGCCTCTGATCTTTCTGCTATGACTGGGGCAGAGAAAAACTTGTGACTTTCAATGCCTCAAAAACTCAGTTCCTCCATCTGTCTACTCGTCACAATCTTCCACACGACTATCCCCTTACCTTCAACAACACACAACTCCTCTTCTCTTAACATTGTTGGTTTTTCCTTTTCTCGTGAACTTTCTTGGAAAGATCACATATACTCTCTCTCTAAAACAGCCTCTAAGAGGCTAGGTGTGCTGTACCGCCTCCGCAGTTTCTTCACCCCCACTCATTTGCTGTCTCTGTACAGGGGTCTTGTTCGCCCCTGTATGGAGTATGCTTCTCATGTGTCGGGTGGTTCAACCCACACAGCCGTACTTGACCGGGTGGAATCAAATGCTTTTCGTCTCATCAATTCCCCGCCTCTTACTGATTGTTTTCAATCTCTCTCTCTCTTCGCCGCAATGTTGCTCTTCTGAACTCTCTAACTGTATGCCTCCTCCTTTAAGGAGAGCATGCAGTACCATACTTTCTACACTTTCTCATTCCTTTTCTGTCCAACTATCTAATGCAAAGGTTAATCGGTATTTTCAGTCTTTGATCCACTCAACCGGTGAACTCTGGAACAATCTTCCTCAATCCATCTTTCATCCTGTCTATGACCTCCCATCTTTCAAACGCAGAGTGTCTAGGCATCTCGAAAACCCCGGTCCTTGATTTTGATTCTCTTCTTCTTCTATGGGAGGGGCGCTGTTGCGGGCATTTTCCCTTGGCCCCTCCTTCCTGCATAAAAAAACTGTGACAATAGCGTTTTTTTATCCACCGTATCTCTCGACATGTCCAAGTAAACGAGTCCTGAATGACCAATGAACGCCCATACTGTTAGTGTAGCCGTTTTAACGGGTTTACCCAATCGTGTTTTGGGGATTTTTTTCGCCCAGTGTGAATGTTCTGTTTGTTTCCCTAACTCGTTAAACCGAAGACACATTCATCTGAAAATTTGATCCCAAGAAAATCTGGATCACTGTTGAACTTTTGTCTCATTGTTTCAGCAAACTGCAGCCGTCTTTTAGAATCATCTTCGTATATGAGCTGAGAGTAAATGGGTTTGTAATCGTGGTACTCCTGTGATTTCAATATTTTTGCTACTGAAAATTTGGAAATACCAGGCTCCATGTTTCCAAAAGTTTGAGCTTCCAATATCGATGAGTGGTTGCATTTGGTGGTGGTTTATTATATTTTTGTTGAAATAAAGGCAAACTTTCTTCACAATTATTATAAGAAATAGCCCACGATACAGGATACACCTTTTCTTCATTGCTGTATTCTATCCTTACCAACATAGCTGTGACTTGGGGTAGGGCCTAGGGCCTTCCTATTCTAGCCTAGGGTCATTCCTAGCCTTGTATAGTTGCTTTCAAAAGTATCGCATACACTGCAGTGATATCATTGGAATTTATTTATTATTAACAAATTACTTGTATGCATAAAATCCTCAAAGACTTTCCTCCCACCCTGTATATTTGGGTGAAGTGAACATTTTTTAAATTTATTTTTAAAATGCCTGTCTGGATTTGGGTAGGATGTGTACTGGGGAAAGCATGAATGTGCTAAAAAATTATCCTCCTATTATTAAGTTTAAGATGTGCCCAGTGAGTTCAAAGTTTCAGCCAAATAGCGAAAATAGCATCGACAAAAAGGCAACATGTCAAGTGGCTAAAACAATAAAAAGAAAGCTGGCCGATCGGATTCGAACAGGAAAATATATGGTACGATGTAAAAAAGATCAAGGTACTGGTTTTGAAGTGGACCCCATTTCTTCTGGTGACAATCTCATGACTGTTAATCCTATAATGAGGATTATGGCTTCAGAAGGTCTCGACTTGAATCGCGTGTTATTATGCCATCCTTCAACTCCAAACAAGAGTACCAGACGAAGTAAAGAAAAACTTTGTGCCTATGGTAGGGTGGTTGGGTGGGCGTGGATCTCGATATGCAGCCACTTCCTCGTGGTGAGTTTTGGGTGATTTGAATTATCATAAGTTATTGAGCTTTTGAAATTCAAATCTGCGAAGGGCTGCAAAGACTATGGGGAGTTAGGTATTATAATAACTAGAGCCCGGATGTTTAAGCACTAAAACCCTTAAACCCCCCCAAAAGAGGCATTTACAAATTTGCTTTCAAAAAACGTTTAATCTAAAATAATACCTTTATATACGCATAATACATATTACAACGCCCTCAGTGAACAAAACAATAGGTAAAGCAAATATTAGTTACGTATAATAAAAATTATTTAATTTCCAAAAATAAAGTTTAATATACAGTAGAATAATACCATTATACACGTATAAATAATATATATCACAACGTCATTATAGTGAACAAAACAGAAGGTAATTGAAAATGTTCGTTATACAATAATGACAAGGATTTAAATTTCAATAAATGTTTAATATAAAATAATACTATTATGAAACAAAGAGATTGTAGACACGAATTGACCAGGGAAGAACTGCAGGGTGGGGGTATGTTAAGGAGGAAACAAGGAGTGCTGGGACTCCCGTTTCTCCTGTCACTGTCCTCCTCAGCTGATCTGATTTTCCGTGTCTCATCTACGCTGTAAGCGGTCCAGCATGTTTTGAAACACACGCTTCTCCCTTTATTCCTCACTACACATATAAGTATCTTACACACTACACACTCTTTTCAAAATTTATATTAAAAAAAAGAAGAAAAATGGCATCATTGAGCCTTGGAGACATTGTCTTTGGCTCTCTCCTCCTTATGCAGAGAGAACACTTTTGCGGGCGTTCGCCCTTAGCCCTCTCCTTACATAAAAAAAAATGCACGCTCGGTTTGTTATATATATATATATATATATATATATATACACACACACACACACTGTATATGTGTGTGTGTGTAACTGAAATATATAACAGAAACTGATAGGCCTATTTTGCGACTCTAATGTAATAATACCAGAAAATAATGGAAAAAAGGCAAATTAGGCACTTTATGACGAAAAGGGTACTTTTTCCTGTAAACGCAAAAATAGGCAAAAAAGCCATTTATGGCATTTTGCCTGAACATCTGGGCTCTAATAATAACTATGCAATAAATGGCATACTCAGAACGAATGCTTTTAGGCATGGTATTTCAGTCTAGAATTATATTATATAAATAACTTATAAAATTCAGGAATTTTCTGGCATTTTTCATTATTTAGAAAAGTGATTTGTATCACATAATCATTATCTTGGATATACTCGTACAGGTCATCCTTGCCTACAGACCTTCTAGAATAGTTTTGAAATGTCACATTAAGCGAATGGTGAAATTCAACAATATCTGTTATATTTCTGAAACTTTAAACTCAATGTGGACATCTTAAATTTGATAATAGGAAGATAATTTTTTAACACATTGAAGCTTTCCCCAATACACATCTTTCCCACACCCAGACAGGCATTTTGAAAAAAAAAATCCACTCCACCCTACTGTGTATATATATATATATATATATATATATGCTCCCCTCCAGAGTTGGCGACGTATCAGCGGGTCACGGTTCAGCGGGCTACGGATCAGCGGGTTACGGGTCAGTGGGTCACGGGTCTGCGGGTTACTCCACCTTAGACATACAGCTTAATGTGGAATCCGAGCTACGACCCACTACGGGTGGTCAAAAATTACCAAGACCTCTCCCGGACTCGATCTCACGATCCTCCCAATCAGCAGCCCAATGTCTTAACCACAAGGCTACCCAGGGTACTCATTTATCTACCAACCAATTTTTTATTGTATGGAAGGATCAACAGCTGGGATTGCTGCGCACCGTCTGCCATCACCGGGAATTGAACCCGGGGCCGATGGATTTTACTTAGCGATGCTATCCATTACATCACTGAGGCGCTATATATATATATATATATATATATATATATATATATATATATGAAAATTATTTCACGAAAGTGACAAGTGAAAAATATTTATGATGAATAAAACCACGAAGGGAAAAGAAACACAAAATGGTGCTCAAGCGCTTTCGTCTAATGACATCCTCAGGAACACTGGAGTGAAAGGAGAGTTCAAGACAATATATAGGTTACAAAAATAAACATATATATATATATATAGAGTAAGTATAGAAATAAAAATTGTGGGGGAGCAAACACATTTGTACGGAAAAATGACAATTTTAGCACTTTGCCCGAAATTCAACATAAATTCAAATGGCTTGTTTCCAGCCAATTTTTTATAGTTATTGTCTGAATGGTAAACAGGTCACAAAAGAATAAAGAAATAAAAATAAATATAAATTGGAAAAAATTACAAAATAATGCCTAAGTGATATATACGTCACAACCGAAATAAACAAAAAGAAATAAACCAACAGCTAAAAAAAAAAAAAAAATTGTAAATGGGGTCTACAAATTCAAGCTCAAAAGGAAAGTTTACAATCAATTTAATAGATGATGCCAAAATGATATATGTATCGCAAAGAAATAAAATAAAGAAATAAACCCAAAAAAATAAATTGAAAAATAAATTGTAAGAGAGGCACCCAAATTTATAAGGGAAAAAAATTACCAAAGGTTTTTTAGTTATTGTCTGAATCATGCATACTATGGTCACAAACGAATAAAAAAGTACAAGTAAATATAAATTGGAAAAGAAAATGATGCCTAGATGATATATAAAGAACTATAAAAATATATACGGCATATATAAGGTATATATATATGAAATATAAACGCAATATATATGAGGAATATATATATATATACATAAGGGAAAAGTTACCAAAGGTTTTTATAGTTATTGTCTGAAACATCCGTAGGTCACAAAAGAATAAAGAAATAAAAATAAATATAAATTGGAAAAATTACAAATAATGCCTCAATGATATATAAAAAAAAATTATATATATAAGAAATACGTACAACTACATATGTACACCTATACACAAGCATAACCAAATATAATATATATATATATTTGGTTATGCTTGTGTATAGGTGTATAGGTGGCTTTCTGCTTAAATTGAAATTGAAGCTTGCCAGAAGCGGCCTTCACCAATATATATATATATATATATATATATATATATATATATATATATATATATATATATATATATATATATATATACACAGATACATACATATATATATACATATACATAATATATACATACATACACATACACATACATACACATACATATACATATATATAAGAAATATGCATACAACAATAAATTGAAAAATAAAATTGTAAGAGAAACGTACAAATTTATAAGGGAAAAGAGACAAAAAACAAATTTTTACCAAAGGTTTAGCAAAGTGCTAAAATTGTCATTTTTCCGTACAAATGTGTTTGCTCCTCCCACAATTTTTATTTCTATACTTACTATATTATATATATATATATATATGTTTACTTTTGTAACCTATATATTGTCTTGAACTCTCCTTTCACTCCAGTGTTCCTGAGGATGTCATTAGACGAAAGCGCTTGAGCACCATTTTGTGTTTCTTTTCCCTTCGTGGTTTTATTCATCATACATATATATATATATATAATATATATATATATATATATATATAACGCAGCTACAGTTGAGTGTTCTGAATTTTAATTTCATTGGCATATGTGCAAATAACATATTAAACTATGTATATTTTAGACAATTTCAATTTCCTGGGAAATTTTTCGAAAACAAATGGGAAGAATATTCAATTTTATATTCAATTTTCTTTATATTTTAGAAACGGGTGAATATTTCAAAAAGACAATTGCGTAGTCTTTTATTTATCTAATTTGCTTAAATGTTCTCTTACGCGTTCGTGGAAATATATGCGTTGAATTTCTTTCGTTACGAGAGTAAAATTTTAATGTAATTCTTAACTTTACTTTTAATTAAGTTGAATCGTGTAAATGATGACTCCATGAGTTTCGTTTTTTTCTTTCCAAACCGAAATAAAATTACAAAGTTGTGAAATAAGTACGTAATTTAGGAAAATAAAAATTAAAATATACCTCTTTTTGTTATGCGTTATACTACCATGAAAAAATATTGGAAACACTGTGTCGAGGACAAAACATAGATGTAATTCTGTATTACAGACTTTGCTAAAGTCTTCGATAAATGTGACCATGGAATTATAGCACACAAACTTAAGAATACAGGAATTACTAGAAAGCTAGGAAGATGGATATTTAATTTCTTGATGCAAAGAACGCAAAGAGTGGTGGTGAATGGAGTCAAATCGGAAGTCTCGGAAGTAGAGAGCTCTGTCCCACAAGGGACAGTACTAGCTCCCTTGCTGTTCATAATAATAATTGCAGATATTGATGCAGATATTAAGGACAGTATTGTATCATGCTTCGCAGATGACACAAAGATATGCAAGGAAATATTGAACGAAGGTGACATAAGAAAATTACAAAACGACATTGAAACAGTATTCCATTGGGCAGAAGACAACAATATGAAGTTCAACGAGAAAAATTCCAACTTCTAAGATATAGTAATAACAAGGAGCTACAGAAAAAATGGTACAAAACTCTGCAAGCCAAACAGATAACACCAAATCCACAAGTCAGGGATCTTGGAATAATAATGTTGTCGGATGCAGAATTCAGAGAGCACTATAACATCAAAATTGCAACGGCTAGAAAAATAATGGGAATCATCTGGAGGAGCTTCCGCAGCAGATAAGCAAACATCATGCTCAAAATATGGAAGAGTCTAGTCCTACCAATAATTGAATATTGCTCAGTACTCACAAGCCCATACAGAAAACGAGACATTGCGAACATTGACGCTATACAAAGGACTTTTACGTCTAAGATAGAGGAAACGGAAGGTGAAGACTACTGGTCTCGACTACAATCACTGAAACTCTACTCTCTCGAAAGAAGGCGCGAGCGGTACCCAACAATATACATATGGAAAATACTTGACGACTCTGTCTCTAACCTTGGAAATGAAATAGAAACAAACCGGAATGAGAGAAGAGGCAGATTTTGTACTATCCCACCTGTGGTGGGAAAAGGGGCCATGAAAACGAGGATGGAAAATACACTCAGAATACGAGGCCCAAAGAAGTGAGGAATCTCCAGCACACCAACCTGAATAACGTCAAGAACCAGCTGGACAGATTCCCGAGCAAAGGCTTTGACCAGCCATGCGTGGCTGGCTACAAGGGCAGGAGGAAATGAGACAGTAATTCCATCCTTCATCAAATCCCGCAAATGAGGCGGGATGCTGTAGAGGGGTCAAACGTAGGGTGATCCTCAACCGTCGTTCGAACTCACATAAAACATAAAACACATAAAACACGGCGTTACTATTAACGCGATTAATTAACGGCGTTCCTTTTTTAGTAGCTGTAGGAGTAACGCCTTTACTTTCGAGAAGTTGTAATGAAAATGGTAACGGCACTACTTTTTAGAGCGATTTCAATCGTTACTCGCTACTCGTTACTTTCAAACTTATCATTTCACTAGTATCATTTACAGTATATGCTGTTAATTAGCTGTTAGCTCCTCCAAACGAGGAGGACTATCAGATGCCAATTTTGAAAAACTAGTGTTCCTGAAATCGAACAACACACTCCTAGAAAATCTGCAAGATAGTTTTTCTTGGACAGGCCATGTTTTGACTTGAGTTTATGTTTTGATTTTCTTTGTCATATAGAGTATAATTTGGTATCATTAAGTTTTTTTACTTTTTAGACTTTTCTTGAAAGTAACAGTAGCAGTAGCGGTAACGGTAACGCCGTTATTTATAGAGAGTAACGTCCCCAGCTCTCTCTCTCTCTCTCTCTCTCTCTCTCTCTCTCTCTATATATATATATATATATATATATATATATATATATATATATATATATATATATATATATACACATACAGTATATATATATATATATATATATATATATATATATATATATATATATATATATATATATTCACCGAAAATCAGCACGGATTCCGATCGGGAAGATCATGCTTATCACAACTTATAGAGCATTATAACAATATCCTAGATGCACTTGAAAGCAATGAAAACTATGATGTTATATACACGAACTTTGCTAAAGCTTTCGACAAGTGCGATCATGGTACAATAGCCCATAAAATGAAACATATGGGAATAACAGGCAAAGTGGAAAAATGGATCTATAACTTCCTCAGAGAACGACTACAGGTCTCTAAAATTCAAGGTGTATCATCATCAGAGTCAGAAGTACGCAGCTCAGTACTACAAGGTACAGTGCTGACCCCACTCCTGTTCATTATCATGCTAACAGATATAGACAGTGGAGTTAACAGCAACAGTATAGTAACATCATTTGCGGACGATACAAAGATCAGCAGAAAAATCAGCGAGGCAAATGAAGTGGAGGCCTTGCAGAGGGACACAAACAAAATATACAAATGGTCAGAAGTAGTAGTATCCGCGCGTTTGGGGAGAGGAAGTTGAGGTGTTCTGAAATTCTGACCCTGTGTGGGGAAAAAATTAAAATTTTAAAAATTAAAAACAATTAAAAAGGAATCATCCTCGCCTTCCTTCAAAAGAAAAAAAAGCCACCTGTGGAGTTCTTCCACTGTGTTTCATGAGACAAAAACAGACAAAAACAAACAAACAAACACACAAAAAACCTCTAAACATACAACGACTTGTATTTTATTCTCAAAGCATATTATTACACTCTAATACCACATTACCTCTTCAAATGTAATTCCATTTTAATATGTTAACAAATTGCGAACATCACAAAAAACAAAATCAGGTTAAACACGTTTTCAATCACAAACATTTTTCTTTGTTTAATATCAGTACTGTATTCTGAAAAATAAAATAAAGATTTATTATTCTAATTTAAATAAGTTAATTTCTCTCTTTTCTTAAGGGAAACTGATTTATTTTCATCCGCTCTGAAACTCAAATGCAAGAACTTTCTATACATTCATAACACATGCTTAATTGTTTATTTGCTTTTAAATATGTAGTTTTCTGTTGTTTACATTGATATATAAATATCTTCTGGTATGTGAACTAATAATTTTACTGCACATCAAATTTCGTTATAAAATTTCTTGTTAAAAGAAATTTCTCTTTAAGGTAACATTCATCATGAACAGCAAATATTATCATAGCTAATTATATATATATATATATATATATATATATATATTATATATATATATGTAATGTATATATATATATATATATATATATATATATATGATGAATAAAACCACGAAGGAAAAGAAACACAAAATGGTGCTCAAGCGCTTTCGTCTAATGACATCCTCAGGAACACTGAAGTATATAAAAAGGTTAAGCCTATATATAGGTTACAGAAAGAAAAAAGAAAAAATAAATAACATACATACACACAAACACACATATACATATATATATATATACATATCTATATATACAAATACATACATACATACATACATACATATATATACAATAAACAGAGAAGTAAAAATAATAAAAAATTATTAAAAATTAAAACCTTAAAGGATTACCAATGAGGCGTACAGATTGTAAGGAAAAATATCGATTTTTAGCACAAGATCAAATGGATTATAAAAATACAAATTTATACTGGAACTCTGCCGGGTTTTAGCACAATGCTGCCTATGGTCAGGTTTCGATATATATATAAAAAAAAAAAAAATAATAAAAATAAAAAAATAAAATGCAAATTAAAAGTTAATCGATTTTTAGCACAAGATCAAATGGATTATAAAAATACAAATTTATACTAGAACTCTGTCCGGGTTTTAACATATTGCTGCCTATGGTCAGGTTTCGATATATATAAAAAAAATAAAATGCAAATTAAAAGTTAATAAAGTAGAAGACAAGTTTACCAAAGATTTAATGTTTTACACTTCTTATCTAAGTCTGCTTTAAAGGAATTCAACATAACAGGATCGAGTTGAAAAAGACCTTTGCTTATGTTGAAGTTATTTGAAAGTTGGAGTTCCAGTATAAATTTGTATTTTTATAATCCATTTGATCTTGTGCTAAAAATCGATATTTTTCCTTACAATCTGTACGCCTCATTGGTAATCCTTTAAGGTTTTAATTTTTAATAATTTTTTATTATTTTTACTTCTCTGTTTATTGTATATATATGTATGTATGTATGTATGTATGTATTTGTATATATAGATATGTATATATATATATGTATATGTGTGTTTGTGTGTATGTATGTTATTTATTTTTTCTTTTTTCTTTCTGTAACCTATATATAGGCTTAACCTTTTTATATACTTCAGTGTTCCTGAGGATGTCATTAGACGAAAGCGCTTGAGCACCATTTTGTGTTTCTTTTCCTTCGTGGTTTTATTCATCATAAATATTTTTCACGTGTTACCTTCGTGAAATAATTTTCATATATATATATATATATATATATATATATATATATATATATATATGCATTGTCGTGTAACAGAATAACACCTTCCGACAATCTCCCTCTCCATTTTGAGCGAATTGCTTGCTTTAACTCATTCCGAAGCATATCAGAATACGATGCACTTGTTGCTGTAGTTCCACGCTCTAGATAATGCTCAAGGATAAGGCCTCGTGTATCCAAAAACAGTGTTAGCATAACTTTACCTGCTCACGGCTGCGCTTTGAACTTCCTTGCAACGGGAGATGTTGGATGCCTCCATTGCATGCTCTGTCATTTGCTTTCTGGTTCATAGTGATGGATCCAGGTATGGGCGTCTGCTCTCGTCTTTTGGCGCGGTATCAAAATGAAGGTGAAAAATTTTTGGAGCGCATTATCACTGGAGATAAATGCAAAAAACTTCACTTTTTTCTGCGTGAAGGTGAAAATATGAAAATAAAAACCCACTCTAATAGACAGAGTTTATTTCCACGACAGTTTCGACGCCCACTGGCATCCTCCTCGGGTGGATACAGAAACACGAATGAACCAAAACAAGAGGGAAAAACAGTCCAGGGACCGACCGTTAAGAAATTCGCACCTAGGTTAGATCCCATTCTCACGACACCGGAAGGGCATTTTCATTAAGTACATTCGCGCAAATTTAAAACTATCTTCCTGTTCTAAACATACAGATTCTATTATTTTTTTACATAATTATTACATTTATTATTAAATTTATTACATTTAATATTGCATAATTATTTATTACAGAAATTATAAATTTATTATTACATTGGTTATTACATTGTTGTTTATTATACAGAACTTATAAACCGAAAAACGAATGAAAAAAGCCGATTAGGAAACAATCCAGAGACCATTGAGAAATTCGCACCTAGGTTAGATACAGCTCTCCCGACACCGGAAGGGCATTTTATTACAGGGTCCGCTTATAAGTACATTCCCACAAATTAAAACTATCTTCTTGTTCTATACATACAGATTCTAATATTTTGACATAATTACTGCATTTATTATTGCACTTACATTTTTTTAACATTTATTATTATTACCTTTACCCTAATTATTAAATTTATAATATTACCTTTATTATTACATCTGTTGCATTTATATTTATTTCCACATTTATTACTTCCATTATTACATTTACTAAAAGCGAGTAAGGAAACAATCCAATCCAGAGACATTTAAGAAATTCACACTTACAGTAGGTTCAAACACGTTCCCACGACTCCGTAAGGGATTTTTTGACCAAGAATCTCATTAAAGGGTCTAACTTATAAGTACCTTCGCACAAATTAAAATTATCTACTTTTTCTATACACACAGATTCTATTATTTTTCTTTTGACATAATTATTACATTTATAAAGTACCTTACTTGATTCCCAATCTATAGCATGATTATTTTGGCTGGCGTGATAAAAAATGGCATTATTGGTATTACAGTACAACTTCTGAAGGCATATTTGTGTTCTTTAATACGGGTTTCAATATTTCTTCCAGTTTTTCCCACGTATACTAAATCACAACTTTTACAGGGAATGCTGTAGACACAGGCTTGTTCCTCTTTTGCAACATTATTCCTAACCAATTTACTTTTCACGGTAGACGAATATTTGAACGCCAAAGCAAACTTAAAATCTTTCGTCAACGGTTTTACTCTTTCTAAGCCGGCAATGTAAGGCAAACTCACATATTGTTTTTGGTTAACTGAAGGTTCCCGATGGGCATAAAAAGATTTTCTGGCTTTAAAATACGCCTTTCTGATAAACCACTCGGGATATTTTAAATCCTTAAAAATGTACCAAATGTTTGAATTTTCCGGGTCCAGCAAATGTGGGCTACAAATCCTGAGTGCTCTTAGAAACATGGAAGAAATAATTGAACTTTTAACTCCTTCATCATGATATGAAAAATAATGAATGTACGAATTACAATGAGTAGGTTTTCTATAGACCGTGAAATTGGGCTTTCCGCTTTCGTTAATGACCAAAACATCTAGAAAAGGTAATTGTTTGTCGTTCTCCCATTCATATTTAAATTTAATAGAGGGAACAAGATTATTTAATGACTGAAAGAAAGTGTCAAAGTTGTTCCAGTGGTCAGGCCAAAATGAGAAAATATCATCTACATAACGAAACCAAATTAGATTCCTGGGACATATTGTTTGCAACAATTCCGACTCATAATATTCCATGTATAATGTACTCAGTATTGGGGATAAAGGGGACCCCATTCCCATACCAAAACGTTGCAAATAAAATTCTTCACCGAAGGAGAAGGCATTATTGGTGACACAGAGTTTTATCAGTTCTAAAAATACAGATGTGGGCATGCCTAGTTCTACGTTACATGTTGGCAATTTTCTATCTAAAAAAACTAAGTACATCATCAATGGGAACTTTCGTAAACAAGGACTCAACGTCAAAACTGATCATTCTTCGCCGTTTTAAATCTAAGGACATAACTTTGTTAATAAAGTCACAGGAATTAGTGATGTGCGAGCCTGAAAATTTACCAACTAATGGGGATAATTTATCTGCAAGAAATTTAGATAACCTGTAACTAAAGGAACCTCTGTGTGAAATAATGGGACGGAGTGGTATATTAATTTTATGGGTTTTGGGTAAGCCGTAAATGTGGGGAGTTTGGGGTTAATCTGTAAAAATCTTTTAGGGTCAATCGCCGGGACATCTTTTAATAAGTTCCTGATAGTTTTGTTGAATTCAGCAGAAAGACGCTTTAGGTGGGGACGATCTCACTTTGTTGTAGGAGAAATCACCACTAAGTAACGCTTCCATTTTTTGTTTATAATCACACTTGTCCAAAATAACCACAGTGTTACTTTTGTCCGCTTTAGTGACAAATATTGCTTCATTCTTCCTGAGCTTGTCTAAAGCTAACAGGAATCTTTTGGGAATAGAGTCCATTGAGTTGAAATGTTCCAGAAACTTGCTCAGAATCAAACCATTTAAACACCGAATATCTACCCTGGAATTAACAACGGAAGACACAAAATCTAAAACCATGTTTTTATCGGGTTTAAGGGCAAACGACAGCCCTAAATTAAGAACTTCCTTTTCGGATTTGGATAAGACATATATCGATAAATTTAAAACGGAATCTTCCACCGCACACTTTGACCAAGCACTTTCTTCACATAAATAGGATAGCTTTCTGTTAAGTCGTTGTTCAGTGCGTCTAGCCTCCACGTCGCATTTATAATCTGCAGTTTCAAACAGCGCCACAGTTCACACGACACATGCGATTTAAGGACGCGTAGACAATTTCTTAGTTTGAAATACGTATGGTCAATTTCTCTTTTAACACACGGAATACGTTCCTTCAAAATTTCCCTGGCAAAATTCGAAAACGGTGTATGGTCCTTCCTGAAGCCAAAATAATCATGCTATAGATTGGGAATCAAGTAAGGTACTTTATAAATGTAATAATTATGTCAAAAGAAAAATAATAGAATCTGTGTGTATAGAAAAAGTAGATAATTTTAATTTGTGCGAAGGTACTTATAAGTTAGACCCTTTAATGAGATTCTTGGTCAAAAAATCCCTTACAGAGTCGTGGGAACGTGTTCGAACCTAAGTGTGAATTTCTTAAATGTCTCTGGATTGGATTGTTTCCTTACTCGCTTTTAGTAAGTGTAATAATGGAAGTAATAAATGTGGAAATAAATATAAATGCAACAGATGTAATAATAAAGGTAATATTATAAATTTAATAATTAGGGTAAAGGTAATCATAATAAATGTTAAAAAAATGTAAATGCAATAATAAATGCAGTAATTATGTCAAAATATTAGAATCTGTATGTATAGAACAAGAAGATAGTTTTAATTTGTGGGAATGTACTTATAAGCGGACCCTGTAATAAAATGCCCTTCCGGTGTCGGGAGAACGGTATCTAACCTAGGTGCGAATTTCTCAATGGTCTCTGGATTGTTTCCTAATCGGCTTTTTTCATTCGTTTTTCGGTTTATACAGTAAGTTCTGTATAATAAACAACAATGTAATAACCAATGTAATAATAAATTTATAATTTCTGTAATAAATAATTATGCAATATTAAATTTAATAAATGTAATAGGTTTTTATTTTCATATCACTGGAGATGAAACCTGGATCCATCACTATGAACCAGAAAGGAAACGACAGAGCATGCAATGGAAGCATCCAACATCTCCCGTTGCAAGGAAGTTCAAAGCGCAGCCGTTAGCAGGTAAAGTTATGCTAACACTGCTTTGGGATACACGAGGCACTATCCTTGAACATTATCTAGAGCGTGGAACTACAGTAACAAGTGCATTGTATTCTGACATGCTTCGGAATGAGTTAAAGCAAGATTGTCGGAAGGTGTTTTACTGTTACACGACAATGCGCGCCCTCATACCGCTGCACAGACTAGAAATTGCCTTCAAGAACTTAAATTTGAAGTTCTCGACCATCCAGCCTACAGTCCAGACCTGGCACCTTCGGATTTTTACCTGTTTAGACCACCAAAAGACGCCTTGAGAGGTCAGCGATTCCAAGACAATGATGACCTGAAGGAAGCGGTGCATGACTGGCTACGCACACAGCCAAAAACATTCTTTTGTGATGGCATTAGGAAGCTTGTAGATCGCTGGACTAAGTGTATTGAGAAGCAGGAGACTATTCGAGAAGTGATGTGTTTATAATGTATCAGATGTGAAAATAAAATTGTGGAAATAAAAGTGCGGATACTTATTGAAGTACCCTCGTACAAATCAGATGGCAAATCAATCTTTTAACGTAGCACCACGTGTACATTATACTGTTTAATGCTCCTATTTCATTTCCTATAACCCTATTAAGTTTATCAACATCATCATACCATTAGCAATATGTAATACACACACACACACACACACACACACAAATATATATATATATATATATATATATATATATAAAAAACAAGATAAGGTGGTTTGTCCCGAAAATGAACTTTCTTAATATTTCCAATTAATAGAAAACGACTAGTGAGTTTTACAGGGCATAACTCTGGTATTTAACTTAGTTGCAAAGATTGTTGAATAAAAAATAGTCCTAAATCCACTATTCTAAATCCATGTTTTCTCTGTGATATATATATATATATATATATATATATATATACAGGCCCGGATTTAGCTATAGGCGAAATAGGCGATCGCCTAGGGCCTCGCGCCAAAGGGGGCCTCGCTCAAGCCGTTTTGCGCGTTCTGTTCAAGTGATATTAATGATTTAGAACTCTATGAAGAACTTAAAGTACTTTGCAGGTTTATACCTGAGAAAACAGATCTCGGAAATGCCCTTGTTTATATAGTGCAAAAACAACTAAGTGAGATTTATCATAATGTTTATGTTGCACTTCGAATAGTATTAACCATCCCAGTTACTGTTGCTTCGGCTGAAAGAAGTTTCTCGCGTCTCAAACTTATTAAAACATATTTGCGTTCCACCATGTCTCAAGCGAGATTGCAATCATTAGCTATGTTATCAATAGAAAACGATATAACAAATTCATTAGATTATTCTCAATTAATTGAAGAGTTTAGCTCGAAGAAAAGTAGAAAAGCATTGCTGTAATATTCAAGGAGCATCTGAACCAAATATTAAAGCATTAATATTTAGCCTGATAAGTCGATCGCTCACTATTATAAAAAATGAAATGTCAACATCTTTTATACATCACATATGAAAAACGTTTGTATACTATGGAAAGTCATTACCTATAATATTATATAAATCTTAGAAATCATTGTCTTATATTTTCGATACAAATCTTGATTCATATTATAATTTATACTTATTTGTATGGTTTATTTTATTTTCTTATACAATTTCCATGCGTGATTATTTTGGTTTGGTTTAATTTTTAAGTGCTGGCATAGTTCTGTCTATGCGGGATTCTAATTTGCTGTATAGTACCGAATTAAGTCCATATTTTCATATATATATAGGCCTAGGGCCTCGCAATTTCTAGATCTGCCTAGGGCCTCGCAACTTCTAGATCCGGCCCTGTATATATATATATATATATATATTATATATATATATATGTATATATATATAGAAGTAACAGCAAATAAAAACTTATTTTCATTTCTACATATCTATCTAGGTAAGCATTCACCACATCGAAGTTGGTATGTAACATATTTGAAACAACCAAATGTGCCCAAAGGTTGTCTGATGTATGAGCGTGCAAACATGATTACTCTTTAATGAAACCAAAGTAGCTCGTACAAAGTGTACAGATATGCAAATATTAATCAACAACCATATTACCATCATTACGACTAAATTACACTGAAACAATCAGTGTATCAAATGAAAAATTTCACTTCAAACATATTATTAACTATCATCCAATAACCTCATTTCATATATCTACCTGACCATCGATAAACAGTTAGATAGGTAAGCACCAAGACATTATAGCTATTTAGGGCATGAATCTGATGAATCAGTTAATCATTGTTTTGAATTTAATCATTAATTAATCAAAATATATTTTTAGAAAATGATGGGAAATGATTACATTTCCTCATAATTTCAGTATCATTCTACCTTAAATTTTGTAATGTATAATTTGAATTTGGCACCTTTTTGCATGTATAATTTGTCTAATCCGCTCATACCAGATTTCTTGAATTATTAAACAAACTAAATGTTTGAGTAAAATGTATTCTTCGTTCTTATCCACGCAGCAGAAACAATAAAGCTCTTTCTTACTCTTTTCAAAAGCATTTAATTTTTATTCATATTTAATCAGTAAATCATTGATTGATTAGAAAATTTCATTATTCATCACTTTTTCCTAAAAATGATTAATTTTACATGCCCTACTATAGATACAAACAAATTGGAATGCCGAGTCGTTAAAAATTCAGATTTCAGAAATGAAAAATCTGATCATCATGTGAGGTCTGCGATTTCAGAATTCTGTGAACCTACATTTTATATATATATATATATATATATATATAATATATATATATATATATATATATATGTATGTGTGTGTGTGTGTATATATATATATACAGTATATATATGATTAGACCTGAAGATGATTAACTTTAATTGGCAGCTCTTTATCTTTCACATAAGTATTACTTGATGTTAAATTTCTGGTTATGGAGAAACGAACACACTATAAATTTATCTTTCTTCGTCTTTTTCTCTAATCTTGTACTTTTCCTTCCTGGTGGAAGTTCGCGTTCATTCAGCCTGTCTCAAAGAAGGAGACCGCTCGCTCTCAACCCTCCATCGAATGACCAAATGCTTTGGTTTCTTGCCCTTCCAAATTTTTAATTTATCATTAATAGATAGATTCTTAAATACCTCTCTTCACACAATCTTTTCCAGATCGGCAGTATGGATTCCACAAGGGACGCACTACTGGTGATCTTCTTGCATATCTTTCTGACTGTTGGTCATCCTCCTTTCGGGGTCTCTGCGAAACTTTCGCTATTGCGTTAGACATATCAAAAGCTATCGATAGATTCTACCACAAATCTTTAATTGTCAAAATTTCCCTCCCACGGTTTCTACCCTACTATCTGTACCTTCATCTCTAATTTCCTTTCTGGACGAACTATAGCTGCAGTTGTAGTTGGTTACTGTTCTTCTCCTAAAGCTATTAACAGAGGTGTTTCTCAGAGTTCTGACCGCTCAACCACTCTCTTCCTTTTTTTTATTATTGATCTTTTAACTCATACTTCCTGTCCTATGCGCTCTTACATTACAAAAGCCAGCCTGTAATAAAGTTTTGTTGGAAAATGCTATGAAACATTTTACAATAAAATGTAACGGGTTGAAAATGTATTATGACTTCCACACCATATATATAGCCACGAAAGAGCACATAATAAACAGCATGCAACTAGCCTAACCGGGTCAAAAGGAAGTCTATCTGGGTGTGCTACGCACTGTCTGTCAACACCGGGTCTGCATAATGTTTGCTTTTCTGCTGGGGAAATTCCTCCAGATTATGCCCATTATTTTTCTAACCGTTGTAATTTTGTTGTTAAAGTGCTCTCTGTGCCTTTTTTTCTGTAGCTCCTTGTTATTACCATATCTTAAAAGTGGGAATTTTTCTTCGTTGAACTTCATATTGTTAGCTTCTGCCCACTGGAACAATGTTTCAATGGCGTATTGAAATCTTTCTATGACACCTTCGTTCAATATTTCCATGCATATCTTTACAACATCTGCGAAAAGTGATACAATACTGTCATTGATATCTGCATCAATATATGCAATCATTATTATGAACAGCAAGGGCGCCAGTACTGTCACTTGTGGGACAGAGCTCTCTACTTCCGAGACTTCCGATTTGACTCCATTTACTACCCCTCTATGTGTTCTTTGCGTCAAGAAATTAAATATCCACCACCTTCCCAGCTTTATAATAATTCTCGTATTCTTAAGTTTATATGCTATAATTCCATGGTCACCTTTATCAAAGACTTTAACAAAGTCAGTATATATTACATCTATGTTTTGTCCTCGGCTCAGTGTTTCCAATATTTTCTCCTGGTGGTCTAATATCTGTGATAGCTTCGATCTTCCAGCCCTGAAACCATGTTGATTTGGGATGTATAAGTTCTTTCCTTGTAGGTAGTAGATAGTTTCGCTTCTAATTATACTTTCAAAGCACTTTATAAGGTGTGTGGTGAGAGCTACCGGCCGATAATTCTTGGGTATTGCTCTGTTAACACCTTTGAATAATGAGACAATGTTCGCATTCTTTAATGACAGTGGAATTTGCTCCGTGTCGAATGATTTCCTCCATAGTAAGTATAGCGGTTTGGTAATACTCTCTTTACATTTCTTCGGAAATGTGGCACTCCATGTGTCTGGCCCTGGTGCCGATTTGTCTCGCATCTGTGATACAACCTTAATTATATATATATATATATATATATATATATATATATATATATATATATATATATATATATATATATATGTGTGTATATATGTATGTATGTATGTGTATATATATAGACAGTGTTTTGCTTGTTACCTCTTGAAAACAGCTGTGCAACCGCTACTTGTGCCGAATTGTAGCGGTGCTACCGTTGTTTTTGAAAAGCAATCAAAGTTGGAGTTAAAATTCTCCAACATGGATGTGTAATTTTGCAAATATTAGTAAATAGCTTCAATGTATATATCTGTAAACCACAAATTCAGTAGCTAAGTTGTTGCTTTCAGTTACTCAGCAGCTGTGTGAGGGTAAAAAGGTGTATACTGTATAGAACAATAAGATATGAATAAAGCAGAAGAGGGGTAGAAGCTAATATCTCGTTACATTTTCTGTAGTGGTGAGAGAGTGAAAAATTCGACTGATTCAATTCACAATTCTTTGGAATAAGCGCTGCTAGTAGAACTGGATTATTTCATGCTGCTTTTGACCACACCCTAGTAAAAATAATAAAACCGGTTAAATACACATTTATTTATTTACAGTAAAATAAAATAAGTTTGACTACATGTATGCGAACGCATCAGGTCCTCGTTGCTGATCAAACTAAATATACACCGTTCCAGATGATAACATAGGTAGACTTCGAATCACCCACACGTCGTTGTTAGTGACCCATATCTAATTTTTTCATTGCTTTATTTATAGTAATATTATTACCTTGTAAACTATAAGAACAAAAATGGCTTTATTCACTTAAAAAGTAGCGAGTAACGAACTGCGGCTGAAATTCAGATAAAATGTAGGGCCCTAGTCCTTACGCTGCATTTCCTCAAAACCGTCAGTGCTACCGCTACTCCAACACTATATATATATATATATGTGTGTGTGTGTGTGTGTGTGTGTGTGTGTGTGTGTGTGTGTACGTAGAGAGAGAGAGAGATTTGTGTTTTAGTTGTGTGTAAATGATTTACCAAGTGCTATGTTGAAATGAACCCTAGAAGTAATTCACTATTAAGCTACTTTCAGCACAGGACGGTCAACTATAACAAGATCTTCGGAGGCGTTCAGACTAGTCAGACTTTGGACTGACCAATATTCAACTAAGCCATAGGGTTTTTTCCTGGGTTCCGCTATTTTATTGTTCAAACTTTTAAGAAATACATACTTTCATTTGTTCTAAGGTTGTGTGGGCTGAACTAGTGATCGTTCTCATAAAATGTTTGCGAATTCAAATTTATTGTCAACTTAATCGCTTGAGTGATAAGGTACGTGTGTGTGCTGCACGTGCTTTTGTGTTTTATATTGTATATTTAT
Source organism: Bathynomus jamesi (assembly GCA_023014485.1). Lineage (NCBI taxonomy): Eukaryota > Metazoa > Arthropoda > Malacostraca > Isopoda > Cirolanidae > Bathynomus > Bathynomus jamesi. Next base: position 294,866 of record JAJOZX010001523.1, read on the forward strand.
CTATCTATTAAATATACGACTCGTCGTAATTTGTTCAGAGAATAGTTAAATCAGCTCTGTGTGTATATATATAGACTAATGCTGGTATGACTTAAACTCTTTGAAATATGCGTAATGATGAAGGGTCTAACCGTTTCTGGAAGATAGTACTGTCACTAGGTACTTCCTGGCAGTAGATATGCCTTCATTTCCTCGATTTAGAAGGGTTCCAGCTAGGCTAGAAGAGGATTGTGTTCCATCGGAAGACCATCCATCTCTTATCTCCTTATCTCCTCTGTGATCACATAAGCAGTTAATTATAGTGATGTCACCCCCCACCCCCCCCAATTACCTGTAGTGAGCGTTCGTTTAGTAGTCTCGTACGTAGTTCAGCTGAAAAAAAGAGTTTGAAAATTTAAAGATCTTCATTGCCAATTATTAAGAACTCCAAGATTTATAAGCAATAAGGTACCTTTAGGGACTACTTGTATAATATGAATGTTTGGTCGATGGGTCTACAGCCAGAGCTGGGCAGTATTTAAATACATTTGTATTTAAATACGTATTTAAATACATTTGTGTATTTAGAACTGTATTTATAAATACATTGTTTTTCATGTATTTAAATATAGTATTTAAATACTTTAATGAGTATTTAAATACAATGTATTTAAATACTCTAAATATAAAAATGTAAATACTTTTACTGGTTTAATACACGTTCTGTACTAGCACAGTACGACGCGTCGACAGTGTAGTACAGCATGGTTCATGTTTCAACAGTTTGGGAAAACATCCTCTCATAAAAAGACTGTTCCTCCGCTATAACACGACATTACCATCTTCGGCACCGGTAGAGCGAATATTCTCATTCGCGGGAATCACTTTGACTCCCAAAAGAAACTCTCTTTCAGACAAAACTTTTGAAAGATTGGTTTTGATCCGCAGCAACCGTGAAATAAAAGAGAATTCGTAAGGTGCCTTATGTTTATGTTTACGTCTTATGTTTACGTTTATGTCTCACCTACTCATTAATTGTTACTCATTTTGCAATGATATAATGAGTATAATATGTCACTGGTTGAACATCGTAAGTTCTAAGTTCTTTTGTTTTTGTTTTGTTCTTAAAAGGGAAATATATAATCGGAAATTAGATTGTACTATTTCTTTATCCTTTATCAAGCATTTTATATTGTTGTTACTCATGAATTAGTGAATGCATATGTTAAAATTTGTATGTATTTAAAATGTATTTACAAATGTATTTAAATACAATTGATGTATTTTGTATTTAGTATCTAAATACATCCGTAAAATGTATTTAGTATTTAGTATTTAAATACATTTTTCCCATGTATTTAGTATTTAGTATTTAAATACATTCAATGTATTTATTGCCCAGCTCTGTCTACAGCTGAATGTTTAGCTGACATGATTCACTACAGGTATGATTAGGCGCGCACTTGTTACGTCATCTGCAATGTATGATTTCACTAAGGGTAGCTGCTGTCATTTTTTAGGAGAAACCCTGTAAGTAGATGGAGCTTTGTACAATTAAAGTACTCATAATCCTCAATATGTGTTTATTAAAGAGTTGTTTTGCACTCTTGATTGTAAAAGTTTGTAATGATAGAATACTAGAACATTTGATAATGTTAAGCCGACGAAACGACTGAGAAAATGTAAAGACACCATAAATTATTATGTGAATTGCGAAAAGCCTTTAATTTAGAGGGAAAAATATAAATATTAACTTTCTATATATTAAGGTTAGATTTGTTTCTTTTAGCTCAGATTTGAAAAATTGATGATTGCAATATATATATATATATATATATATATATATATATATATATATATATATATATATATATATATGTTAACAGGTTTGGTAAAAGGGCTTCATAAGTTTTTGTTGAAGGAAGTGAATCAGTTTAAACTAGCAAGCCCTCCACTTTGGAAGAAATATATAAATACTTTTTTGGTAAACTTTTTTATTATAGGCTGGCTTTTGTAATGTAGGATCGCATAGGACAGGAAGTATGAGTTAAAAGATCAATAATAAAAAAAAGGAAGAGAGTGGTTGAGCGGTCAGAACTCTGAGAAATACCTCTGTTAATAGCTTTAGGAGAAGAACAGTAACCAACTACAACTGCAGCTATAGTTCGTCCAGAAAGGAAATTAGAGATGAAGGTACAGATGGTAGGGTAGAAACCGTGGGAGGGACATTTTGACAATTAAAGATTTGTGGTAGAATCTATCGATAGCTTTTGATATGTCTAACGCAATAGCGAAAGTTTCGCAGAGACCCCGAAAGGATGATGACCAACAGTCAGAGATATGCAAGAAGATCACCAGTAGTGCGTCCCTTGTGGAATCCATACTGCCGATCTGGAAGAAGATTGTGTGAAGAGAGGTGTTAATGATAGATTAAAAATTTGGAAGGGCAAGAAACCAAAGCATTTGGTCATTCGATGGAGGGTTGAGAGCGTCTCCTTCTTTGAGACAGGCTGAATGAACGCGAACTTCCACCAGGAAGGAAAAGTACAAGATGAGAGACAAAGACGAAGAAAGATAAATTTATAGTGTGTTCGTTCCTCCATAACCAGAAATTTAACATCAAGTAATACTTATGTGAAAGATAAAGAGCTGCCAATTAAAGTTAATCATCTTCAGGTCTAATTTTATATATATATATATATACAGTATATATATATATATATATATATATATATATACAGGGTGTACATAAAGTCAGGATCTATTTTTGTGAAATAATTATTTTTTTCTATTTTTCTTTTCAGAAGCCCTTAGAATGAATATAGAAGAGCGGGTGGCAATAGTAATTTGGCGAATCGAGGGAAAGAAATACAATGACATCAGAGAGAAGTTTAGAAGGAGATTTCATAAGCCGGGGCCAATAGACAAGACAATACGAAAATTGGTGAACAAATTTAAACGAACGGGATCTGTAAATGATGAAGCAAGATCAGGACGACCGTGTATGTCAGATCTTACCGTGAATGCAGTACGCGGAATTATCACTGAGGAGCCACGTACGTCCGTTCGTGCTGCATCACACAGACTCGGCCTCCCGACGTCATCTGTGCACAAAATTCTGAAAGTTAATTTGCAGAACAAAAGTTATCATTTGCAGGTTTTACATGATTTACATGAGGAAGATTTCCCTCGACGAAGTGCTGTGTGTGCTGATCTCGTAGAACAAATCTGGAGTGATAATTTAATGGACAACATTCTCTTTAGTGATGATGCCACTTTCCAAACGTGTGGAAAAGTAAATCGCCATAACTGTCGAATTTGGGCAGATGAAAGACCGAATGATTTCGTCCAAAATTGGGAAATAGACTCGCCTAAAGTTAATGTCTGGATGGGTTTAACAAAATCTAAGGTTTATGGTCCTTTTTTCTTTGCTGAAGCTACAGTTATGGGGCTTATTTATTTGGACATGTTGCAGCAATTCCTTGAACCTCAGCTGATTGGGGATAGGACTGTTAGTACCGTCGTCTATCAACATGATGGTGCTCCTTGTCACTATGCCAAAATTGTTCAGGATTATCTAAATGGACGTTTTCCAAATCGCTGGATCGGACGCGGAAGCAACAGACCTTGGCCAGCGAGATCACCAGATTTAACCCCTTTAGATTTCTTGGCATGGGGCTTTATCAAATCGCACGTCTATCAGACGAAGATTACGAGTCTTGAAAACTTACGTACACGTATACGAACTGCTGCAGATACCATAACCCCGCAAATGCTCCAGAATGTGTTTAGAAATGCTGCGGAACGATTTGAGCTGTGCAGGGATACTGATGGGCGTCACGTCGAATCCTACTCTTAATTATTTAATAAATGTTACCACTTTATCATTTTATGATTGAATTCCATATAATTTCCAAGTGCTTCACAAAAATAGATCCTGACTTTATGTACACACTGTATATAATGTAGGTTCACAGAATTCTGAAATCGCAGACCTCACATGATGATCAGATTTTTCATTTCTGAAATCTGAATTTTTAACGACTCGGCATTCCAATTTGTTTGTATCTATAGTAGGGCATGGAAAATTAATCATTTTTAGGAAAAGTGATGAATAATAAAATTTTCTAATTAATCAATGATTTACTGATTAAATATGAATAAAAATTAAATGCTTCTGAAAAGAGTAAGAAAGAGCTTTATTGTTTCTGCTGCGTGGTTAAGACCGAAGAAAACATTTTACTCAAACATTTAGTTTGTTTTATAGTTCAAGAAATCAGGCATGGGCGGATTAGACAAATTATGCAGGCAAAAAGGTGCCAAATTCAAATGATACATTACAAAATTTAAGGTAGAATGATACTGAAATTATGAGGAAATGTAATCATTTCCCATCATTTTCTAAAAATATATTTTGATTAATTAATGATTAAATTCGAAACAATGATTAACTGATTCATCAGATTCATGCCCTAAATAGCTATAACGTCTGGGTGCTTACTTATCTAACTGTTTATCGATGGTCAGGTAGATATATGAAATGAGGTTATTGGATGATAGTTAATATGTTTGAAGTGAAATTTTTCATTTGATACACTGATTGTTTCAGTGTAATTTAGTCGTAATTATGGTAATATGGTTGTTGATTAATATTTGCACACTTTGTACGAGCTACTTTGGTGTTCATTAAAGTGTAATCATGTTTGCACGCTCATACATCAGACAAACTTTGGGTACATTTGGTTGTTTCAAATATGTTACATACCAACTTCGATGTGGTGAATGCTTACTTAGATACATATGTAGAAATGAAGATAAGTTTTAAAATACTGTTACTTCTATATACGTATATATACTGTATGTATATATATATATATATATATATATATATATATATATATATATATATATAAGCAAACAGCCACAGGGAAAAGGAAAAGGAAACACGAAGTCCGAGCGCTTTCATGATATATTCACATCTTCAAGGAGAAACAAACAATATTGTTTGTTTCTCCTTGAAGACGTGAATATATCACGAAAGCGCTCGGACTTCGTGTTTCCTTTTCCTTTTCCCTGTGGTTGTTTGCTTATTAATAAGATCACGTGTTATTCTGTGATTTTAGTGCATATATATATATATATATATATATATATATATATATATATATTACAGAGAATACATGGATTTAGAATAGTGGATTTAGGACTATTTTTTATTCAACAATCTTTGCTACGAGGTTAAATACCAGAGTTATGCCCTGTAAGACTCACTAGTCGTTTTCTATTAATTGGAAATATTAAGAAAGTTGATTTTCGGGACAAACCACCTTATCTGGTTATATATATATATATATATATATATATATATATATATACATATACATATGAGGGGTCCCGCGTCTTAAGGTACCTAAGCGCCAAAATTAAAATTTGCCAGAAATCGCCCCCAAAATTCAGCAATATTCTGGCAATGGTATCTCTGTTTTTATTTGAGCTAGAACGTTCATTTTTGGCTAATTTAGAGTTCTAAGTATGCTAATGAAGATGTTGATGAGTTTTTGGAATAGATTTTCATATTTTATAGTTTATATATATATTTTTTAATTTTTTAATTTTCTTCTTATGCCGAACTTTGGGTGAACTTTTGGCTGGCGATAGAGGTGAAAAAGTAGTTCGCTTCATAAGGTTTTCAACCATACTTCTAGTGTCTTAAGGTTATTTTAACCCAAACCACGCGATAGAGGAAGGGTGAAAATAGTGATATCCATCAAAAACACGGTTTCGCCTGTGGTGGCGCCTAGGTACCTTAAGACGCGCGACCCCTCTCATATATAATTATATTATATATATATATATATATATATATATATATATATATATATATATATATATATATATATATATATATTTGTGTGTGTGTGTGTGTGTGTTACATATTGCTAATGGTATGATGATGTTCATAAACTTAATAGGGTTATAGGAAATGAAATAGGAGCATTACACAGTATAATGTACACGTGGTGCTACTTTGAAGATTGATTTCCCATCTGATTTGTAGAAATCAAATGTTTAATTTAAATGATCTTGTACAGTGCTTACAAGAAGTCTCACTCTTCTGTCTCGTCCCAAGCTAGTCTGTTAGGTATAAAATGGGCGGTCCTTATGGCAGCGGACGTGTGTTCGGATTAGTGCACATAACTGCTCTAACACAATCAATGACGTCCATTATTACATCACTTCTGCTACATTTTAGTGTTTAAAATACAAATGATTAAGAAGCAGAATGGAGCAAGTTTCGGGATGTTGGGATGGTTATGGAGCAATCCTAGTCATCATAATATTAGCTGGGCATTACATTATACCGTCTCAATATATACTATAGACTATAGAGAACGACTAATTCGGCAATTATTGATATTAAGTAATTGTTGGGAATTGTTGTCAATATTGTTGTTTGTGATATATATCCTACGTGAAGAATCTAATGACCAAATTCCTCAGTGAACCTCTCACGCGCTCGCATTTCGAGGAAGTCATGGTCGTCTCACTAATAGATAGATTATCCATTGTTTTAACTGGTAACCTATTAAACGAACTATGTTAAACCTATTCCATCTTATGAAAGTCTTTAGTCTAAAGCAGTGGTGTTCAAACTTTTTCCTTGGCGTACCCATTTAGTTTGTTTTTTTATTATGGCGTACCTCCTCCCCCTCAGTTTCAAAAATAAAAATGTTATTATACAATTTACACAGAATATGAAGCTATCAAACGATCTTTATTTACGACCACCTAATTATAGATAATATATAATATATATATATATATATATATATATATATATAATATATATATATATATATATATCATAGCATTTTAATTATACAATTTACATTTTACACAACTCAAGCAATTTACACAAATTTTAACTCAGGCAAATATTAGAATCTAATACAGTTAATTAGAAATCGTCTGAGCTTTTAAAATATATATTTTAAATACTTACAAGTAATTAATGCGATGGGTGGGACTGTTTGTCACTAGCAAGTTGTTCTATTCGCGGACGAACATTTGTGAGTGCCATTATGAGGCAAGCTTCTGGATGTAGGCGGTTTCTTTCTTTCGACTTGATAGCTGTCAGTGCCGAAAATCCCTTTTCACATAAATAGGTGGACGGGAATGGAAGTAGTTTGTTGATAGCAAATTCACTTAATTCTTTGTATTCAATATGGGCCAATTTCCAAAACTCGGAGACAGAAAAGTCATTGAATTTATGTTTAAGTGAGCTGTCAGCTGCCAATTCAATCAATTGTTCTTTTAAACGAGCGGGAAGCTCCGCATTAGACACAGCAAGGTTCGAAAACGGATTCGTTATCCATTCACTTTGTGGGGAATCTCTATTAATACATGGAAAGTAATGCAAAAATGATTCACGAAGGCTCACTAAATGCTGCTTTATAATATTCATAACTGAGTCACTGACAAGAAACTCGTTTTCGTGACAGAATTCGCTGAATATTTGGAAAGGTGTGGTATTATTGTCTTCTATGCACTTTATCCAGTATAAAACTTTCCCAAAAAATCCCTTGACTTTTTCTTGTGCCTGCAATATATTTTTGTCATACCCCTGAAGTTGAAGATTAAGTTCGTTTAATTTGGTGAATATATCTGCCAAATAACTCAGTTTACAAAGCCACTCCTCATTTTCTATAAATTTTAATAAGTCTGAATTTCGGCTGTTAAGTAAACTTCTCACTTCATTCCTAAGTTCAAAAAGTCGTGTTAATACCTTTCCTCGTGAGAGCCAGCGCACTTCAGTGTGCAAAAGCAACTGAGTATGATTTTTGCCCATCTCCTCACAAAGAATTTTAAAGAGGTGTGAATTCACTGCTCGAGACTTGATATAATTTACTATTTTTACAGCATCGTACGATTCGTACCAATTTGTACCAATATCGGGTAATTTAATAATAATTTAAATAAAATATTAAAATATAAAAATATAAAATAATTAATATTAAATAATTTAATAATAACTTGTACCAATGTTGAGTTAAATTTATAATTAAATATTAATATTATAAATAAATGATTATAATATATATTTTCAAAAAAATTTAAATGATAGATGATAATTATAATTGTATAAATTCATTTTATAATTGATTAACCAACTTGCTTGTTTTTGCAGCAGAGCTTACGTACCCTCAGGAAACCCCTCGCGTACCCCGGTTTGACTACCACTGGTCTAAAGCAAGACTGGTGGGCCGTGAATCAGAGAAATTTGCATTTGATTTGTTCATCGTAATTATTACGTAATATAGTATACTGTATAGTAGTATATAAGAGTTTATTGGTAGCATATCATATGACAATTCCCATAAACATGTGATGACCTCGATGTTGCCAGTTTTTATTTTTTTCCTGAAACTATTACCTTCTCATAGTTTGTTTCAACAATGCATATATTATCATCTCCACGAGCGTAGACATTGCAAGAAAAGATTCTAACTAAGGATAAGTAAAGTTCTTTCATGGTCACAATATATACTTTTATAGATGTCAAACATAAAAATATAATAAAATTCTATATTAACATAAATATATATTCGATACACATTTACGTCATGGCTTTAACATCAGTATTTCGTATAGCTTCCCCAGCATCAATAATTTCTTGCAATCGTTGCGGCATAGAAGAGGCCAGATTGTAGGGAATGTTTGGTGTTCGGCGTAAGCTCTCCCAACTATTCCTCGTGTGAGCTAAAAGTGCTTCAAATGTTCTTTCATTGCGTTGCTCCCATTCGTTAATCATTATTGCCCAAAGGTTTTCAATCGGATTCAAATCAGGAGAACGTGGTGGCAGAATTAGATTAATAATCTCTGGGTGATCTTCGTACCACGCTCTCACAACGTTACTCCTATGAATGGGACTGTTATCTTCCATTAAGTAAAATGGTTCCGGTGCTGGAACCAGATACGCACGAACACTGGGTAGCAGCACCTCTTCCAGTATCTGGCAATATTGCTGTCCAGTAAAGCGTCCATCTACTTGAGTCAATTCTCCGACACCATAGCCAGACATCCAGCCCCACACACCGAGATTGATGTGACCACTACGTTTGCTCGGGAAAACATTTCCTTCTTCATAGCGTTTTCCGCGCTGCCTCCAACAATGCAGGGAACCATGACTATCTGTTGAAAATGTTTTTTCGTCACAGTACACAACTTTTCTCCAGAATTCTTCCTCCTGCGGCAAGTATTGCAAGGCAAATCCCATCCGCGCCTCTTTATGCTCAATCGTCAATGCAGGTTTTATAGCTGGACGGCGAGAAAAATACCCTGCCTCGTGAAGTCTGTTGTTCACTGTATTTGCGCTACAACGAAGGTTCAGGTGTCTGTAAATATGCGTCGCTGGAACAAACGGATGCTCTCTGGCATGATTAACAATCGCAGCATCTTCCTCTTGAGATGTTGAACGCGGAGGACCAGACCTCGGCAAAGTAGCGATTGAGTTTTCTGCTTCATACCGATGAATCCACCGTTCCACAGTGCTTCGATGAACGTCTAGTCGTCTTGATATTTCTCTTATTGGCACACCATATTCATGCAATGTCACCATTGCTCCCCGCATTGCCTGGGTCGTCTCGTGGTGCACAGACGGCCTTTCCATCTTTGTGTAAATGGCTTATGTGAAGCGTGCTGGGACGATAAAGGAAATGAGGATACCATGCACCCCTTCTGAAATTGATTTCGGTTGTGAAGGGTACCAACCCTTCGAATGGTAATAATAATCAGCCAATTTCCTATTTTGTTGAACATATGCATAAAAAATTCGTCTTAAAAGCCAAGGATCCAAAGATTGTCAGCAATAGTTTATATCCCAACTGAATATAGTCAGCCATCAACAGTATAATCATATTTTATTTCCATAACTACTCATGACTACTCTGTCATAGTAAATAACCTTATTATGACTTTAGTAGTGGTAATTCTGAGTGGCGGCCTCTAGCCACATACGTTAAACCTATCAGTGCGTCTAAGACCAGACTCTTTGTTTCTGTCAATTCATTGTTAGTTTAAGGTATTTTGCTCTTTGTCTTTCTAGGTCTAGGGCATTAAAATAAATATTTGAGTTTGTGTTTAGCATTTCCTCCTCCCTTCGTAATTCCCCACCCAACCTCGTTTCCTTCGACATAGCAACGCTTACCTCCATCCTCATTCCACTTCCTTCATTAAACCTATTATCGCTTTTACTGTCCCTTCCTTCCATCCTTCAATGCCAGCGTTCTTAAACCTGCACATAAATTAATAATATGGAATCTAACACCTTAGATCTCTACGCATTCATGTTACTTGAAGACGCATGTGTCTTAGGGGAATCTAAGTGTTGAGAGTGAGCTTGAGGGGTAGTCTATAGATTATTACAGATGACCTTGAACGCTCCAACTATTTAAAAATGATTATTTATTACGCACATCATATGGCATAATACACACATGAATTTAAGTATCTCTTACACCGTTAGGGCAATTATGTGCACCAATCCGAACACACCTCCGCTGCCATAAGGAACGCCCATTTTATACCTAACAGACTAGCTTGGGACGAGACAGAGGCGCGAGACTTCTTGTAAGCACTGTACATAAATAATAATAATGATAATGATAATAATGTTTAAGTGGATGATTAGAAACGGAATTGACGATTCTGCATTTGAATCTATCCGAATATGCATGACTAGGCTGAGTTATTGAAAATGTATTTTCATGCATGGAACAGGACAGCCGTTATAGGTTAACTGGAAATATATATATATATATACATATATATATATAATATATATATATATATATTAATATATATATATATATATATATATGAAGGAAGATATCGATATTTGAATTTATGAAATATAAAATCCATGTATTCGCATTCATCCTAGTCTTTTTAAAAGGATATATATATAATTAACTACGATAATATTTGCTGTTCACCTTAAAGAGAAATTTCTTTTAACACGAAATTTATAAAGAAATTTGATGTGCAGTAAAATTATTAGTTCACATACCAGAAGATATTTATATGTCGCTGTAAATAACAGAAAGCTACATACTTAAAAGTAAATAAACAATTAAGCATGTGTTATGAATGTATAAAAGTTTTTGCATTTGAGCTTCAGAGCGGATGAAAATAAATCAGTTTCGATTAAGAAAAGAGAGAAATTAACTTATTTAAATTAAAATAATAAATCTTTATTCTATTTTTCATAATACAGATATTAAACAAAGAAAAATGTTTTTGATTGAAAACGTGTTTAACCTGATTTTGTTTTTTGTGATGTTCGTAATTTGTTAACATATTAAAATGGAATTACATTTGAAGAGGTAATGTGGTATTAGAGCGTAATAATATGCTTTGAGAATAAAATACAAGTCATTGTATGTTTAGAGGTTTGTTTGTGTGTTTGTTTGTTTGTTTTTGTCTGTTTTTGTCTCGTGAAAGACCGTGAAGGAACCCCACAGGAGGCTTTTTTTTCTTTTGAAGGAAGGCGAGGATGATTCCTTTTTAATTTTTTGAATTTTAAAATTTTTGATTTTTTCCCCTGCACAAGAAGGATGGGGCCCCTCAAGAGGCCCCTCAATGGGGCAAGTGCCCTTCATTAAGACCTGTGAGGCCCAATAAATGGGTCAGAAACTTAAGGAATGGGGCCCCTTATAACGGATACGAAGGCCTTCATGGGGGCCCCTCCAGGGGCAGGATTTCAGAACACCTCAACTTCCTTTCCTCTCCCCAAATGCGGGGATACTACTGAAGACAACAATATGACATTTAACACCGACAAATTTCAGCTCTTGAGATATGGTAGAAATGAGGAAATTAAACAGACTGCATATTATGCTTCAGATTGACAAGAAATTCAGAAAAGCACGAAAGCGGTCGATCTGGGGGTAATAATGACCGATGATGCCAAATTCGAGACACAAAATCAGATAGCAATAAACAGAGCCAAAAAGAGTCGCGGGATAGGTACTAATTACGGATTACTTTTCGTTAAACGAAGAATTAAAATTTTTAAAACAGTACTTTATTAACAATTACTACCCTTCTCATCTATTCGATAACCAATTAAAGAAATTTTTAAATAACACTTTTGATACTAAACTCCCCATAACTACAGTACAAAAAGAAACCAGATATATTAAATTACCTTTTTATGGTTATTTATCATTGCGTATTCGAGGTGAATTGTCCAAACTACTCAAGTCTAGTTATCCCCAAATAAATTTTAGATTCGCCTTCGTCAACCCACTTAAATTATCAAATTTTTTAAAGTTCAAAGATGAATTCCCCAAAACTGTATGCCCCAATGTTGTTTACAAATACACGTGCGACAGCTGTAAGGCTGCGTATATTGGCAGCACTCAACTCCAACTGGATGTGCGCCTTTCTCAACATTTGGGCTTGTCAGTCCGTACCAACCGTCCCCTCAGTAGCCCTCCACAATCCGCAATTAGAAACCATAGTAATGAAAACGACCATCCCCTTCACAAAACTCAGTTTGAAATTTTAACTAGATCCAATAACCTTACAGAACTCCGAATTTTAGAATCTTTGTACATCTATAGAAACAAACCCTCCCTTAATAATAATAGCTCATCCTACAAATTACAACTCTTTTGACTAACCAACCGATTTTCACAGACATACCCTTTCTAATCCTCTGACCATCCAGTTCCCTTAGACTTTGCCAAGTATGGAGGTGGATGTAAACATTGTGTATTTACCTATTGAGGTAATTTAATTTTAGTTTTTATAGTGATGAAATTTAATTTAATTTTAGTTTTTATAGTGATGAAATTTAAATGATTTTAATTTTGTATTGATGCAATTTTCATTTTGCTTTAAGGTTTTAATTTTAATGGTTTTAATATTGTATTGATGTAATTTTCACTTTTCAATTTTGTTTTAAGGTTTTAAGACTTAACTCACTGATGATGACAAAAGATTTGTCGAAACGTCTGAAGTACAAATAAATGAAAATGTTTGCCGTTGTGTTGATCCTTCTTTTCATCTATATATATATATATATATATATGATGCAAACCCACAAGGAAAAAGTAAAACGATTCCAAGGCCTTTCGTGTATTCAGAGCTACACCTCGTCAGGGAATGAAGAGAGAAGGCAAGATGCCCATAAATATAATAACTGAGGGGTCGCGCGTTTTAAGATACCTAAGCGCCACCACAGGCGAAAACGTGTTTTTGATGGATATCACTATTTTCACCCTTCCTCTATCGCGTGGTTTGGGTTATAATGACCTTACGACACTAGAAGTATGGTTGAAAACCTTATGAAGTGAACTACTTTTTTCACCTCTATCGCCAGCCAAAAGTTCACCCAAAAGTTCGGCATAATAAGAAAATCAAAAAATTTAAAAAAATATATATATAAAATATAAAATAGGAATATATATTCCAAAAACTCATCAACATCTTCATTAGCATACATAGAACTCTAATTTAGCTAAAAATGAACGTTCTAGCTCAATTAATAAAAGAGATACTATTGCGAGAATATTGCTGAACTTTGGAGGCGATTTCTGGCGAATTTTAATTTTGGCGCTTAGGTACCTTAAGACGCGGGACCCCTCATATACAACGTGGCGGAAACCAAAACAATTAGCACATACTTAACAACAGTTAATGAGAAGCAAAACGAATTTTAACAAGATATTGTCAATTTTATACATTCCCGCACTGTTATTGAAATTGTTTTTAAAATGGATACATGCACATTCTAGAACATTTCTTTTAATTATATCTCTGTTTTTAACAAGCGCTTTAGAACTATCCTACTTGATGCTATGATTACATCTATACATATGGTTAAACAATGCATTGGAATTATTTGCTGTTCTACACGCATATTTATGCTGTTTTACCCTAATATCTAACGTTTTACACGTTTGGCTTACAGTATATATACTGAGTTACATTATGTACAGTGCTTACAAGAAGTCTCACGCCTCTGTCTCGTCCCAAGCTAGTCTGTTAGGTATAAAATGGGCGGTCCTTATGGCAGCGGAGGTGTGTTCGGATTGGTGCACATAATTGCTCTAACCCCATCAATGATGTTCACATTTATCTTTGTGTTAATCACTCTATCTATTTATATATAGAGACATACTGTATATAGATATATATAGAGTATGCAGGGGATAACGTGTCTCAGTCCCAGCTATGGTAGTTGTCTTACAATTAACAGTCCCAAGTGCAAGTTACGTTAACACCTCAACATAAACTACCCTGGACTAAAATAACATACGTGAAGCCCTTACCCACAAACCATTTAAAAGGTGTGATGATTTAAAATCTCTCTCTCTCTCTCTCTCTCTCTCTCTCTCTCTCTCTCTCTCTCATTGTTTTAGTAGGAAAAAATTTATGGGTAAGAAAATATTTTCCATAATACAGGTAATATTAAGGAAAGATTTAAAATAAAAACGAAAAATTACAATGATTCTGCAGAGCCACATTTTCTTACCATGAAGCTCATAATTTAGAAGACATGGCAGGACATGATTAACTTCGATAACTGGATTATCACAGTTTTTAATTCTTTTTATAAGACCGCAATGAGTGTGTCTAATTATCTCGAGATATTGTGGTTAACAAACATTTGCAAAGCTGAGCATGTTAGTGGTAACTTATGTAACAGTTCAAAAGATGTTATAAAACAAATTTAGGGTTGTGCTAGAAACTCTCTATTATAATTAACCCAAAGCTGGTATCCATATAAATTAGTGTTTTCATTGTTGTTATATTAATTATGCTAGACTATCTTCCTGATCCATGTTGGTTCTCTGAATCTTTCCTCTGCCTCCATAAAGTAGATTTTTTCTCTATTGTTTCGAAAATTTTGGTGAGATTGGATGTCAAAAACGCTGGTCTTATAGTTCTTCGCTTAATATATGTTCCCTCTTTTATATATAGAAACAGCGTTCGCTCTCTTCAGGATGTTACGTATTTCTCCCGTGTCTAGAGATCTCCATATCTAATACAGGGGCAGAACTATTTCAATTTTAGTTTTAATAATCACTGTCGCGTTTCGTTTGCCTTGATCTACTGCCGAATGTGATTTCAGTTTTACAACGCGTATTATATTATCTTCGGTATAAAATAAGTTATTTTCTCCTTATAATTCTTCAAAAAGTGAATTTTAGCATATATTATATCATCATTATCATTTTCATTCATCATCATATCATCATCATCGTTTTTAGGGGTACTGAAAACTGATTCATACTAAACTCTTTAATATTTCAGGTATTCATTTTGGATCATCAGTCGGTGCATTATTTTTTCTTTTGCCGTCCGATGGTCTCGTGCTTTTGTTTTCGTGTTCGCAAAATTATAGCTAGAAGTATTTTCGGTTTACACTGATTACCCCCCCACACTTTACTCACTCTGTACTCTACTCTCACTCTCTCTACTCTCTCACTCTCTCTCTCACTCTCTACTCTCTCTCTCTCTACTCTCTCACTCTCTCTCTCACTCTCTCTCTCTCTCTCTCTCTCTCTCTACTCACTCTCTACTCTCACTCACTCTACTCACTCTCTACTCTCACTCCCTCTACTCTCTCACTCTCTCTCTTTACTCTCTCTCTCACACTCTCTCTACTCACTCTCTACTCTCACTCTCTCTACTCACTCTCTACTCTCACTCTCTCTACTCTCTCACTCACTCTCTCTCTCTACTCTCTCACTCACTCTCTCTACTCACTCACTCACTCTCTCTCTACTCTCTCTCTCTACTCTCTCTCTACTCTCTCTCTACTCTCTTATATCAGGAGGCAATTTCAGTTTCGGAACAAGGAGATTGTGCTCTCTTTGTACAATTCCCTGGTTCGGCCGCACCTGGAGTATGCAGTGCACTTCTGGTCGCCGACCCTCAGGAAAGATATTGAGAGGCTGGAGCGAGTGCAGGCGAGGGCCACAAATTTAATCCCTTCCATTAGGCATATGGGCTACAATCGACGGTTACGCGCCCTGAACTTGTTTTCGCTGGAAACTCGGAGGCTGCTCGGTCAACTCATCGAGGTTTTCAAGCTCTTACGCGGGTTCAACGATGTCGATTTTAGAAGCATGTTTAGTTTAAATGATAACCCAACTCGCAACAATGGTTGGAAGTTGGATTTGAAACGGTTTAGGACTAGTGTGTGTGGGAATTACTTTACGTATAAGATCTGTGACACGTGGAACAGGTTACCTTCAGAAGTTGTGATTCAACAGTTCCTCTGTGGATCAGTTCAAGAAAAGGTTAGACCAAATCTTGCACACTATTTGAGGGTGTGGAAAATTTTCCCTGGCACTGTTGCCATTGGTACCTCCTCGGTATGGGCCGCAAGGCCTTTTGAGGTACTTCTTTTCCTTGTAACTCCTTGTAACTCTCTCTCTAGGTGGATTGAAAACTGGCTGAAGAATAGGCGGCAGAGGGTTGTAATTAAAGGGTTAGTTCGGGTTGGGCCTCGGTCACTAGTGGGGTTCCTCAGGGTTCCGTTTTGGGGCCACTGTTGTTTATCATTTACATAAATGATATCGACGGTGGCATCGTCAGTCGGATCGCCAAATTCGCTGATGACACCAAACTTGGGGCCAATGTTGGGACGCCCGAAGCGATCGAGGAACTGCGTGCGGACCTAGGTAGGATAGGAGAGTGGTCCGAAAAATGGCAAATGCCGTTTAACTTGGGTAAATGCAAAGTGATGCACATTGGCTACGCCAATCCCAAGTCGGACTACTCGATGTTGGGGAGTAATATCGAGGCGACTGATTTGGAAAAGGACTTGTGTGTGCTAATTAGCAGCGACCTTAAGTTTACGAAACAGTGCGTAGAGGTGGAAAAAAAAGCCCAGAAGCTGTTGGGTTATATCAGGAGGCAATTTCAGTTTCGGAACAAGAAGATTGTGCTCTCTCTGTACAATTCCCTGGTTCGGCCGCACCTGGAGTATGCTGTGCAGTTCTGGTCGCCCACCCTCAGGAAAGATATTGAGAGGCTGGAGCGAGTGCAGGCGAGGGCCACAAAGTTAATCCCTTCCTTTAGGCGTATGGGCTACAATCGACGGTTACGCGCCCTGAACTTGTTTTCGCTGGAAACTCGGAGGCTGCGCGGTCAACTCATCGAGGTTTTCAAGCTCTTACACGTGTTCAACGATGTCGATTTTAGTAGCATGTTTAGTTTAAATGATAACCCAACTCGCAACAATGGTTGGAAGTTGGATTTGAAACGGTTTAGCACTACTGTGTGTGGGAATTACTTTACGTATAAGATCTGTGACACGTAGAACAGTTTACCTTCAGAAGTTGTGAACAGTTCCTCTGTGGATCATTTCAAGAAAAGGTTAGACCAAATCTTGCACACTATTTGAGTGTGTAGAAAATTTTCCCTGGCACCCGTTGCCATTGGTACCTCCTCGGTATGGGCCGCAAGGCCTTTTGAGGTACTTCTTTTCCTTGTAACTCCTTGTAACTCTCTCTCTCTCTCTCTCTGATCACACCGCATCCCATCAGAGGTCTTCAGCAGGGACATCTGCAATGTATCCATATAATGTTAATAATAACCGAAACTCGGGGAAAATATACTCTCTGTCTTCCGCTCTACCCCAAATCCTTTTCTCTTAGTGACCTCTTAATACAAACTAATCTATCATATTTTGCGACTTTTTAACTCTGGTAGGATTCAATTCCATTCCTATAGTGTAGAGATACTTAAATTCATGTGTGTATTATGCCATATCATGTGCATAATAAATAATCATTTTTAAATAGTTGGAGCGTTCAAGGTCATCTGTAATAACACCAGTACACATTTGAAAACTTGTCGATCGATTTTTACAAACTAGTTGGTGATTCTATATAATTTGAGTGCGCTGATCTCAAAAATATAGTTAGTTTTTCCCTATCACGTATGGTTTTCCTACTACAGGGTGTGTCATAAATCCCCCATTTATCCCCAAATGTGAACCATCTTATCGAGACCAACATTGGATTGCACATGCTAAACCATAAATTTTGTTGTTATAGACTACAGTAACGCTTACATAATAATGTAGGGTAAATATATATAACAACCAGTCCCGTTCCAGCAAAATACTCTCTCCCCTCCCATCAATGGGTGGTTAACATTTGGGGACAGATGAGGTATTACAACACCCCTTGTAGCACGAAATCTTTAGGTGATAGAGTAAAACCTAATTAAAGCAGAATTAAATAGCTCCTAGCTCTTGGACAAGCATATTGCTTGTTTATGAAAGAATAAAAAAATAACTGAAAGAAACAAAATATATTTACCTTCTTTACTTGCAAACATTTCAGGACTTATTCCAAAGACTTAAGACTACGAAGGTAGATCTGACTAATGACGACTAAACCGGTGCTTCTTTGATGTTTTCTTATGCTGTGCGTTAGGCTGACCTCGTTGCAGACATCAGCAGTAATCCGCCATCATGTTTGTATGCCATCTTCCTTGATATCTTCTTTCCATGGTTTTGATGTCCTTGTGAAATCGTTCCCCTTGCTCCTCACTGACATCTCCGATATTTTCGGGAAAACGGTCAAGATGCGAAAATAAGAAGTGAACTTTCAGGCTCATGTTGCAGCCTAAGGCGCAAAACTTTTTAAGCATATTTTCCACCAGTTTTTCATAATTTTGGCTTTTGTAGTTTCCCAAGAAGTTTTCAACATCTTTGAAACCAAGCCATGCTTCTTTTTCTTTATTGGTCATTGTGTTTAGGAAATGATCGTCTGTCAATAACTTTCTAATCTGAGGACCTATAAAAACACCTTCCTTTATTTTCTCGTAGCTAATCTTTGGATATTTTGAACAAATGTACTTGAAACACTCACCTTCTCTATTCAATGCTTTGACATACTGCTTCATCAAGCCTAACTTAATGTGCAAGGGTGGTAGGAGGATTTTATTTGGTTCAACTAGATGTTCATGTAAAATGTTCTTTGATCCTGAGGTAAGATTCTCTCTAGGAGGCCAAGTTTTCCTCTTCCAGTGCTGGTCACGTGCTCGACTATCGCATTCGCAGATGAAACATGGCATCTTAGTGTATCCTGATTGCTGCCCAAGTAACATGCAAAGGACTTTGAGATCCCCTTACAATATCCATCTGTGATTTTGATACTGAACTTTTTCCAGAAGCAGTTTCATGTTATCATAGGTCTCTTTTAAATGAGTAGAATGGGCCACTGGGATTGATGCATATTTGTTACCGTTGTGCAGTAACACTCCTTTTAGACTGGTTTTAGAGGAATCTATAAACAACCTCCAGTCACTGGTTTGGTATTCGATGCCTAGCTTGCACACTAATCCTGTGATGTCCTTGCAAAATACCAAGGGACCATCTTCTTCGAAAAAAGGCACGAAGTCTTTCTCACGATTTCTGTACCAAGCGAAGTATGTGTCGGATGCCAATAAATTGTTCTCCTGCAATCTAGACCCCAAAAGTTCTGCAGAGTCCTTAGGCAGATTCAAATCCCTGACTAAGTCATTTAGTTCGGCTTGGGTTAATGGTTTAGGAGGATCTCGGTCAGCTGTTGGCTGTTCATAAACATCATCATTGTCTAGATTTGGAGCTGAATCAGAATCTGAATTGTATTGATCCAGACTCTCGGGTGGGCGGGGAATAGGAACTTCTGGACCATGGGGTACCGGCCTTATTGCAGATGGAAGCCTTGGGTATTGAAGGCTCTCTTTATTCTTTGCATTATAACCTTTAACATTGCAAGAACAGAAGTAGCAGTCGTCGGTATGGTTTCTAGGCTTGCGCCATACCATAGGGATCCCAAATGGCAAACTTTTCTTTTTACCTTTGCTCCAATTCCTTAATGCCGCAACACACGTAAGACAAACCTTGTGTGGAGCCCAACTTTTGTCTTGATCTAATTTAATTCCAAAATAAGGATGGTAAGCTCTATTAATGAAGGTCGTTACATTTGTCCTTTGTTTTACAACATACCGACCACAAATATAACAAAATATGTCTGGACTATGGGTACAGCCTCTAGAAGCCATTATTAAAATTTTAAAGACGTAATGTTAGAATTATCTATCTGAAAAATATGAAAAAACGAAATTAATTAAAAATAAAAAAGGTAAAAAATTACAAAACGCCCCAAAATTGTTTTGCTAATAACTTTAAAACTGTGGGTGATAGAAAAAAACTGGTAGCATTTTTTAATTCAGCGCAGCGAACTGCTTCAGAATCACAACTCAAAATAAAGAAATCGATTTTCATGCAGACCGGTGTAATCTATAGACTACCCCCAAGCCCACTCTCAACACTTAGATTCCCCTAAGACACAGGCGTCTTCAAGTAACATGAATGCGCAGAGATCTAAGGTGTTAGATTCCATATTATATAATTTATGTGCTAGGTTTAAGAACGCTGGCATTGAAGAATGGAAGGAAGGGACAGTAAAAGCGATAATAGGTTTAATGAAGGAAGTGGAATGAGGATGGAGGTAAGCGTTGCTATGTCGAAGGAAACGAGGTTGGGTGGGGAATTACGAAGGGAGGAGGAAAGGGAGAGAGGGGGCTAAAATGAACGCGGGGATGAGTTAAGGGAGAGGAGAGAAATTCATATGAAATGCTAAACACAAACTCAAATATTTATTTTAATGCCCTAGACCTAGAAAGACAAAGAGCAAAATACCTTAAACTAACAATGAATTGACAGAAACAGAAGAGTCTGGTCTTAGACGCACTGATAGGTTTAACGTATGTGGCTAGAGGCCGCCACTCAGAATTACCACTACTACCTAAGTCATAATAAGGTTATTTACTATGACAGAGTAGTCATGAGTAGTTATGGAAATAAAATATGATTATACTGTTGATGGCTGACTATATTCAGTTGGGATATAAACTATTGCTGACAATCTTTGGATCCTTGGCTTTTAAGACGAATTTTTTATGCATATGTTCAACAAAATAGGAAATTGGCTGATTATTATTACCATTCGAAGGGTTGGTACCTTTCACAACCGAAATCATTTCAGAAGGGGGGTGCATGGTATCCTCATTTCCTTTATCGTCCCAACACGCTTCACATAAGCCATTTACACAAAGATGGAAAGGCCGTCTGTGCACCACGAGACGACCCAGGCAATGCGGGGAGCAATGGTGACATTGCATGAATATGGTGTGCCAATAAGAGAAATATCAAGACGACTAGACGTTCATCGAAGCACTGTGGAACGGTAGATTCATCGGTATGAAGCAGAAAACTCAATCGCTACTTTGCCGAGGTCTGGTCCTCCGCGTTCAACATCTCAAGAGGAAGATGCTGCGATTGTTAATCATGCCAGAGAGCATCCGTTTGTTCCAGCGACGCATATTTACAGACTTCACAAGGCAAGACTTCACAACAGACTTCACAACAGACTTCACGAGGCAGGGTATTTTCCTCGTCGTCCAGCTATAAAACCTGCATTGACGATTGAGCATAAAGAGGCGCGGATGGGATTTGCCTTGTAAAACTTGCCGCAGGAGGAAGAATTCTGGAGAAAAGTTGTGTACTGTGACGAAAAAACATTTTCAACAGATAGTCATGGTTCCCTGCATTGTTGGAGGCAGCGCGGAAAACGCTATGAAGAAGGAAATGTTTTCCCGAGCAAACGTAGTGGTCACATCAATCTCGGTGTGTGGGGCTGGATGTCTGGCTAAAGTGTCAGAGAATTGACTCAAGTAGATGGACGCTTTACTGGACAGCAATATTGCCAGATACTGGAAGAGGTGCTGCTACCCAATGTTCGTGCGTATCTGGTTCCAGCACCGGAACCATTTTACTTAATGGACGATAACAGTCCCATTCATAGGAGTAACGTTGTGAGAGCGTGGTACGAAGATCACCCAGAGATTATTAATCTAATTCTGCCACCACGTTCTTCTGATTTGAATCCGATTGAAAACCTTTGGGCAATAATGATTAACGAATGGGAGCAACGCAATGAAAGAACATTTGAAGCACTTTTAGCTCACACGAGGAATAGTTGGGAGAGCTTACGCCGAACACCAAACATTCCCTACAATCTGGCCTCTTCTATGCCGCAACGATTGCAAGAAATTATTGATGCTGGAGGAAGCTATACGAAATACTGATGTTAAAGCCATGACGTAAATGTGTATCGAATATATATTTATGTTAATATAGAATTTTATTATATTTTTATGTTTGACATCTATAAAAGTATATATTGTGACCATGAAAGAACTTTACTTATCCTTAGTTAGAATCTTTTCTTGCAGTGTCTACGCTCGTGGAGATGATGATATATGCATTGTTGAAACAAACTATGAGAAGGTAATAGTTTCAGGAAAAAAATAAAAACTGGCAACATCGAGATCATCACATGTTTATGGGAATTGTCATATGATATGCTGCCAATAAACTCTTATATACTACTATATACAGTATACTATATTACGTAATAATTACGATGAACAAATCAAATGCAAATTTCTCTGATTCACGGCCCACCAGTCTTGCTTTAGACTAATGACTTTCATAAGATGGGATAGGTTTAACATAGTTCGTTTAATAGGTTACCACTTAAAACAATGGATAAACTATCTATTAGTGAGACGACCGTGACTTCCTCGAAATGTGAGCGCGTGAGACGTTCACTGAGGAATTTGGTCATTAGATTCTTCACGTAGGATATATATCACAAACAACAATATTGACAACAATTCCCAACAATTACTTAATATCAATAATTGCATTTGAGCAAATAATTTAGACCTGCGTCAAAATAACTTAGGTATCATGCCATGATTTGGGATATTTGTCGAATTAGTCGTTCTCTATAGTCTACAGTATATATTGAGACGGTATAATGTAATGCCCAGCTAATATTATGATGACTAGGATTGCTCCATAACCATCCGAACATCCCGAAACTTGCTCCATTCTGTTTCTTAATCATTTGTATTTTAAACACTAAAATGTAGCAGAAGTGATGTAATGATGGACGTCATTGATTGTGTTAGAGCAGTTATGTGCACCAATCCGAACACACCTCCGCTGCCATAAGGACCGCCCAATTTATACCTAACAGACTAGCTTGGGACGAGACAGAAGCGTGAGACTTCTTGTAAGCACTGTACATCCGATCGAATATACTGTACATAACCAACAACATTATCTGGGCTATTCTTTATTAGGCGTGATTTAACAGTATTATTATACTTAAAGACTACATTGATGCCAATTGCTTTAAGTAAAGTCGAAAGATATTGAAAATTAACATGGTAAGGTAGGCTAAGGATATTTTTACGCTCAAATTCCTCTACAGCTACATTATTATAATACCTATTCTTGGCTTTCCTAAGACAGTTATCTAAAAATGAAATAGGATAGATAACATCGTTTAGTACCAATATTCATGATATTGCGTAACTCGGAATCTAAAAATTCAGGACTAACAACTCTCAATGCTCTAAGAAACATAGCAGAGAAAATAGAGGATTTAATCGAGGGATGATGGTCAGAATAAAAATGCACATAAGAGTTATTATTAGTAGGCTTACGATAAACTTCAAATTTGAACTGATTAGAGCATCGCCAAATGTTTTATGTGTATTTTTATTCTGACCATCATCCCTACCATCCCTGGTACTAAATTATGTTATCCTATTTCATTTTTAGATAACTGTCTTAGGAAAGCCAAGAATAGGTATTATAATAATGTAACTGTAGAGGAATTTGATCGTAAAAATATCTTTAGCCTACCTTACCATGTTAATTTTCAATATCTTCCGACTTTACTTAAAGCAGTTGGCATCAATGTAGTCTTTAAGTATAATAATACTGTTAAATCACGCCTAATAAAGAATAGCCCGGATAATGTTGTTGGTTGTGTGTATTCGATCGGATGTACACAATGTAACTCAGTATATATAGGCCAAACGGGTGAAACGTTAAATATTAGGGTAAAACAGCATAAATATGCGTGTAGAACAGCAAATAATTCCAACGCATTGTTTAACCATATGTATGTAACCGGGCATTCAACTGACCTAACCTGCATTCAAATGACCTAACCGGGCATTCAACTGACCTAACTGGGCATTAATCCTTGATTTTTTTCTGCTACTTTTACAGATCTGCCGGGATCGTTCAAAAAACTTATTCTTCTTAAAGTTGCACTTTTTACCGTTTGACCGACGCTTTTGGCAACGAAAGAACTGGGTATTTTTACCAAAGGAACACACTTTCCCACACTTAGAGCACTTTTTCATAAACAGTAGCAGTTTGTGACTCTGGCTAAATTTAACACAATCCTCCGTAACTAGTTTAAGCTAGTTAAAACACATATTAGCTATTTAAAGTGCTCTAACATGTTTGTTTTTCATTTCTCCAAAAAAAGAAAGTTATTTTTGAAATCAGTGATCAAAACTACATTAGTATACCTATTTTCATTAAAATTCGCTGCTAGCCCCCAAACGGAAAAGACCCAATATATATATATATATATATATATATATGAAATTCAGAGAAAATCTAAAGCAAAAGACTTAGGGGTTGTAATGACAGATGATGCGAAATTTGAAACACAAAATAAGATAGCAGTAAACAGAGCAAAGAGAGTAACTGGGCAGATACTGAGAACCTTTAAACGAAGGGATAGGAATATAATGATTCCTCTACTGAAAACACTGATCGTACCCAAATTGGAATACTGCTCAGTCCTAATATCCCCATATAAAAAAGACATTAGAAAACTAGAAGGGATTCAGAGAAGCTTCACAGCCAAGATCAAGGGGTGCAAAGAACTAAACTACGCGAATTAAACCTATATTCACTGGAAAGGAGGAGAGAGAGAGATACACCATTATTTACACTTGGAAAATAATGGCGAAACTAGTCCCTAATCTTACTCTGAACCCTGTAACTCCCCAAACAACAGTGGAAAGTAGAAAAGGAAGAGTGTGTCGTGTTCCCAAACTAGAGGCTAGACAGGGAACATCCTTAACACTGAAAGATAATAGTTTTGTTGTGAGAGGACCAAATCTGTTTGATCAGCTGCCCAAAGACCGAAGAAACACGAGAGGTGTTGCAGTGGTCATCTTCAAAAGAAGATTAGACGCCTTGCTGAGAACAATCCCCGATGAGCCGGACGTACCTGGCTATGTGAAGTGGAGAGTACAAGAAACCAACTCACTACTTCACCAGGCCAACTCGAGAGTAGGGGCGACAAGCTTGACCTTCGTGAAATAAGGAATCATCGCGCGGAACATTTGAAAGGTTGAAAGGTATATATAAATTGATGATTGGTTAGGTTAAGTCATAATATTTTCGTTAGTTTTAAGTTTTATTTGATTAGGTATACGCGGACAAAGTTGGGGAACGCAAACTACACTAGGATAATGTAGGGGAACATAAACTACACTAGGATAATGTAGGGGAACGTAAGCTACACTAGGCACCACAGGGGAACGTAAACTACACTTGCTGCAGGTGGTGCTCTTAAGAATTCGTACATAGAAC
Organism: Bathynomus jamesi; assembly: GCA_023014485.1. Taxonomy (NCBI): domain Eukaryota; kingdom Metazoa; phylum Arthropoda; class Malacostraca; order Isopoda; family Cirolanidae; genus Bathynomus; species Bathynomus jamesi. The sequence continues at coordinate 320,403 of JAJOZX010001523.1, forward strand.
TATTTCAGTTATATTCGTCCTCATCTTTTCTACCATTCAAATGATAGTTATAAAAAGTTTAACGTTCGTTGGGAAAAATTTAATAAATAAAAAATTAGTTTAATTCCAATTTATATTGAAAAACATCAAAGAATTTGAAGAAAATAAAAATGTTAAAATGTTAAAATGGAGAAATTTTCGTACATTTATTTACAAAATTATTTAATACTTTGGGTGTCCACCTCAGGCATGAAGAATTTAAATTTTTTATCAGTAGTTGGCTGATTATTGATTACAGACTGTTGGCAATTCTGAATTCTAGAATTTTCCATTTGAATCTTCATGGAAGATGGATGACTGTACAGGGTATTCGAAAAGTCCCGTCACCCCCTACAAAATGTACATATTGTAATATCAATTTTATTTTTGTGTCATTAATTGTATTTCTATGTGGTAGGTGTAATTTAAGAAACAAGTCACTGGCAACAATTACAGTAAATACAGTTACTAATTACAGTTACTAATAATTACAGTTACTAATCCCTCCTCATTAACAAATGATGGGTGGTATGGTTTCATGCCGAGATCTTTTGTCATGTGATCTCTCATTGTGGGCATGGGGACTACAAGTTCTTGTGATCGTTTCCGAAGTGATGTTTTTGGTGAACGAGTCACCAATGCAATCACACCTTCACATTGTTCTGCTCGCGTTGTTGGTCTTCCCGACTGTGGTCTGCCCTTGATGGAGCCAGTTTCAAACAGCTTTTTCTCCCAGCGTAATACCGTCTTGTTTGGTGGTACAGCCTTATTGAATCTTGCGTCGAAATCATTCTGGATAGCATGCATCGTTTTGCCTGTATGTGACCTTTCATGACCCCATGTGCTCATCACTATCCTTTCCTCCAGTGTAAGCGGACTGGTCTGCCATTGTTCATACATCTATAATACCTGGAAAATAAAAAAATGTCAATGAATCACGTATAAATTCAATTAATCGCACAAAAATAAAATTGGTATTACAATATGTACATTTGGTGGGAATGACGGGACTTTTCGAACACCCTGTACAAGCCATTAGTAAGCAATGGGTCGTCGTGGTAAAGAACTGGCGACACATCTTAAGAGATCTGTTATTGCTGCACACGAGTCTGGAAAGAGTTATAGGAAGATAGGACAAGAATTTCCAATTCAATTTACGACGGTTCCTGCAGTTATAATGAAATAGAAAGGCTTTGGAACAATCAACACTCTACCAAGGTGTGGACGACCTTGCAAGATTTCAGAACGTACAGCTAGAAGGATTGAAAGAATGACTGCTGCATATCCACTAGTGGCTGCAGGTGATATTTGCCAAATATTAAGACTGTTTAAGATCGATGTCCATCCCTCTACTGGACGTCGTTGATTGAGAAAGAATGATCTGCATGAAAAAGCGCACAAAGAAGCTCGTTTAAAATACGCATGGGATCCTCAAAATGATGGATTTGCATTCTGAAAGAAAGTTCTGTGGACAGACGAGACCAAAACTGAATTATTTGGAAACAACGAGCAACGGTATGTTTTGAGAAAATCAAATACTGCATTCGAGGGAAAAAAAATCCTTCCTACGTTTAAACATGGTGATGGTAGTTTGCTTCTTTGGGAATGCTTTTGTGTTTCCGATCCAGGAAAGCTTGTTGTCACAGTGCAATCATGAATTCGAAGAAATATCCAGAAATTCTGGGAAAAAATGCATTGTCAGTTCGGGAGTTGCGAATGGATCGCAGTTGGGTACTGCAACAAGATAATGATTCAAAACATAAAAGTAATAGCACCATGAAATGGCTTCAATAAAAAATTTCAAGCGTCTCGAGTGGCCCAGCCAAAGCCCACATCTCAGTTTAATCAAGAATTTTTTTTTTATTATTTGAAAACAGCTGTCCGCAAGAGAAACCCTTCAAATCTGAATGAATTGGAACAATTTCTTTAAAAGAATGAACTAAAATTTATACTAAGAGATGCCGAAACCTTATACAAAAATACTCAAAACGAATCATTGAAGTTATTCAAGGAAAAAGGTGGACACACAAAGTATTAAATAATTTTGTAAATACATGTATGAAACCTTTTGCATTTTAACTTTTTATATTTTCCTCAAATTCTTTGAGGTTTTACCTTATTTGTTGGAAGTGAACTAATTTTTTTTATTTGTTAAATTTTTTCAAATAGGAAAATATGAAAAGTTAAAATGCATAACTATCCTATGCATGGTACAAACGATAAGGACAAATATAACGTAAATATTTCTCTGTACGAATATTTATGAGCGCCACTGTATAATTAAGTCTGAATAATTTTAAAGGTAGCAGTGAAATCTAGAATAAAGCCGGTAGAATGTCAGTAAAAATAAGTTGAAATCCACATTTAATAATAGTTCCCCTCAATTAACCACAATGTAAATACAGATTAATTAAAGTATGCGGATACTTCTAGAGGCTGTACAAGAACAAGAGTATATAATTCAACGAAAATAATAGTTTGTTTTTAATTATCTTCTACGTTGAGCTTATTTACAATCATCCATTGAAGTTACATTTTTTTAAAGCCATTTTCTCGTATCTTTTGTATATACACGAGGATATAAAATACTGTTTTTCAAAGTGGTCTGGTAGAGTCGAAGTCCATTCCACGTGGAATGAATGAATAGGTCCGGGCATTGAATGATAATGTATGCACGCGTACAATGTGCATTTGCGAAAATAATTAAACAAAGTTAATAATTTTAATGTTAAAGATTCACATATAAGTATTTCAATACAGGCGCTCGTTCCTGGTACAGTCTGAATCCCAAAAGAAATTGTATTAACCTACATTTAATGGAATATAAATAAAGTCTCAAAACAATTTTATTTTATAATTATGATGAATAATTACCCCATTGTAGATTTGACGGCGGATGCTCTGTAGAACATGCTCTTTGATAAAAGCTCAATACTCAAGGTAAAATCAATTGTTTCCAGACGGGATGCTGATATGATCAAACTCTGCATACAGAAGTCTGCTTCCTTATGGTACAACCAATAAAATGAGAAGTAACAGTTACTTTAATACAATATGAACAGTCTTATGAACTTACAACAGAACTGAGTGTTTATTTGAAAAAGAATAAATATTTGCTGCATAGAAAAAAAATTGGGGCTAAAAAAAGGTATAAAAGTTGGCCTGACTATCATGTAGCTCAGAATTAACAAATATACACGCACTTTATTGTGTATTATTTGTGCTCTTATAAAGACAAATGTATGTAATTTAATGATATGAATTGACATGAGTAAACATCTTTTTTAGTTTTTAGTTCTTCATAATAATCGTACTTATACTTACCTTTCGCCATAACATTCCGACTGCACCTGTGTAATTATCAGGTGCTCCAACTCCAAAATAATGCTGATCAGGTGGAGGAAAATCAACTCTATAACTGTAATTTGTATCACAATAAGGAGAAAGTTTAATGAAAACTACGTGTACTTTAAAGTCAGTGGGGCATTTTTGAAAGACAACATTTTTGATCAACGAACCAAAAAATTCGCGAATGAAAATTTTCGCCACCACAAAAATATTTGGACTCGCATTTACAAAGACAACGAAACAAAATGATCTACATCTTCTAATCTAACCTAACCATATTTGATCTAATCTAACTTAATTTAACCTAACTTTACCTAATCTAACCTTAACTAACCTACCCTAAGTTAACCTAATCTAGCGTAAGTAAAATAATGCAACCCAACCTAACTTATGCCGAATTTAAATTTATATTATCAGAAATTTGCAAGAAAGAACAAACTCCAATAAAATATTTATCTACGACATTTAGAGAAAAATTCTACTCTAGTTCTGTCGTGTTGTTTAAAGTGGAATACTTTAAAAATAAAAATGGCTACAAAATATAAAAATATTGAAAAGATTTGAATTAAATGTCCGTCTCGCTAAAAGTTTCTATATCGAAAATTTATTTGATACGTAATTAATATTTTATATATATATATATATGGTAGCTCAAAAATCAGGAGTCAAAGGAGCCAAAGAGAATGAATTTTTCCGTTCTTGGAAATAAAAATTAATTTTTTTAGTTAAAAAAATTATTATAGTATATACGGTATATTGATGACCCTTCAACTCCTGGCTTTTGCCTCACCTTGTATATATATATATATATATATATATATATATATATATATATATATATATATATATATATATACACACATTTTAACTGCAAACAACACACATATATATATATATATATATATATATATATATATATAAAGAACGACGCTTGTGCAGAAGAGCGTTCCGCAGATGAGGAGGGAGAACGAACAAATGAAAAATGAGGTACCACCCGGGAATCGAACCCGGGATCATCCGATTGCCGGTCAGATATGCTATCCACTACACCGGGTTCGATTCCCGGGTGGTACCTCATTTTTCATTTGTTCGTTCTCCCTCCTCATCTTGTGCGGATCGCTCTTCTACACAAGCGTCGTTCTTTACATATATATATATATATATATATATATATATATATATATATATTGTGTGTGTGTGTGTGTCTATGCAACGAGGCACTAGTGAGATGGAGTGCGTGATAATCGACAGATATGGAGATAACACTTTTAGGAACTCGAAATATTAACAAATTTATATAAAAAACTGCAAATATTTTTTACTGTTTGAAAAGCTGTTTTTCCTGGTTAGGTTTCGTTACGCTAAGTTAGGTTAAATTACGTTTCGTTATTAGTTTTTTCAGATATATAGATTTTAAAATTTGTCGGTCAACCGCACTCATGCTTAGATGCATGTCAAGGTAGATTAATGAAGTTCTGAATATTTTCTCAATAGTTTGTCTGATGTAGAATGCATTCGATATGTACTCATAGCTGTGAATTATTAAAACTTTTCAAAGTGAAGTTATTAATATGTTAATTACTATAATGTTACGCCTTTTCATTTATGATGTAAATAGGAGTAAATATAACGTAAATTGCATTGAAATGAAAGTAAATATTTTCATCACTTTGTATCTCTAGAATAATAAATAGAAACTTACGTGAAGTTAAGGTGTTCTGCCATAATGTCCACTATATCTAAGCCGAAACCAAAATATCTTTCTTCATTCAACAAGCGCCTGTTTGAGAAGTCACAAAAAAATAAAAGGGTTACGAAAAAAATATTTTAAGCATTTTTTTTATCCTGCCTTAATCATACATTCAACATAAAAAATGCTGTGATTCTTATTCTTAGATTTCAAACTATCTTCAACTTTTTTAGTTTTACTGAATTTAAATTACGTTGTCAGTGTTTTCCATATAATTATTACTTCAGTAGCATGCCCGCAAAATGGACGAGTGCAATGCAATGATGCAATGTTGCAACGAGTGCCAATGCCAACCCCAGGGTGCCAAAAAAAATAAGAAAGGGAGGAAGGGAACTCCCCCAGCAATCTGGGGGAGTCCACCTGACCTTTTTGTGGGAGAAGGCCGGACGGCCTCACCCCCCCCCAAAGGGGCATACCTAACCTAAGAGAGAGAGGAGGAGAGAGAGGAAGAAACCATCCAGCTTCTGCGAGAGAGAGGCAGAAGCTCAATGAGAGATTATGGTAGCAACACGACTTTAAACTCGAAATCCGCCAGATGGCGTAGAAGCCAGTGCCTCCAGGCATTATCAGCCAGTTGGCACATCGTTTGGACAGCCAAGAAGCGCACACAACACACATAGATTCCCCTATTATTACACACACACAACTATATATACGTTCATAGGTCGCCAACTCCCTCCGTCATCACTCGTTACACACAACGTTTGAACAGCCAAGAAGCGCATACAAACGCACATAGATTCCCTTATTATTACACACACAGCTGTATATACGTTCATAGGTCGCCAGCTCTCTCCGTCTTCACCCGTTTACACCATCTACACGTCATATATCTTCTAAACACACATACACACACACACACACACACACACCCACACACACACACACACTTACCTTTATCGTCCTCTATATATAAATTAAGAATTATTATTATATTTAAAATAAATTCGTCAGCACTGACCCATCCCCGATACTTTATGCTTCCAACCATTATTAAAAATTAATGAAAAATCTTAAACCGCCTATGTTAAGCTTGTTCACGGAATTTTATTTCTACTCGTCCGAACGAGATTTTAATCCGAAGCGAATTGTCCAGAAATCCAAATTTATTTTCCAATGTCACTAAACTCCTTCACACACACACACACATATATATATATATATATATATATATATATATATTATCACAGGTAAGGTAATTAAAATGGATATTTATCATACAGCCAATCTCCACACAATAAACATTTTAAAAACGAAGGAATGACCATCCGAGGTTCGTCCTTCCATTTCTGCCAATTAATTTTTTTAAAAATTATTTTCCAGTTCTAGGTGATTTTAAAAGTCACTAACATCCTTCATTAGCCCTGTTCAAAAATCAACGTTTTCTTATTTTCATAGGTTTCTGTACTTTTTCCCATGCTTTTTGACCTGAAAAGGCCGAAAATCACAACCATTTTGACCTAGGTTGTAGGGAAGCATTGCCGCATGGAGCTTTAAGTTTTCTGCCTTGAAATCGGCCAAAAGCACTAGTTCCGGGGTCCCTTGAATCATGTTTTGCACTATAACTTTTTATCTAAACAAGATAGAGCAACAAAATAGGCACCAAATTAAAGTGTTTTTAATCCTCTTTCGAACTTATACAATTATGATAGTCTTGGAACAAGAAATGGCACATTGGTACATACAAAGATTTCAGAAATATCACAAAATTCGTTTTCTCACACTCAAGGCAGACAAGGCTTCTTATTCATGACACAAATTTGAGATTAACATTTTGTCACAAGTCTAATCGATCAAGAAGTGAAAGCATTACATGATGATTAATTTCATAATGACATTTACACAGTCAGTTGTTGAGAGTTTGTTTCTTGAAGCTGTCAAAGCGGCGTCTGTTGAACTCCACAGCTTGAAGGAGATAGTCCCTTTGCTTGGCATCTGTTGTTATGACATTTGCAAAGTCGCTCATCATCTTGACACCACGTTCAGCAATGTCATTCACCGCTTTCAGATTCTTAACATAGTCCAACGCTTTTCTGTAGTCCTCATTCTGTGGCCAAGACGTGACAGGTTCCAGAAGCCACTCGGATCCAATGTTCAGTGTGTCCAGCAGGAAATGTGATTCTGGGCCAATGAGATCAACCAGGGTGGTCTTAGCTGTGACTCTCTGGAATAGAGGCTTTCCTGTTCTGAAGCTGTCTGGCTTCTCAGTGGCATGTAACTGGGCAGCAATGTCGTGCTTCAATGTATCACTCAATCTACTGCTGAACAGGGCAAATGGCACGACTTCCTGCGTCAGGTACCATTTGTGGTTTTCCATCTTATTAAATACTGCATCAGCAAGCTCTGGGTCAGTTTTCTTGTACTTCAACATGTCCTGGATTAGACTTAGATCATTCACGGGCATCTGCAGCAGACATTGACATCATCCATACAGGAGTGTAGAACAGCGCAAGGAAGGTGTTGAGTCTTTCCAGCTTTGATACAGTGTCGTCGTCGTACTCAAGTTGATCTGCAAACATCAGCATTTTCATGGAGTACAGGTTTCTGGCCATCCATCTGGCCTGATGAATGGCGCCTGGTCGACTCCAGTGAATACCTCGAGGAGGCGTTCCTCCAAGAACAATGACTGTCAGTTTATCCATTTCCCTGTAGTCGGCTCTTGGAAGCCTTTCTGCTGTTAGAATGTCTTGGAGTATTTCTTCACTGTTCTTCTTCTTTTCCTTCAGCCATTTGCTGTTGATAGCCAGCATCTTTGGGTTTTCCTTGGACAAGTCCGTCCAAACATCCTTCAGATGCTCAAACCAGGGATTATCTGGCCCCTTCACCTTCCCAAACAGCTTCTCCCAAACTGCTCCTACTAGGATTTCTAGGATGTGATGTCGACAGGCCAGATAAAACACCTTTTTGTTCAGCATTTTCTCTAGCAGTTTGGCAGCTCCTCTGTGAACTCCACTGTTACTGGATGTAGTGTCAAAAACAAGAGCAGTAACATTATCCGTAAGTTCCCATATCTCCAGTAAATCCATTGAAGCCTCAGCCTGAGCTGTGCCAGAAGAATTGTCGATGACAGGTACTCCCAATAACTTTCCTTCAGTATATGAAGGTGGACCAGACACTAGCACAGCTAAAGTCTCTGAGGTACTTCCAGGTTCACTGCCCAAGACATCTTTGAGCAACTTTCCATCCCAGTGTAAGGCAGCGTACTGTGGGGGGTTTTCACAAAACTTGGACATGTGACTCTGGCTGATATTATACCTGGACAGCATTCTGTTGCGACGTGTTGTTGAGGTTGAGATGACGAAGTTATCCAGATCAGCCCCTCCAGCTTTCAAGGTGGCAGAAACCATGGCAGTAACTTGATTGTCTGATAAACCAAGACGATCAGCTGTATTGCAGATGACATCACATTCCATGACCTTCCTTGGAAACGTCAAAGTCACACTAGTCACAGTGTCTTGATGGTGAGAACATCCAGGACGAGGCTGATGGTAATCCATGTCCTCTGTGTTAGCGTCGTTGTCAGTTGAGTCACCCCAGGTAATGTCATCCACATGAACAACTGCCTCTTGTTCTGCTGCAGCTGTAAAATAGTACAACATGTTAAGACAGTAATTGTTAAGTACATGCTAAATATCGCAATGGAGTAAAACTTAAAACTTTTTGTAACGTTCAAAGTAATTAGTTTTACCTTGTTCTTGTCTATGCTGCAGTCTTTCATTCCTCGCTGCTTGCTGCAGGGATCTTGTCTCAAAAATCTTGTCATGACCAGACATATGACCTTTCCTCTCAGTCTTTTGGTCTTCGTAGAACCTTATATCCTCATCTTTCTTCTCTCTGGATAACAGTCTGTTGTTCTGTATTTCCTGGATTGCATCTGGAGCTCCTATATCGAACAGGCTGTCTAATTCCAGCACAAATGCTCCTCTTTTTCCTCCAGGGTTACTTGCTCTTCCTTTGCTTTTCACCAGAGCACGATGTTTCTCATGTAGTTTCATGAAGAGCTTCATTGCGTTGTACTTGGTCATTGTCTTGATCCTAGCCATCTGCCAGAATGGGATGATAGATTCAACTGTTTCATATGCAAGGTCTTGAACCATGGGCCTCCCTGCATTTTCCGGTAAATTCTGAAGATTAAGGAAATACTGGAACGCCTGTCTGTTGGTGGGAAGCTGGGAACCACTGATAAAAGCTGAAGGGTATCCAACCAGGAAAGTTTCAGTGAGAGATCTGGTAGATGGCCCAGTTGACACCTGCCTGTGGACAGTACGTGGAGGTTCTGAGATATCAACTGTGCGCCCACGGAGCTCCCTCAGCTCCTTGCTTAATGCCATTGTGAAGTTGTAACTTGTAGATGGTTTTCTAGATTCTGATTGAGTTTCTGTTGTTTCCTGAAAAATGATAGATAATTATTATTATTATTATTATTAATTATTATTAATTATTATTTATTTATTATTATTATTATTATTATTATTATTATTTATTAATTTTATGCTCTTTCATTTGATACCTAATTTGTTGCTCTATCTTGTTTAGATCAAAAGTTAAAGTGTAAAACATAATTCAAGGGACCCCGGAATTGGCGCTTTGGCCGATTTCAAGGCAGAAAATTTAAAGCTCCATGCGGCAATGCTTCCCAACATCCTAGGTCAAAATAGTTGTGATTTTCGGCTTTTTCAGGTCAAAAAGCATGGGAAAATGTACAGAAACCTATGAAAATAAGAAAAAGTTGATTTTTGAACAGGCCTAATCCTTCATATATATATATATATATATATATATATATATATATATATATATATATATACACATCGTTTCATTCAGTGCAAGTGTTATAATTTATAAAAAGCCATAATAAAACGAAGTGAAAGGATATTTGCCCAGGGGTCGAGACCCGGTGCCGGCAGACGGTGCGTAGCACACCCAGCTAATCTTCCTTCCTGAGAACGTCATTTAGACAGTGAATTTTATTATGCGATGAAGGTGACCTTTGAAAGTGAAATTTTATTACCCGCTTGTTTCACTGTACGTGATAACTTAGAAATTTATAGAAAGTTCTACAGGTAAAGTTTTAGAATAACTAAAACTTTAAAGAATTCCAACGGTCCTGGGCTCGAGGCACTGTGATGGTGGGCAGTGCGTAGTATGCACAGTTAGGATATAAGTATTTCCAGCGCTGTAACTTAGTGTACTTGTAGCGCCTTGCAGCTCTCTCTCTCTCTCTCTCTCTCTCTCTCTCTCTCTCTCTCTCTCTCTCTCTCTCTCTCATATATATATTCCTATGTGTGTATTTTGGTGAAAAATAATAGGTTTTTAATTAATGTCCATTCAGTGTCTCCTTCGTGGTTATTTCGGCATTTATATATATATATATATATATATATATATATATATATATATATATATATATATATATGGTGTGGTTGTAATAATACATTTCTACTCCTCACATTTCGTTGTAAATGTTTCATAGCGGGTATCTCAATTATAGATTAGTTTGCGTTAGTACTGAGCTAGGCTTTCTGAATACAATTCGATTTATGAAAAAATTGGATTTTAATTAAAAAAGATTCAGTATGAACTAATCATGCTAATTTCTCCTTAAAGGGCTGATGCGGAACTTGATCGTGTTATGGCTACTTTTCGCGACAGCTTTGAAGAAAAAATAGTCGGCGGCGATTTGGATTTTTTACCGCACACCCAACCCAGTGACCTGAATACCGAGGTCGAGGTATTGGCTCACATCCGGTCCAACGAATGCCAGGTCATCGAGGAAATAATGCAAGTTTTTTTTTGGTTAAGAACAAGACACACTGTATTTTCATTCAATTTATTAAATGATATAAATCATGTTTTAGTACAATTCAGGTTACAGAACTAACGTCCATTAAATAATACTAACATTAATGGAGACATTTTACACACTATAGTTACAATTATATATACACGCGTAAAACTTTACACAATACAGCGAGTGCGCACAAATGGGAACCCTTTTTTATCTCTCTGCATACCAATTCATCATTCATTTCAGTGTCGCACAAATCGAATAATTTTTAAAAATTTATAACTCCCTTCCCACCTGACATGTGCAGGAGAAATGAAAGACAATACATCCCGCAAGTATTACTAAAATATCCTTGGAATCGGTAAGGATTCCAGACAATTTCAGGGATATGCAGCTCTTCGAGAAATTGTAAAACAACAGGGTCACTCCAGGGCTGAGTACCAAGTGAATAAATATAGTACATTCTTTCCCTATTTTTAAAATAGATTGCAAACCAATGAATCCCTTCACTGCCAACAACGTCTGTATCGATGATAAGACTACACCAATATCTCGTAGTTGACATTTTCAATGTTTCATACTTCGCAACCACAACGATAAATTTGGAGCGTGTGATTCGGTTACTTTCATTACTCTCTGGAGTGTATTCGCGTTCATTTTAAAAGCCTGTGACTATGTTCCGGAAGCGGTCGATCTCAATTAGGGCTTGTGACTCGAGGTATACTAGTACACTAATAGGCGCGTCTATCGGGTTGGCGAATTCCAATCTGACTGAGATATTCCCACTTTGTTGCGTACTTAAGTGTGTATTTATACTAGCAGATAAGTCGGGGGTGATATCAAACAGGTAAAGGTTAAGTTGATCGAGAAATTCTTTCTGCGTTACGCTAATCCCAAGCTCATCACAATCACGAGCAATATGGGCCAGATTACGATAAACTCTCGCACAAAGCGGGAACACAGCGTCTGATGAGTAGTCTATAGCCATAGTCCCACCCAACGCAACGCCATTGACGTATAGAGTTATATTTTTAAGGCCGAAATTCTCGAATTTAAAGGCGTTCTTTTTATATTTTCCATTCGTCGAAGCGTGTTCCTGCATTCCAGTTAATAACCTTTCAGGTAGAACTCCCATGGCCACGTTTTCTAGCTGCTTCGAGGCCAACCCTGCGGGCACCGTGTATAGTTTGATCTGTACTCTGTTAATTGGGTATTTTACTGTTGCGTGTATTAATTTTTTTTCAATTTCTACATATTTCGACGAGTTTAATTTCACTCGCTGTACGCGCAGATATGTTTCCATGATGTGAATCACAACTGGTTTTGCGCCCTCTTCTTGATCAGGCCCCAGATTTATGCAGATCTCAGGATTCGTGCGGGTGAGCTTTAACTTCATATCCACCCCATTCATAAGCAGTTTCTCCTGGAACGTGAAATCTGTATGCAGACGTCCAAAACACTCGTATATATTCTTTTTAGAATTTTTAAACTTATTCTTTATACTACTTTCGTCTTTAGTCTGATAATAGCCCTCAGCAGTTAAAAAGGTATCCTTCGCTTCTTATGAAAAGTTGAGGACATTTTCCAGATAAGCACGTAGGTGATAATAACCCGTTCCTGCCGAGATGTTGACCTGATTTAAATACACCTCACACTGGCTGAATATGGAGTGTAGAAAGTTGGATTCAGAGTATGCAGAGTAACTATCATCGCAGTCCGTTCTATCTGAATGGGCTATACGCAGTTTAGCGTACATGTTCATGGAGCTTGGATCAAAAAAGTATGGGCCTGAGCTGGGTATCATGAATTCTATAGGGGCACTAGGTGAACTAATTGTGTTTAATGGGTTAATTGTAATAAAGTAACTATGCTCAATAGAAACTTGTGTAGAGGGCATATCAAAGAGGGACAGCCCCGATTTACAACAATGTGAGCTACACGGATGGACGAAGCATGCAATGACGAGTCAGAAATAGTGCCACCTCTCTCGACAAGTAGTAATCAGCCTATGATTCTTGAGAGCAGTGTCCTCAGCTTATATCAGTTAAAAAAATGATCAACCATAGGTTTCATTCGATTAGAACACTTTTTTGATGTCCTTTTACGTTTAGTGCCACGTGTTGGTAACCCCTTTTTCCGGACACCCCTCTTCTTTTTCTTCTTTCCGCCACCACGCATTTTTCTCTGCATCTTTGATGATTTCGTCCCGTGTACGTTTTAAATGTTTTTTCAGAGCTTCTTTAGGTTTAGTTCCACCCATTATGTCTTCTACCGCGTTAAAACCTGCTTGTAACGCCTTCGTCCCGAGGTGTCTAGCCCCCTTCTTCAACAATGGGACAGCCGTGCGAAGAATGGTTGAAAAAATGGATCCAAGCCCACTCCCACGCTGATATCTCACCCCTCGATAGAGTGTGAAAGGCCTTCGGGTCATTATGACTGAATGCGACGAAAGTGGAGCTTCAGTGTTGAGCTCCCATCACCGAATGCGAAATTTTTTCCTCAATCGTTCTTATATATATTGAGATATTGGTTAATAGATTAGTCGCAACATTCACATAATGGGGCTTGCCATATGTAATGCTTGAACTCTTCCCTCTATGGTTGGGAATGTATGCATTGCGCAGCATGCGCACCTGGATATCCCCAACAAATTGATGCGCCACGATATTGCTGTAAATATAGCACATGTCTGGGGATGGGCAGCTTTCACCCAATTTCTCCAATTTCAACTGATACATTAAGCTGGACAAGTCATGTTGTGCCTCGTGAAAGGTGTCTCTTTGGAGGGCTGCACCATATCGACCCTCGGCCATAATTGTGAACAGCTCTTTGTCTTCAATATTTCTACTAATCGTTGATTTTAACTTCAACGTGTGTGCAGGCGTAAATCGGTAAATCGGTTGTTAGGTACGGCTTTTCAAGACTCTTGTTTAAGCCCCTCAGGCTGTGTCATATTGACCGAGTCCTAGTGTTACTTTTGTACTATAGTACTGTACCCCACCGAACAGGACTGATCGCATTGTGTCATCTAAGGTTATGCCTAATTTTTGACACTCGTCGAATCTTCTAAGAATGAGAAATATGTCTTGTTCATTTTCAAGAGTTAAAAATTTGGTGGATAACTGGACTTCACAAACACCAACTTCGTACGAATCACGTTCCAATTCAATGTGTCCATGGAGTTATGTCACAAAGTTGGCCAGGATGTTAGGATGTACAGACAGAGAAGAAGAGGACGGGAGTATGACATAGAAGTGATTAGGCGCCATGTTGCATACTATTTAAGCTTCATTATTGCAGCAGCTTTTATATAGGTGTTGAAGCTTTCTGGGTACCCTAGCCATTTCACCAGGTACATTTTTCTCTTTCCTGAACCTTTGTTGCCTAAAATGTTTTCAATTTTAAATACATTTTTTCCTAAATTAAAAGTCACTTTCTGCAACTCCTCGCGGTAAAAGCCTCCTTCAATTTCTTTCCCATTCAAATCTTTAACGTAATACATCATTATCTCGCCTTTAGGTTTCATAGCACTAACTTTAAAAATCGCACGTGTCCATCCTTGCTCAAATCCCTTCGTGAATTTATTTCCAGAACGCGATAGCCTTACATAGTCATTGATTTTGAAATGTGTAGAGTGTGGCGGCGGTGTTCCATCTCTTCTCACATTAGGCTCTGGGCGCGTACCTCCTTCTAAAAATTCGTTAGGTGTTGTGCCAATCGTGCAATGGTGTGAACGGTTGTATGACCAATGATCCCAAAATGTTTATATATCTGTATGTGTTTTTATGTCTAAAAGAGCGATGCATGCGTTCCTTTATGGGACGTTGAACTCTTTCAGCTAAAGAGGCCTTATGTATAGAATTGCTAGTGTAGTAACTGATATTAAACTCTGTCAGCATGTTCTGAAAAGCGCGGCCTATAAATTCTTCCCCCTTATCCGTACAAAAATAGCCAGGAACCCTGTTTTCTTTCAACACCAGCGTTTTTGTAGCTTTAGCAACTGTTTCAAGCGATTTATTTTTCAGAGAAATTAGCCACAGCTATCTAGAGAATACATCTATTATGAATAGGATGTAGCGGTAGCCATCATTATACACTGAATAGCTTTGCATGTCTGTTAAATCCGCTTGCCAAATAGAGTCAATGGAAGCCGCTGTTGTCTTGGCTGTTTTAAACCTTTTTCTCACGGGCTTATTTAATGTATAAGCATCCTGCTCCCGCAAAAACCTCTCAACATCTTTTTTCCTTACTCCATCATTGTAAACACTTTCGTACACTCTATTAACACCGCCATTGGAGGCTGGGTTAGAAATGTCATAATAGTGTTTTCTTAATATGTTAGCCATTTGTGTATTTTAGAGACACGTGGATAAGGTTGCGCGTTGTTGTTTGGTCTCTTCTTTCTCCTCTTCAGAGATGCTACTGTTGGGGTTGATGGTGTACTCAGTTGTGGCACATTCGAGACTTGCTCCAAGACTTTTAACCTATTCAGATTTCCTATCAATGTTTTGGGGACATTATTTGTTGTAGTCTTGCTTTCATATGCTTCCATCCTGTTGGTGGGGGCCTGTCCCAGATCATGGACAATGTCGTCAACGATATTGGATCCCTGTACCCTTGTTCCTTCAACAATGACTTCGCCTGTATCGGCGCACTGTATGATGGGGTCCTCACTCAATAGATTATAAAGACTTAAGCCTTTATTCCTCAATGTATTTGGGAGACTGCTTTTTAATACATGCTCGATGTGTTGCGTTCCGTTATTCTTTGGTTAGTCATCTCTAACGTCGGCCCCAGGCCCCATGTCCTATATCGCCATGCTCATCGTTGCTCGCGCTGTGCCTAATAACCACGGGGAGCTCTGTCGGATTCTTATAATCTTCGTACTAACGAAGAAATTTCTGAAGAGCCTCTTGGTACAAGATCCTTTTTTCATCAGGAGACTTTTCACTGTTTAATAGGTCTATCAATTCGCTTTCCATTCTTTTAAGCCTGCTTTTACGGGGATTCTAGAACCGTGTCTGGACTCTTTGAACTTTGCAGTGAAGCATACACCTCGTGCGGAATCACTACAACTTTCTTCATTATATTAATCTAGTCAGTAAAAGTCCAAAAACTGAAAATAAAGCGGGGAGGAATGATCCCCGTCTTTGTACAATAATTCGCTTTTTCATCGCCACAGTTTGACTTTTACGAGCGAGCGTACGTGTTATATTCTTGTAACGACGTAGGCGAGCCTTCTGAAGGGGTTTCATTGGTAAATTATATTTTATAACATTAAGGCAGATTTCACAGCTGCATTTTAAAAAGTCGGAGTCGATATTTTTAACAAACATCTGCTGCAATGCCCGGGGCAATCGTTGATAGATTTTTATTAATTCACGGTATTTCAGCCTATTTGTCATTCTGGAATATACACCGTTTCATGCTCGTTTGGGAATATATTCGTTCTTAGAAGCACTCTAAACGTGTTTCGCGGGTGAAGGTCACAAAGCAAATATCCGTAACGCTGACTTGTAGCTTCTTTATAAACTTCCAAAAACTCCTTACGCTGATTCGGGAACATTTGATTGGCTAATACCCCCATTTGTGACACATCTCTACGTTGCGCGAATAAGACTAGATATTGTGTATTTAACGATACATCGCGCATGTATCTATTTTTGAAAAATAGATTCTGATGGATGAAGAATACGCTTATGTTAAGATGGTGGGAGAACACTGTAAATATCTCGGCAAACGTTTTATCCATTTCCAACATGAGATCGTCAATTACAATGACTGTATGCTCATTTCCCTCTAACGAATTAACGTCATATACGCCTTTTTGGAACAAAATATCATCTTGGTACTCGTTGAACACTGATTGGTACGTCCAATAGCACCATATTACTTTATGTACAAATTTTGAGAACATCTCCCCTTATCTTTAATGATTTTAAGCATAAACACAGTTTTACCACATCCTTCAGGGCCAGATATAATACATGTGGATGGGATTGTGAACCTGAATTTTTCTACAGATTCCATCTCTAACACGTCACACCCCTAAGTGGAGCATTTACAAAATATAACAAAATTTAAGTGCTGCTCCTTATATTCTTGTTTTTCTTCTTCCACAGAACCGTGAATGACGACGATGTACAACACTCCATCATCGATATTACGCAAGACCCTGATGACACTGTAGCTACAGACTCCAACCCCGCTGACGAATCCTCACCAGCGACGCCTCCAACAGGTGGCAGTTCAAAGCGGAGGCACGATGATGAAGAAAATTCCACGTCAGGTATAAACCGTGCCAGGAGTGCACCGGTTTCTAGACCCCCAGCAATAGAGCCCCAGCCCTCTACGTCTTACAACACAACCCCACACTAGCTCTCTCCTCAAATATACCCCCTTATTCCTGTTCAATTCCGGGTACATCCTCCACGCCAGCAGCAGCTTCTTGTGCTGTGGAGGAAGGTATAACATTCGAACTGGTTCGCACCGCTAACCCCACCCCTGCCCTGACTAGAAATCGATACGTGGTCAGGGTTGACCCTGGAGCCCTGTATAGCAACGGTGTTGGACTGCGGCGCGTAGTTGGGCGTGTTGTGGAGTTTGCCCTTCAGAACCGCGACGAACGTGGAATCCGGATGAGGTTGTCCTTCGGGTTCCGGTCAGATGACGGGGATGTAGATAATTTTTGGGTAGTAATACCGTTCAGACGCTTGGCAGCTGTAGACATAGAATATATTTTGAGGCGTATAATGCAGGCCTCTCAAAGTATTACAGCCTTCAATATGGACAACTTCCGGGTTGCGGGTCATAGTGCCACACCTTATACTCTTAACTTCAATTCTCAGGCTATTTACAGAAAGCATATAAACGTCGATCGTGGTTGCGGCTTTATAGCAGTCGTCTTAGCCCATATGTTTACTGTACTGAATACTCGGGTCAAAAATATTTGGCTGCCTACGGTTCTGCAGCGTGCTCGTAAACTGGATACAGATTGCAAGCTTAAGTTTGAGTGTAATGTGGGTCCTGAAGAGCTGAGAAGGGTAGAGCAGGAAATGAATGTTCGTATGGCTGTATTTGGAATGGATGATCGTCGTAGGACTGTGTATGTTTTTAAAAGCTGTGTGTGAGAT
Organism: Bathynomus jamesi; assembly: GCA_023014485.1. Classification (NCBI taxonomy): domain Eukaryota; kingdom Metazoa; phylum Arthropoda; class Malacostraca; order Isopoda; family Cirolanidae; genus Bathynomus; species Bathynomus jamesi. The sequence continues at coordinate 338,440 of JAJOZX010001523.1, forward strand.
CATACAAGACCCCTACTTATTTTAGGATTGTCAGGAACATCGTATTTCCCCATCTGTAATGTAAGGACTCTACGGTAGTTATGATAAAAGTCGAAAATATGGAAGGCATCATGATTTGTGAAAGGGATGTCTCGAGTTTGCGAATGATATAGTGAAACATTGTAATGAATGGCACATAGTATGTGAAAGTCGTGTAGCTGAAGCCGAGAAGAGGGAATGTAATGTGTGTAGACGTATATTTTTCAATAATAAATGTTTTGAGCTCCATAAGTCAGTTGGCATTTGCAGGAAAATGAGAATCTGAATGTAGCATGTTTCATGTGATGAATAATTGGGGTAAGTTGAGCATAAATGCGATGAAATTCACTGTTCTACATGTTATGAAAAATATAAGGCGGATGGAGTGAAGCATCTATGTTATATGAAAGATGCTGAGTCTAAAAATAAACCCTGTATAACCGTGTACTACGATATAGAAACTTACACAAACCCTGAAACCAAAGAATTTATCCCACATCTACTCGTAAGCCAGACTATCTGCGATGAGTGTATGGAAGTCGAGTGTGATGAATGTCACAAATGTGGTAAACGGACAAACGTTTTTAAAACTCTTGCACACGACAGCCCTGTGAAACTCTTTGTATCCTATGTTGTCAAATTAGCTAAACAGTTCAAAAAAATGAATGTGTATATTCTTGCCGATAACGGTGCAAAATTTGACATACAGTTCCTTTATAAAAAATTGACTGAACACGAGTCAGCAGAGATATTTACAGGCGACCCCTTGAAAAGGGGGAACAAACTTATACAAATGCAGATAAGAGGTAATGTTCAGTTTAAAGATACTTTATTATTCACACCTTGTAAACTAGCCAAGCTACCCAAGGTCATAGTTGTAACCGCCGAAGTTTCAAAAGGGTATTTCCCTTACACTTTCCTCACTAGCGACACTTTAAATTACGTAGGACTACCTTCCCCCAAACATTACTTTAACTACACCAACATGAGTGATAGTGAGCGTGAAGATTTTGCCCGCTACTACAATAGTTTTAATGAAGCTAATCCTTACAATATAGCTGATGAATGTAAACGTTATTGCGTGAATGATGTGCACGTGCTTAGAGTATGTTTCAAGTCCTTTAGAAGGATGTACATAGATCGTTTCAACTATGATCCGTTGCAAGTCACAACCACGATCGCCTCATTATGTTTTACGGTGTTCAAGAATAATTTCATGCCTAAAGACACCTTAGCCGTCATTCACAGAAACAACCCTCGCAGTTATGGATTCAAGGCTATTTACTGGCTCATGCACATACAGCAACAGACCTGAGTATACATAAAACAGGCCCGCAACACGGGAGAAGATTCCATTAAAGTCAATGGTCGTGTTTTTTGGGTTGATGGTCTAAGCGAAGACCGTACCACTGGTGAGAAGACTGTGTACTCCTTTAACGGTTGCTGGTGGCATGGGTGCCCACGTCCTGAGTGTGGAATCGTTGGAGATATCCACAGTAGATCTCCTGCCGACAGTCCTGCATGGACCCGCACCCGCGATCAACTTATAGGCTCTCAGTTCACTCAAATGCGGTGATAGCTTGTTCGGAGGGCGTACAAACCCATTCAAGCTATACTTTCCACTTAAGGAGGGTGTGAAACACCTTTACTACGACTTCTGTTCTTTATATCCCTAGGTGATGGAGAACAATCCGTACGCCGTAGGTGCACCTGAAAAACTGGTGGGACCTGACCTGCCGACCATCGAGATTTTCTCAACAAATTTGAACAAGTACTATTTCGGTCTTTCTTTCGTAGACGTGCTCCCCCCTCGCGATTTATGGATGCCGATCTAACCCGTCGTTATAGCTCAAAAACTCATGTTTACCCTGTACGTGAAGTGCGCAGAGGAGAACAATGGGGATTGTAATCATACAACCAAACAGTGTAAGATCAGAGGTGTATATACAAGCCCTGAGCTAGACCTAGCCGTTCGCCATGGATACAGAATATTGAAGATACATGAAGTGTGGAGGTTTCAGAAGCTACCCAACCTTTTCATGCCATATATAAACGCTTTTTTGAAGGATAAGGTAGAAACATCAGGGTATCCGCGAGGAGTTGATACTGAAGATGAAAAATCGGCTTATATTCAGCGCTACCGTGGCTGTGAAGGTATACAGCTTGACCGTTCCCAAATTGTTAAGAATCCTGGCAAGCGCTTTAGTGCAAAGTTGTGTCTAAACAGTCTTTGGGGAAAATTTGCACATACTGGCAAAGGGAATGTTCATTTTGCACAAAGTTATAGTGAAGTCTGGGATTATGCCAACGCTCCCGATAAAGAGGTGATGGAGATCGTGAATGTAGGTAAGACTTACGTAATATAGTACAACATTACCGAATTAGCTAGAGATACCTCACGTGTTACAAACATACCTGTTGCCAGCTTGACAACGGCATACGCACGCATCAAGCTTTGGGGACTACTACACTCTCTTGGGCGGAGGGTGCTGTACGCTGACACAGATAGCATAATATTCACAGAGAGGGAGGTGAATACATGGCGCTTATTGGGGAATTCCTCGGAGAGTTGACTGACGAGATCAAGGATGAGTATGGTGATGGTGCATACGCTGATTCCTTTGTATCAACAGGGCCAAAAACTTATGGGGTACGGGTGAGGATGGTGGAGGATATGAAATATATTGTGAAGGCTAAGGGTATCACGCTTAACCAGGCGAACTGACGAGTCGTTAACTTTAACTCGTTAAAGGATCTAGTGTGCTTGGAAGATGAGGGGGACCAGCCACCCCAACTGACTGTGGAGACCCACAATTTTCGGGCGCAGAAACTGGAGGGCGTGAAGGAACTTAGGGGTACGAAGGTATGCCGTAACATCTATAGGAAACGTTAGCAGGTGCCTGGTACCTATGATACCGTACCTGTTTTGGATACCTTAATTTTTGATTGTTTTTATATATATATATATATATATATATACTGTATGTGTGTCTATTGTTAACGATGTTTATTTATTACGTATATTTGTTTAAATTAGGGTTTCATTTTCTCCTTTATGTGCGTGCGTATGTACAGTCCTAAGCTCCACCCACTGTAAGCTCAATGAAAAGGTCACGTGACTCCTGCTACTACCTGGACATATCTCTACCCCTGTGTGCTCAGTTAATCTCTGCAAGCCCTGGAGCTCAGACGTGTATTTTCTCACGTAGACGGAAAAAAATGATGGCTGCTTTTGATATTGCGCGTTCGACGGTTATGAAGTGGTATTCGGTAAAGTCGGAAGGTGTGGTGAATACTGAAAGACGGCCTAGCCCCCCCACCTCCTTTGAGACTTTTAACGCTACATTGAATCGCGAGAAGTTTGAGGAACAAGATGTTCAAATACTCTATCGATATTCTGGCAAGAGAGTCTTGATGAGTGGTGTGACAGGCGGTATTATGTCATGCTGCATCATACCGAGTACGTGTACCCTGCGGCTGAGAATGTAAACCTTGTCATCATGGACAACCTAAAGTACTTTTACTACTACAGTCATATATATATCATGACGAGGTTCGCAGTGAGGTTGTGGCTGTGTAAGTTTTTAATAGAGTTTAGAGACGAGTATCGATTGTTAAACAAAAAGGATAAATACGGTCACATGTTTCTCTGAAATAGTGCACCGGATTGTTAATGTGTGGAGAAAAAGAACGTCTAGTGCGCATTCCGATAAAACATTAAAACTGAAATTACCCCATGTGTCGGAAAATTGCCCGGTATAATGGTAAAAGTACTCGCGTGATTCATGCTAGAACAAACCCTTACACGATTCAACAGCTTATGGTGTGACTCACTCCTCCCGTCAAGCCGATCCGCCCACCCGTGGCTCATAGTCATCTCAGAGCTTGAACCGACTGGACGTGCACTCCTCGAATACGATGGAACTTCCTTTGAGAAGCATTCTCAATGCCGTGTACGATGTGTCCATGACGAAGTCATTGTGCGTGTTCAGGAGTAAAACCGGTGCCATTTACTATGTACTTGAAACGAGTTGAAGACAAGCAAACTCTGGAAAACGTAATGTAATTTATTTAAGTGTTGAGGAGATGAATAGAGTCTTCGTGATAGTTGAGATGTTGGGTAAGGACCGTTATAAAATGCCTGCAGGTGTAGGTACAAGAAGAGGACAGATTAGTGATACCCCCTCACATGCCATTGTTTGTACGTTGTGTATAAATAACGACCAGCCATGCATTGATATACGACTGATGTGGAAGAATGCATCTGATAATAACGTTCTTGTCCCCACGCGAAACCAATTCATCCTCGACAGAGTTTGAAATCGTCGGATTCCGCAAGCTGAAGCCTATATGGTTTATTTTGACACGGTTCTTGAATACGCATACACCGCTCTGCTCGACGGGTTTATCGAATGTAGGAATGAACAAAGTGAGAATGCTCTAGAGCTGGATGCTTATTTAAAAGGTTTAGACTCTTCGAAATATCATGAATTTTGGTAGAATGGACTTGAGCGGTACAGGGCTGAGCTCGCCTACACTGTTCACCCTGAAGAATTGTACCTCTATATAATGAGCAGCTGTCGTTACTATTTAGAAGATTATTTCAATTGCCCCTATGCGTTGTGAAGAAGAGTTCACGATTGAAAAGCTTAGGTCGGTAAGAAAAACCCCTCGATTGGAAAGGAGTGTTTATAAACTTGTATTTAGTAATGATGTGGTGGCTAACGATGACCTCTTTGTGCGTGCTTTTGAATGTATTCTAGCCGTGTTTAAAGATAACTTGCCAACCGAATGTAAAGTGGGCACAAAAATAATATTGAACGATATGAAGGCCATTTACATCGAGTATAGGTATCCCCATAACTTGAGCGGTAAAATAATGTTAAATCGTATTCACTGCGTAGTGCAAAGCAATAATGATGTGACTGTAGACTCGATTACGTGCGAGTTTAGTGTTTTAGTTAACCGCGGTAGAACATACCGTGAATGTATTTTGATATATATTTATTTTCACTATATTTAATTATTTGATATAATTGTGTGTATATATATATATGTATATAATATATATATATATATAATATATATATATATACTTTTCCTATACTAATATATTGATGATTATACTCCATCGTTTTGTATTTCTTATCTTATTTTTTAATTTTAATTTTTGATTGTATATATATTTCATCGTTTAAAAATGTGTATTTCTTATATTGTTACTAATTTTTATTGTACATATTCCTCGTTTGTATAGGATTGTGTATTTATTTTCTATATATTTCGTGAAACGAATCCAATAATTCGTCTAAATAAACAGAATGATGTAATGGTGTTTTATTTAATTCTTTTGGTTGTATATACAGGGCTATTTAAAATGATTCATCCGATTTTAACTGAGAATACTTACGTACCTATCAACCGTGCATCAACTGGGCATACACCACATGAAAGAGGAAATCTCCGAGTTTTACGAGATCACCGCGAGAGGGCTCCAAAGTCACGCCGTGGCCTAGCCTAGCAACAAACAGTCAGTGTGAAAATGGCGTCCGCACAGCAGAAGGCGTTTTGTGTGTTGCAGTTTTCGAGCTGTAAATCGGTAGTCACAGTGCAGCGTGAGTTTCGTCGACGTTACAGAACAGATCCACCGGGTGCTCAGAACATCTGTCGGTGGTATCGGCAGTTCGAGGAAACAGGATGTTTGTGTAAAGGCAAGTCCACAGGACGACCGCGCGTGTCTGAGGAGCGAGTATGGGAGGAATTCGACTATCGTGTCGACGTTGCTCGTGTAACTAGGGGAAGTCACATAGAGCATTTATGAGGTGAGAGACAAAATTTGGACAGTTTTTCTTTTGGTTGATGTATCACAAATCACTCTGTATTTGTAACATTAAAAAATATTCTCATTTGAAATCAGGTGAATCAGTTTGAATAGCCCTGTATAAACGATATTATTATATAATTTTTGTATACCAAATGGCTGGTTACGCATTCTAAACCGACTGACGGATTTCTAAGCCAACTGTGAAGAATATCTGAATAGCGCAATCTGGCAACTGAAAAGTTAATTAATATATGCACATACACCTGCCTTCTAGGTCTTCTAAGTCAACTGGCGGGTTAAGCCAACTGATGGATTATGCCAACTGGCGGCTTTCTAAGCCAACTGTCAAGAATATATGCTTTAATTAAATAAATAGCGCAATCTGGCAACTCAACCCTATTAATGTACACCTGAACAAACCATTTACGCCTTCTAAGCCAGATTAAGCCTTCTAAGTCAACTGGCGGATTAAGTCAATTGGCAGATTTCGAGTTCTAATTCAAGTGTTGCTACCATGATGAGTGAGGCCATGAGGGGTGAGGCCGTCCCAACTTCCCCCCAAAGAGGATAGGTTCCTCTACCCCTTCATTGCAACTTGGGGGATAATCCCTCCCCTTGTTGCATAACCCCCCTTTGCAGCATTGACTTGTTGCAAAACCCTTCCCCCTTTGGTGCATAACATCTTGCAACATTCCATCTCCCCATTTGCAACATTGATCAACATTTGCAATTGCATTGCACTCGTCCGGCTGCTCCCAGTATTTTTATTCGAACTCATCACTTTTCTAATTTATTAAAGAAGTTAGAATGATCTAATTTGTTATTATTTTTATTCAATAAAGTATTTTTCCAATTACTTATCCAGTCTTTAATCACTGGAAAATATTATATTTCTTATTATTAAATCAATATTTTTTATATCTAATTCTCGTACGATGTTTTAATGGAAACAAATTTATAAAATGCCTAATCAATTTTAATAATTTCTTAGGATTAGGAAATAACTATAAATTCAGTTAAGTTTGGCTCTTATCCTAATATGTATAAAAAAAGCAAAAAATTTTGCACTAATATATATATAATATATATATATAAACTTTTTGGCATAAAGATTCAAAAATGCACATTATCTAAACGCATAAAACTAAAATTGTGACTTTCCCTTAGGTGGTTATAGCATATTCCTTACATTACGCTAAAGATAACATCAATTCAGCAAAGACACATTTCAATTTACTTAACGTACTTGCGTGTAAATTTTTATAGGCCTTCCATTTTCCTATGCGTTTTTAGTAACATTTAACAATGCTTTACGGGTAGGTAGATACCATAGTTAATTTGAAAGTTTAAATGGTTTGACGTCTAAATCTAATATTTGCGTAAGTTACTAACTTAAATAAAAGAACAGTGGCCTCCATTGAAAGGCATAAAAACGTTATTTTCTTTATCCAGAACGGTAATATTAAAGAAAAAGAGAGGATTATTTTCTCAATGTGCAATTTCCAAAATAACCTTTTTTGGGGACTTACTTTCTCGGTTTTTCTGAATTGGAAAAACATTTTTGCTTTCTGTCAGGGGCGATCCTTTCGCAAATTGATCTGTCCATATGGTAAGGAGGGTACTGTAAATTAATGAAATTGATTGTAATAATCACGAATACAATATAGACAGGCTGGAATAATATTCATTCATATATGAAAGTCTCTCTCTCTCTCTCTCTCTCTCTCTCTCTCTCTCTCTCTTTCTCTCTCTCTCTCTCTCTCTATTTGTATATATGTGTGTGTGTGTGTGTGTGTGTGTGTGAAGCCTCAAAACATAAAAAATTGCCAATTTTCTTTCATTTTAAGCGTCTCATATAGCATCTACAGTAGTTCCCCTAAGGTACAGTATTTTACATTCGTAATAATTATATGTCATATAATTATACAGTGGCACTCAGAAGTACTCGTACAGAGAAATATTGCAGTTGTATTTGTCCTTATCTTTTGTACAGTTGCCTGTATATGTAATGTTCCTCGCCTCACAGGCGACTCCGTACATGTGGAAACGCCGCAGTGATAGTCAAGGTACCCCAACTGGTGGAAGGTGGGGTGGAGAAGGGACAACCGAGTCCAACAACATATAACACAGACATATATATCTAAATGACAATTGAAAGTGCATTCATTGACATACAGGTAATTATATTGTAATTTCTGCATTCATAAAAATAAACCATTAATATGATCGTATACAGCGTTGAACTCCATGTATCATAGTTTACTAGTCTTATACAGTAATAAGGTTTCATTATGATTACTGCAAGTCTATATGAACAGCTACCACTAAACAACTTTTTATATAGTAGTGAATTTGAACCAAAAATAGACATTACACAACCAATTGCAATTACATTACAATAGTTTATAATATTTAGAGACTAGCTAGTCGAGAAAATGTAAATTTATGGACAACTTAACTTATTATGCTTTGCCATTTTTTAAGTTGTAATATTTTCGTTAGTTGAAAATTTCTAATACATCATATTTTTTAAATAGCAATATTTTTTAAAATATTTTTTTATACAATTTTCTGAAAAAAAAAAAAAAAATTTTTAGGCTTATTCATGATGAAAATTTGGGATCTACCAAAAAGTGAAGAAGAACGTGTATTAATTATTGTAAATATTTGAAATATAAATAATTGTAAATATTTAAAAAAATATTGCTATTTAAAAAATATGATGTATTAAAAATGTTCAACTAACGAAAATATTAAAACTTAACCTAACCAATCATCAATATGTGGTGGCCCCCCGTTAATACGTAAGTACCAAAATTTCTTCTTCTGATTTTTTTTTACAGATAAGATAGTATAATGGCTCCAAATAAAGAAATTTCATACAAGAATAGGTTGAAAATTATTGTTCTCCAAAAAGAAGGCAACACTAAAAGACAAATAGCTGCTAAAGCTAGAATATCATTGTCTACTGTTTCCAAGACACTTTCTCACCACTCACAAACTGGCGATGTGAAGAACAAAACAGGTTGAGGATGGAAGCGAAAAACATCTAAAAAGGATGATGAGTATATGATAATGATGAGCAAGCGTAATAAAGAAGAATGGTGGGTGGGGAAGGGGAATGAGGAAGTGTGGAGGTTGGTCTATTTTTGGTTCAAATTCACTAGTATATAAAAAAATGTATTGTGGTAGCTGTTCAGTGTTCATATAGACTTGCAGTAATTGCAGTAATCATAATGGAACTTTATCTATACTAATAAGTGTGACGGTCGAACTGCCTGCGAACTTTCTTTTTTTGTTTGTTATGGCCGGCCAAACCACTGGTCAGATTTGGATGAGACTTGGGGGATAGGGGTAACTGAGGCCGGGGAAGAACATAGGCTATGTGTCGTCGGCCTCCGAGGTCATCTGAGTCCGATGGAGGCCTCTGTATTCTGGAATGGTTGAAAAATAGTGACATCATAGACACGTCATAAACGATAGTGACATAAAATAAGAACATACTAGAAGAACATAGGCTATGTGACGTACACACACACATATATATATATACACTTTAATATCAGAACATAGGTTATGTGGCGTCGGCCTCCGAGGTCTATCATAGACCTACGGTAAAATTATTGAATGCCCGGTTACGCCAACTGTACGCCCTTGACAATTGGTTAGGTTAAGTCGTGATATTTTTGTTAAAACTAACGAAAATATCACGACTTATCCTAACCAATCGTCAAAGGCGTACAATTAACCTATTCGGGCATTCAAGTAACCTAACCGGGCATTCAATTAATCTAATCGGGCATTCAGTTGACCTCACCGGGCATTCAATTAACCTAACCGGGCATTCAGTTATAGGCTATGTGGCATCGGCCTCCGAGGTCATATATATATATATATATATATATTATATATACACACACACACAGTGCTTCATTTGTGACGGAACGCTCCGGAACGCCGTTCCGGTACTTTTATTTTAAACCCTAATTAAAAAAAAAAGGTTTTTATTTTAATAAAAAGGTCAGCAACGTAATTTCGTAATTTAAAATCCAACGAAATGCCCATACACAAATCTTATCGTCACCCCTAGTCGATCTTCTCTTAATATTCCTACAATATCAGCTTTGATGTTCATTAGAATAGTGGGACCACCGCCCTCAAAATTTGACCCAACAAAGTATGCTGATTCATGGTTAGCACAAGGACATCATTCAGCGACTGATACATAGAGTAGAAAGCGAAAACTAGTCGATCAAGCAGAAAGAAGTTTGGAGTGTGTGTGGAAATTAATGTGATTATTCTATCAACTTCCTCTATATAGCAATAGCATGTAAGTAAAGCAATTTTATTTTTTTTCAAATGCATATAATATTTTGTTTCACTTAGATGAAATAACATTTCACTTAGATGTTGCAATCACAGTCTAACTTTTTCTTTAAAATAATACTGTATTCGAAGAACTTTCATTTGCATGTTGCGCAGTTTTCGCAGAAAAAGCGCTTAAAATACGTTGGTTTCCGGGGCGCCGCCCCGGACCCCGCTGGGGGAGCTTACAGCGCTCCCCCAGACCCCCTAACTGTGAGGGCTTCACCTGCGTTCCACTTCTTTTTCATTTACAAATTAAGCACTGTGTGTGTGTATATATATATATATATATATACACCTTACCTTAACTTACCTTATGTTGTTTCGTGCGTTCGTCTCTCTTCACACGGAGGTCAAGCTGGTGGCCCCGCCTCTATATATATGCTAACCCCTCCGACTATGGCCTTGGGCGGTTCGAAGTTGACGGGGGTTCTGGTTAGGTGGCAGCAACGGATGTGTTACTCCGGAGTAGCTGGTACCGTAAAGGGAATCGCAGAAGTTTCTCTTATACTACTCTCCGATTTCTTCTTGTAGTGGATGGGAGGATTTTGTGAGGCTAACTAAATTCTCTGAAGATTCCCCCGATTCTTCTTGTAGCGTATCGGGAAATTATTTTTCTCTATTTTAAGACTAAGTTCTCTGAAGAAAACAAGGCTCGAAGGAGAAGACAAAGATATTCTCTTACTGTAGTTTACTGTTAAAATGTTACAGGTAATGCTCAGCCTCTAAGTTAGCTCAGACAATCAGAATGAACATTGCAGAAATTTTACAGGTTTATATATTGAAATTTTTAATGACATCATTATTATTTAATGCTGATCTGTTTTTGTTTTTTATTCTCAATAGGCTGATTTATTTTGCAAAATATTTAAAGATAAGGTAAATATTTTAGCTGTAGCAATGTCTAGACTGATAAGCAAGATATTTGAAGATGAAGCCATATTTTTGTTTTAAACCGCATATTGACAGATCTGATGTTATCATCTGCCGAGTTAACTAAAAATGGAAATTAAAATATACATTTTATTATGAATTACAATTAAACATTAGGGTGGGGTGAAAATATTGAACCGTCTTGCCTCACTCATGATTTAGTGTATTGACCCTCTAGAAGTTCTAAAAAGATATTTTCTTTTTAGGACCCTCCATCCGCCGCATTTTTGCCGAAAACAAAATGGCTGAAAGTCATATTTTGAAAGACCCCTAGTATAATATCTATCGGTTTTTGAGAGAAGATAACGAGTAAATATATTCACACAACACAAGCGATACTTACTAATCACCAACTACTTAAGAACACACAGACGCTTATCTAAACATCACTCTCACTTGAGGTCAGTGGGGTAGGAGCCGCATGCTGCATATTGTAGCATGGGTGGCTACAAAGACTATTGAGTAAAATATGCTTGCATTTTAGTTTTAGAGCTTATATATAATTTGTTTTAACTAATTCCGTGTTTGGTATTTTTTTCAGATTTTCATGGGATATTTCTGTAGAAATTTAGCTTCTCCCAACCTGCATTACTCTCTAATATGCAGGTTGGGAGATATTTTCTTCTACTGAAGGAAGGCTCATCTGCAAAATTGACAAATAATGATATTCTCAAAACGATAGCAAACGCATTGGTCGAAGTGTGAAAACGTTCATCAATACCCTCAATGAGTAAAAAATCCATAATTACCAAGCTGAAATGCTTTACCGACAAGGTTACGCAACTCAATCGATCCAAAAGCAGTGCGAAGCTTATTGAATTGTTAAAAAAATCATTGGTAGAACTCTGACATTTGTGCCTGTAAATGCAACTTCGTTTCGCACCAAGATTTTGGCTGCCGAAAAAGCGGATGTAAAGAAAAACATATTATTTGTGTTTGTCCAAATGAATCAAGAATACCCAAAGAAGAACTGGAATTCCTTGAGGATCAGAGGACTATGCGAAATATGGTGATTGGAGGTGTGGATGTTACCCTTTCAAGATCTATAGCAAAAAGAAATACAAGAAAGTTGAAGGAGCAACAAGGAAGTAAGCGAAGAAGAATAATCATGCATGAAGAATTCGAAAAGGTAGTCATTGATGATGTGCTTTCACCTGATACTAATACTGATCTCTCTAGTACCGAAGAAAGTTCAACAACTGAGTCTGAATATGAATTCTCCAACATTCAAATGAGAGCCCCTTTACCCAATCTCGCCATGGAAGCCGACAGATTTGGTGTTTCAGATAGGGCTGCATCGGCCATTGCTTCAGCTATTTTGGTGGATTTGGGTATCATTATTGAAAAAAGACAGTAACTTTTTTATTGATCGAAGTAAGATGAGAAGAGCGAGACAGAAATTGAGAAAAACATTACAAGTTGAAGCTGCACAAAGTTATGGTGATGTTAAAGCTTCATATTTTGATGGGAGAAAAGACAAGACGTTGGTAAAGAAAAATAAAGATGGTAAATGGTACCAGGATATAAGTGTTGAAGAACATTATGTACTATTGAGTGAGCCTGGTGGAGAATTCCTTAACCATTTGAGCCCTAAATCTGAAAAGCAATTGATGTATCTGAATCGTTGTTCGCTTACTTGAATGAAGTGACACTATACCAGAATCTCCAGGTGATAGGGTGCGACAGTACGAATGTCAACACTGGGTCTAAAGGTGGCATAATCCATTTCATCGAGCAGAAGCTGAACCGACCATTGCAATGGAGCATTTGTATTTTACATACAAGTGAACTTCCCTTAAGGCATCTGTTTGAGCGATACGACGGGTAAACAACTGGGCCAAGATCATTCAGTGGATCTATTGGTAATGTTCTTAAGACTTGCCATGAGATGCCTGTGGTAAAGTTCTCCCCCATTACGGATGGGGCCGATAGCATCCCAATTTTCACAGGTGAACTCATTGAAGAGTTAAGTAATGATCAATAATACATGTTCAGAATAATTGGGGCCATGAGAGAAGGATATGTTGACGGAGGCCTAGAGAAACTCAAGCCTGGTCCCCTTAACAACTCTAGATGGTTAACTCTAGCTAACAGACTGTCATTATTATGTCTCCCAAAAGAATCCCTCCAGACAGTTACGTAGCCTTGTTCTTTTCATAGTAACAAACTATGGTCCTAACTGGTTCAATATAAAATTTAAACCGTATCTGCCTGATGGACCCAAACATATCTTTGATGCGATAAAAAGGTTCAACCTGTTACCCCAAGATATACAAAAAGTTGTCCAACCTTTTGCTGTATATCACGGAATGCCTATTTTGCAAAGTTGCAATCGATCGAATAATACAGACAAGAAAGTGTAAGGAAGCCAATACAAGGAAAATCAGAGAATTTGGAGTACCAGAATTGAACTTCAAAGCATCACATTGGACAGACATCCTCTTCTGGGATAGGATTGATATCAGTAAGCCACCTCTCACTTCTAAATTGTGTGATGAAGAATTGCTTGAGTACGAAACAAAATGTTTCAAAGTTGAGCAATACCCCATTCACACACAGAACGACGAAAGAGCCGTGAAGTTGGTTACAGATGCATCAGCATCAGTAATATCACAGGAATCAAGAGACGGATTTATTAGGTCAAGAATAGAAGTCGCTCTCTGCTTCCCTCACTTGAAACCAAAAGGGATCTGATGCCTCTCCTGAAAAAATAATAATATTTGAGATGAGCGGGTTTTATATCGCATTCAACTGTAATTGATTTACGGCATCCAACCAAGTGAGACCAGATACAATTTTATTTCAATACAATGTATGCACAGTGGTGTTTCTTAAGTATAGTTTTGCATTATAAAGCGTTTTTCTTCAATTATTTTTTTTGATAGAACACTTAGGTTTTATGTTATGAACATATTTTTATTTATGGACAACCGGTTGATGGCCATTTTGCTTTTATGTAAAAATGCGAGAGATGGTTTGTTAAAAACATTAAATGAGTGAATACATCATTTTTATGTTCTAATACACCAAAAAACAAGTGAGGCAAATAAATTTGAAATAAAAAGTTGTGTTTCACTCCGCCCTATTAAACATGCATATGAGCAAAAATTAAATGTTTAAGATTTAAAATTAAACGTTAAGCAAGACATGACTTCATCTTTTACAACGAAGAGAGAATGTATATAGAAAATGAACATTGCAGACTTTAACAAGATTACATTGTTAAGCTAAATCTAAAAAAAAATATTAATTTAAAAAGAAATATTTCACCAATTATTCAGGAAAAATAAAATAGAAAGCAAATATAATTTTTTATCCAAACTGTGTCAGCGTTATACGAGTTTGAACTCTGTATGTAAAAATGAATCAAGAATATAAATATATAAGAATATAAAGATTACATGAATATAAGGATTATATGAATAAAAGAATTATATGAATATAGGAATTATTCATTGTTAATTTTTACACACACATATACAGGGTGGGCCAAAAAAACTATTACCCAACTTTTGAAAAAATATTGTGGCTCACCCTCTATATTGATCTTACTGCTGAGGCCGTATGTTCTACCCATACTTTTACTCTTTCAAACGCTGGCTTTGAATCTAGATTCAACGCTCCAGGAGTAGAAATACTGGCTCACAACTGGAGGGAGGTATCAGAATATGGTGCTTAATTGAAAGGCGGTCAAAGTCAGCAACTGATACTTTCAGATGACAGTCAGTTTCTCCATAAATAATTCATTTTCCTAATTTTTACACAAAATAATTAATTTATTTCCTTTTTCATTTCAGACCATCATTCTGCTATAGTTGGTGAACAAGTTATAACATAATGAAATACCCTTTGGAAGATGAAGCATTGATATTGAACCTGCGTAAGGAGAAACTCTGGGGGTGCAAAACGAATGAAGAAAGAGTTCCCAAATAAACGATGGGCGATACCTGGACTTCAATATCTCATAAAAAAAATCGATATCACAGGGTCGCTCAAACGAAAAGAAGGCAGTGGAAGGCCAAAAACATCACGTACTGAGGAAAATATTGACACGGTTTCACCCATGATATGCAGTCAAGAAGAACGGCCCAACACCCACAAGTCCTTTAGAGAAATTTCAAAACTACTGGTATTTCTCGCTCTATTGTTCGTCGTATAGTAAAAGATGATCTGGGTCTTAAATGTTTTAAAAGAGTCGAAGTTCATAAGCTCTCTGCATCAAATAAGCAAGCAAGAGTTGAAAAATGTCGTGCCCTGTTAGATAGATGCCTAGACAGAGAAGTGTCGAAAATATGGTTGCTTCACCAATAAACACAGGACAAAAAATCTATCAGTCTAGATCGACTTTGCAGGGAACGTCCGCATTTTTCTCAAAAAACCATGGTTTCCATCTTTATTTCAAAGTTAGGGAAGTCAGAGATTGTTTTTGTTGACCAAAACGCCAAAATCACTGCTGCTTATTACCAAGAAAAAATCCTTGATGCGGTACTGCCGTCGATAAGGGAGAAGTCAAGGTTGCAAGCGTTCATTGATAATGGAGGAGGGCACATTCCGCATAATCTTGGACTCAATTAGGTAACTGTATAGAAAGAGAGTTTTCCTACCCGTGTCTGTATAACAGCGAATTACAAATTAATGGTTACAGTTACCAAAATCCAACTTCACCATGAGATAGATCATGAAATTCAATACAGGACACATATATTGATTG
The DNA here is from genome assembly GCA_023014485.1 of Bathynomus jamesi. Lineage (NCBI taxonomy): Eukaryota > Metazoa > Arthropoda > Malacostraca > Isopoda > Cirolanidae > Bathynomus > Bathynomus jamesi. The sequence goes on from JAJOZX010001523.1 coordinate 354,291, forward strand.
TATAAATAACATTTGATAAAGGTAAAATTACATTGTTCAAAATCAGGGTAATAGTTTTTTGGCCCACCCGGTATATATAGTATATATATATATATATATATATATATATATATATATATATGTGTGTGTGTGTGTGTGTGTACATATATATAATAACCCGGTAAGATGTGTTTCAATTTTTGGATATTTTAGCTATTATCTTGCCTCTCTACATTTCATGTAACTCTTTTAAAATATTATCATAGGACTGCATAATAGGCCGGGTCGTAAATGGGAAATTCTTTTATTTCTTAAAAACTACACTATGTGAGGTTTTTTAATCACTTTAACAAAATATTAAAAAATCAAGCATGTGCTACCCGACTACCCCTCTCACATACCCCTCCTCCCTTTTTTACCTTCATATTTGCATATGTTTAATGTTGTTATATGTTACATGATAAGTTGTTTGATTAATGCTTGATATTTTTATGTTTCAGATAAATAGAAATAATTTTTCAGATAAATAGAAATAATTTGCATTTGCTTTAATTATAATTTGAATTATCATAAATTATAAATTACATATAATTTGATTTTACTTCTGAATATAAAATATGACTACTAGAAGCAAGTCCTCAAATGCAGCCATTGGATATCCTACGGAATTCCCAGCAGCCATGACTCCTTCAAAAGCAGATGTTGTGAGACACTACCTTTTTGTGCGCCGTCGTGAAGAAGCTAAATTAAAAGGATCAACAACTGCTAATGATTGTTACAGAGTTGTTGCAAAAGATATTGAAGACATTTGGATGAAATTTTCTTTTCCTCCGATTAACACCAAAGGTATCTATCTTAAAGTCAGTCGACTAATAGAAAAAGTCCTCAATTTGGAAGAAAGGAAAATTCTACTGTAGAATCATTTTTTATTCATGAACTTGACAATTTTAGTTTTCAAAAGTTTTCGTCTGACGGATGAATTTATTCATAACATTTTGAAACACGAATGAAAGATAAAACAAAACATTAAGATTCGTTCACCCTTTATCGCTATTTTATTTGCTTTAAATTTCGCTTTTTTCTAGGCTGCCAGGTGTACGTTCGTTGGTTGGTTGAAATAAGAATTTTTTCTTGCTGTTTGTTGTTTTGGAAACGCTTCTCTTTGTGAGGATTTCTTTATTTCAGCACTTTTTAAACTCTGATGAGAGTCATTGGTATTGGGCCAAATAATTAAAGTTTTTAATATATATATATATATATATATATATATATACACACACAGTATATATATATATATATTAGGCCGGGTCGAAATTTTTTATTTCTTAGGTACATAGTGTGAGGTGGTTCAATCAATCATAGTAACACTGGTAAAATATTTTTGAATTCTGAATTCTGAGGACCCCCCCCCCCTACCGGTTTCAGTTTTTTCAGAAAATTCATAAAATTTGAGATAATTTGCGATTTACTTCGAAATTTTTTTATTACAAAATTTCGATTATAAAAGTTTTTATTTATTTTTTAATGAAAAAAATTTTAAAAATACAAAAATGCATGAAAAAAAATTTAACATAAATTTTTAGCTATTATTGGTAGAAATTTAGAAATTAAGAGAGAAATTCAATAAAATTTTTGACCTAAAACTAATGGTTTTTTTTTATTCCTTCCGTTGACCTTTCCACTCAAAAGTAGGCAGTTCTTTTCTAGACTCTAAATATTTAAAATAAATTTATGCCGATTAATATAACCAATTCTTTCCTGGCTAGATTTAGTTACTAAGTTCACACCCCGTTCAACGCTTTGGCTGTGACATGGAAAATCTAGTATTTCTAGAGGTTTAGTTCTAATCTGAAGCAATTGCTCATTCTGAAGTTTTGGCTAAATTTTCATAGGTATATCTATTTTGAAAATTTTCTATTAATTCTAAGTCTTCTTCATAATCTAAGTCCTCTCTGTCTTGAAAATCGACATCTTCATTTTCATTATCGTCATCTATCACTTCTGATGATGCAAATTCCCTTGCTTCTCTTAATTTTTCTTTTGATTTCTTTTCCCTTTCCTGTGCTTTTTGGATTTTGCCTAACTTTCTCAAATTACTTGAAGTAGTTTTTTATCAATTTTTCCTAACTGGTTTTTTCTTTCTTTTTGACCAATAAAAACTTCCCATTCTATAATAGGTATTTTATGTTCACACCTAGAAAGTTTTCTATCCCTTATGCCTTTATCATAACAGTGGCATGGAGATATGTCAAACATCTCGTCATATTTCTTTAATTTTTCATAATATTTTTAATTTCTTTTTATCATAGGGCATTTAGTTAACTTATCAGCATCTTCTATAAGTCTAGTAACTCTAATATAAATTCCCTTTGTATCAATTGTTGGGAAAGAAATTTTTTGCCAAATTTCTTTTATATCTTGAACAACTACGTTATAGCAATCATTTTTACTTATTTTACCCTGTGCTTTGGATTCTTCCTCTCTAACAATAAAATGGAAGTGCCTTACAACATCAGCTTTTGATGGCGTCATGGCAGATGAAAATTTTGTTGGATATCCGAAGGCTGCATTGTGGCTTCTTTTTCTAGTAGCCATAATTTAATTTAATAAGATTTTAACTATATTTTATTTATTACTGATATTTTAAAATTAAATAACGTATTTTAATACAAACTTTTAACATTCTAGGTACCTAAATAGGAATCTGGAAAGAAAAAAAAATAAATAATGTAATATTAGGTCTTATATCCGGTGCTATGAGTCAGCACCGGATTTAAGACCCTACCCCCTACCCCCCGACCGCAAAAAAAAGTTGGTGAATGGTCTATTCTGATGTAATTCGTGCCGGGGAACCCGATTTTGGCCATCCGAAAGCAAAAAAAATAATATTTAGGGTTGATTTTTAAGATTTTCGATTTTTGGCCTATTTCCCATACAAATTCATATGGAAAAAAGTGAGTATCGGTAGGGGGGGTAGCGAAGGTCCCACAGCCTTGATTTTTGGTGTGGATACTACTATTACAAAATGATCAACCTCACAATATGTACCTAAGCAAAATCTTGACCTTGACCCCTTTTCGACCCGGCGTCCCAAAAAAATGTATACACACTTTAACAGCTGATAGCTCAATTGATGTTTCTTTCTTTCCAAGTTAAACCCGTTATAATTAATAATGGCAGTCAGACTAAGCTTTGAACAAAGGAAATTCATCCTAAAATGCTACTGGAAGTGTGAAAACGCAGTTGAAGTGCAAAGACAGTTTAGGAGGGAGTTTCAAACAGATCCACCAACGCGACTTACCATCACTCGAATTAGAGATAAGTTTGAAGCCGATGGAACTGTTCAGAATGTCCACAAGAAGCGTTCCGGAAGACCACGGACATCGACAAGCCCCACAAAGCAAGAAAGAGTACTGGAAACGTATCACCAAAGTCCAAGAAAATCTGTGCGGCAAGCGAGTCGTGAGGTAGGAATTTCAGAATCGTCTGTCCAACGCATTTTGAAGCGCTGTCAATGTCAATGGAAAAGTTACATTCCAAGATTAGTCCATGCTATTAATGAAGATGATCCGGACCGAAGAGTGGAGTATTGCGAGTGGTACTTGGCACGATGTGGATGTGGATTGGACGAAGGGGTTTCGTAGAATACCCTCCGCGTTCACCAGACCTCACACCACTAGACTTTTTTATGGGGATACTTAAAAGACAAAGTCTACGCTATAAAACCTGCAACAGTCGCTGAATTGAGAGCAGCCATTGAACGAGAATGCACACAAATACCAAACGAAATGTTTCGTGATGTTTGCGATTCCATTGCTTCGCGTTATCAGCAGTGCCTGGACCAGAACGGACGTCAGTTTGAAAACAGGCGTTGACAAAACAATTAAATAATGTCTGTAGATTCTATTACATTTTGAAAATGAAATGTATTTTAATAAACACTGCCTTTATAAGTATTTAAAGTGTGTATACATTTTTTTGGGACGTCCTGTATATATATCAGTGGCGACTCCAGCTCTTCAAGACTACTCGGGCTTTTTTAAATTTTCAAGTCTACATATGAGCCGACATTTAAATGCATGACAATAACTTAAGATTATCAATAAAATAAATAAATACATACCTCGGTAAAAAAATTATTTGAATTTTATTTACTTCAACATAAAGTCCAAGCGTCTTGGTTTTAAAGCAAATTCCTTTAATATTCGGTCATGTAATTCCTTTTTGCCCATGGGTGGGCTATATATACTTCTCAGAATACTTATAATATTAAAAATAAATCAGATTATTTAAGAAAAGCGAACAACCTCACATTGCGACAAAAATCAAACTGCACCGCCGCCCAAGGCAGTTGAAGGCACGCATATCGAAACGTAAAAAGTTACCATGTATCGCCAGAATTAAAAATTGTGCCTCTACAAGGCCGAAGGATATAAGCCTGAGTTGAAATGTTTTTTCCTTTATATAAAAAAAAATTAATAGGAGGAAAAACGTATTTTATTTAATGAGAATTAGAAGAAGGACTATTATGTAACCGTATGCAAGCAAATAATTATTCATTAAAAGAACTTTAAATATACGATATTACTTATACTTTCTCGGGCGTAATGTTTTGCGCCCGAGTAAAGGATCTTGAAAGATTATACGAAAACTTAATGTGTCAATATAGTTTTTTTATAGGTAGTAAGGGTATCAAAATTTGCTTGCGTGACGAAGGCTAGACAGAAATATAGTAACATACTACCAGCCAAAAACCATTTTTACAATTTGCATTTAAAACTTTTTTTAAACTTAGAGTAAATCTATGAATACACAATTTTATCTCCCATGCTTCTCCTTGCCCCTTGCCTCTCGGGCTCAGCCCGAGAAGCCCGAGTGCAGGAGTCGCCACTTATATATATACAGGGCGTCCCAAAAAAATGTATACACACTTTAAATACTTATAAAGGCAGTGTTTATTAAAATACATTTCATTTTCAAAATGTAATAGAATCTACAGACATTATTTAATTGTTTTGTCAACGCCTGTTTTCAAACTGACGTCCGTTCTGGTCCAAGCACTGCTGATAACGCGAAGCAATGGAATCGCAAACATCACGAAACATTTCGTTTGGTATTTGTGTGCATTCTCGTTCAATGGCTGCTCTCAATTCAGCGACTGTTGCAGGTTTTATAGCGTAGACTTTGTCTTTTAAGTATCCCCATAAAAAAAGTCTAGTGGTGTGAGGTCTGGTGAACGCGGAGGGTATTCTACGAAACCCCTTCGTCCAATCCACATCCACATCGTGCCAAGTACCACTCGCAATACTCCACTCTTCGGTCCAGATCATCTTCATTAATAGCATGGACTAATCTTGGAATGTAACTTTTCCATTGACAGCGCTTCAAAATGCGTTGGAGACGATTCTGAAATTCCTACCTCACGACTCGCTTGCCGCACAGATTTTCTTGGACTTTGGTGATACGTTTCCAGTACTCTTTCTTGCTTTGTGGGGCTTGTCGATGTCCGTGGTCTTCCGGAACGCTTCTTGTGGACATTCTGAACAGTTCCATCGGCTTCAAACTTATCTCTAATTCGAGTGATGGTAAGTCGCGTTGGTGGATCTGTTTGAAACTCCCTCCTAAACTGTCTTTGCACTTCAACTGCGTTTTCACACTTCCAGTAGCATTTTAGAATGAATTTCCTTTGTTCAAAGCTTAGTCTGACTGCCATTATTAATTCTAATGGGTT